>BFEA01000018.1:5768436-5793428 GCA_003427395.1 Chara braunii | reverse complement strand
AAAAAAAAAAAAAAAAAAAAAAAAAAAGAGAGAAAGAGAGAAAGAGAGAAAGAGACTAGCAAATTGAGTAGTTAATCATGATACAATTGCTACCCCTTCAACTCTTAAGCGAAGCATACAATACAGAGGGACGGTGTAATCCTCATGAGATAACATCTTGACTCCTGAGCCCCGCTCTAAAGGTCAAGCCTCACCTCAACCCTCTCTGATTTCAGCGCTTGCACCTCACTGATCCTAATCATGGTCAGATGGACAACCCCATTCATACCTATCAGGGCAACAAACAACGAATTCGCGTCCTTACAGATATGATGGCCCTGCTTCATGCGAGACGAGTTTTGGTCGCTACTCCAGAACCGCTCTCACTAAACAGTAGTTGTTCCACTTGACCATCATAGTTTTGGCAAGGCAACAAGCCCTTTCCTCATCTCTCAACAGATAATGTAGTTACTCTCCTATCATAGGAAAGGTAACACCCCACTAATGGACCAGGAACACAATTCCGGCGTGGGTCTTACTATCATCCTTGAGACTGATAATTGCTTCCTTAAGCTTCAATATGGGGGGTAACGATTCAAGAATGCACTTCCGCTGAGGACACGTCATTAACGTTCACTGACTCCCTTCAGAAAGAACCACCTTCTCCAGAGATGAGTCACCCCATTCACCTCGGGTCCCATGCCAGATGTGGGTTTCATGCACAATCCATGTCATCATAGTATTCGTGAAAACCAAACAATCTTTATGGACCGGAGAAAACCAAAATTTTTCAACTCATTTTCGCTCCGTTGGTGCTACTTTTACACGTTGTATGTCGCACCTAGTGATGAAAAACATACCAAATCAAGCCTCCTGTTAGAAGAAGGTGATTAATGAGACGAAAGTTTGTCCCCGGAGCCTCATTTTTATCACATACAAAAGTAGGTCAACAAGTGATCCCAAAAGCCACTTGTAGTCAAGAAATGAATTCTTTGCTCTGTTGAAACCGCGCAAATATGACAATTCATTCCACAACACTAGATACCACTTACAAACTTAGAGGAAAGTTAAGAAAACCCACGCAGGACAACGATCACTCCAAAATATATTGCATTGCACGAAAGCAGGATGTCTTGGCATATGCACCTTTGGAGTCCTTTCATTAACGAAGCAGAAAACAGATACAGTTCAGGCATCCCGAATTCCGTTTGTAGTTCTATAAAGCAAGCGGCAAAGACACACTAGAAAAAAAAACAACAAAGAAGCACTCCGAAAATGTGCGCCCTTGTACCGAACCCACGCATCTTGACATTTGCGTATTTATAGTCCTATAAATTGGAAAGCAAAAAACCATGTCAGCTTCGGAATTCTCCATTCGGTTTATAGTTCTATAAACCGTGACGCACAAACATGCGAGAAAAAAGAAAACAAAGGAGCACTCCGAAAATGTGTGCCCTTATACCGAAGCCAGACATCTTGACATTTGCGTATTTATAGTCCTATAAATTGGAACGCAAAAAACCATCTTAGCTTCAGAATTCTTCATTCCGTTTATAGTTCTATAGACTGTGACGCATAAAGACGAGAGAAAAAGGCGAGTGGTGACACCATTTCTAACCCGCAAGAACGAGCCAAGAAGTACTAGAAATTGCTACTTTGAAACCTAGGTCTTAGAAATGCCTAAGGGACAAATCTTTGGAAAATGACCTAAATCACTTTGAAATAAATCTCCACAATTGTTGCTTCTTTAAAAAAAGTGTCTCGCTAATATTTCTGTGTTCAGTAGAGGGCACTCGCGCGAAGCTCGTGAACGGCTACGAAAACCGAATTCGTGAAAACCTAACAAAATCACAAAACCTAATATTTTTTATATAATAAAAAAGTAAAAGTCAAACTGTTATTTTTTATACATAAAAGAGAGCGTTTGTAACTGTTTCCCAAAAAAGAAGGCAAAAAAGGAGGCAAAAAAACAGGCAAAAAATCTAGCGATTCTCAAAATGTGCAAGAAAATTCTTTCCAACAAAGAGCATGTTATAGGACTATAAGTCGTTCTCAGTAGATTGACAAAAAACATAGCTCAAACAAGACAATCTTTAACGACTACAAGGCGAATCCGAAAGATGTTAAAAAAAATAGTTTCAGTGAATACTCATTTATAGAACTATAAGTCCTTTTCAGCAGTTTGGTAAAAACCTGATTCTGCGAAATCGAGTTTATAGAACTATAAATTAATATAACTCCATTTTTAAGTTAACCGTAAAACCCTTGTCAAAAAATATATGTTATGTAAAAGAAGAATTAAAACAACTTTTGCCTGGGAGACATGTTCAAATTCCTTGCCAACGATGATTTTAAATTACAAAATAAAAACAATATTTAAAAATACCATATTCTGCGAAATCGGGTTTATAAAACTATAAATTAATATAACTCCATTTTTAAGTTAACTGTAAAACCCTTGTGAAAAAGTATATGTTGTGTAAAAGAAGAATTAAAACAACTTTTGCCTGGAGGACATTTTCAAATTCCTAGCCAACAATGATTTAAAATTAAAAAGTGAAATTCGTTCATATATGAGAGAATATATCCAAGCAAACGTATTCGTGAATACGAGAGCATGTGTGCCTGTTTGGGAAATCCCCGAATAGGTTCGTCGTGATACATACCTTACAAAATTGTAAATATGATTTTTTTAGTTAAACAAAATATTATGATATTTCAGTTCTTGAATTAACGGTGTTTTGCAAGGTACTTATTTTTTGTAAAAAAACTTTCTTCTCTCCTCATCACTTCTAGTGGTTCTAAAAAAGTAGTTTTCTATTCCTTTTTTGCGGTTTATTTAGTTCACATAAAATTTTGTTCATGTAGGAGGCCTGAAAAAAGTATTATCAGAATCTTTAAAAATTTTCGTGCAAACCTAACAATTTACGTCTAAAACAGGGAAGGACGCCTCAACTTAACGTCTTTACTTCTAAAACAAGGATCTATTGACCAGGGAAGGACGCCTCAACTTAACGTCTTTACTTCCCAAACAAGGATCTATTGACCAGGGAAGGACGCTTGAACTTAACGTCTCTACTTCCCAAAACAGGCTTCGCACAACACTCACGTAATACGTCAGCTGACCAGATAGTTTTGGCAGTTACTAACAGAGTTTGCTTTAGTACTGGACACACCCAACAATGTTGATGCTGGCTCAACTCAACCTAGACTGCATCGGGCATGCCACGCAGCACCCAACCACCTAAAAACAATTAGGCTGACAGGGTGCTCCCTGAATTCAGCACTTCACCCTTAGGCCACAATTTTAAGATATCTTCAACGATAGTCAAAATATCAAGCAACCAACCATATACGTCCAAAGATAGCTTCTCATTTTGCCTAGTTCTCACAATCCCGTACCCGGATGTCGTTCCATCTGGGACAACGACAGGCAACCGTTATCCCCGACAACGGCGCCCCCTGTCGAGCGCATGGGTCCAGCACCGCGCAAGGCAGCGGGACCCTCCCGGCCGCGTCACGTAGAAGTTAATGGAGTTTCCTTAAGCCGCTCCGGCCGAGTGCGCCAACCATACCTCTCGCAAGCCCGTACGACAGGATAGGGCCAACGCGAGGCACGACTTACCTCCACCTTATGGGAGTTGTCACCTCCCTTCGGAGGGCGTATCCCCGCCGAGCTACCGGTCCACAATACAAAAGTTAATCAATTGCAATCGCATAGGTGGGCCAGCCGAAGGCGTTTCTCGTACGTTGTAGCATAGGGGGTACGCGTGGTGGTACGCCTCTATCGGACCCGCACGTGAACCGACATTTTGGGGGGCTGAGCTCCCAAGCGCGACTCGACGTCGGTCGACTAGGACGTACTTTACATACCACGCATACACACATTACACTAGGAACATAGTAATAAAACATATGCACGCACACATACACAACAACACAAACAACGCCCATACTCCTAGTCCCTTCAATAGTCATCCCATAACCCTCCGATGCAGAAATCGGATAGGCGTCGCACGTGAGATTTAGTATAAAACCGCGCTGACGCAGGGTCTTTTCATATCAACTAGCAATGCATGAATGCGCGATCAATCGCAATGATGACGTACTTTGTAGTGTCCATAATCGTGTGGTCCCTCGTAGTCTCGAGGGTCGCATTTGACACTCAAGTATCGGCCGACACGCGCCTTGAGGGTTAATCTCTCGACATCTCTCGACGTTGGACAACTGCCAAGGGCAATTGACTACCACACCCTCTTCTGCACCTTGCGGAGTGGGTGGTAGGCAGGTTCTCACCTGTCGTGGCAGTCAGACTTCTATTCGCCCGGGGACAAACTCTCTCAGCAAGGGTTTGTCATCAGGTCAAAAGGTTTGATTTTGACGGCTGTCACGGACTACAACGTCCAACCATAAAAATCAATAAGCAAAATCACTCAATAAATAAAACAAACATCTCAATATCCATATTAAATCAGGACTCGAGACAAATCCACAGAAGGGAAGATAAGCCCATCAGGTATGCAGATCGTGCGACACATGGTTGTCATCCTCACTGCCTCCAAGGTACGGCTCTTATACCAAGCTCCAAATACTAATCTGCATAAAACATAGGCACACACGATAGCCACATTGCCATACGCCAAAGTGGTCAACTTTACTGTTCCCTGTAACTCGCACCACGCCTCACACTCAAGCCTCATCCAATGTCCAGCCTTCCATAAATCTCATAAGTTTTTTATAATGATCATTAAAAGAAGTCCGGTTAAAACCCTCAAAGAAACAGATAAAGTCTCAAGGCTAAAGCAATCAAGCTGAGGTACAGGTATAAGCAAAGTTGGGTATGTGTGTCGATAAGTCAACGATCAACCAACCGACCTGTTACCAGTGATAACAAAAAATGATCCTCATGGGATCAAGCTGAATCTGGTCCAATCATAAATCAAATCAGTCAATGAAGAACCTGTAACACAAGATAGACCAATCCCCAATGCTAAATCTATAAATCGATGGAGAATAATCTTCATATCACGATCTCACTCAAAATCGTCCTACTAAGCCTGGATTTACCTCTAAGCAAGTATCCAAAGAAAGGTAGATCTAGTAGAATCTCCCCCTTACAGAATGGATCACGAGAATCGTCACCTGTCAAAATATAATCTATCTCCTTTAAACTAAGAAAATTTCGGCGACGCTTCCCGTAAGAAAAGTTTCTTTCCAGAGTTTATACGAGCTCAAATATAAAGACTGCAATAATCTGTAAATTTAGAAGATCAAATTTTGTCTAACTCCCCGAATTAGTAAAAATTTGGACAACACTCCCCTTAGAAAAGAAGACTTTCCAGATTTATACTAAGTTAGAAATGAACTCTAAGGCAAAACTTGAGTTCATCTATAAGACAAAATTTAACTAACTCCTTAGATTTGTAAAAATTTCGGCAGCACTCCCTTTAGAAAAGTGTTATTCCAAGATTCATACAAAGCTAAGTTCAGAATCTAAAATGACTTTTGACTTCCCAAGGTCCAATTTTGTCAACTCCCTGAATTAGCAAAAATTTGGGCAGCATTCCCTGTAGAAGATGAGACTTTCCATATTTTTACTACGTCATATATAAAGTTTAGACAACTTGAACTTTGGAAAGTCAAAATTTGACCAACTCTTTGAATTTGCAGAAATTTCGGTAGCGCTTCTTGTAAAGAAAGTAGCTTACCAAGATTTATACAAAGTCAGGTATAAAAAATAATCCCAGAAAATGCGAGAATTGACCTAAGTAAAAAAAAGTTTGCTCGGAAAATGCAGAAATTAAACTAACTCCTATCGCTCTAGCCTGTGGTGAGCAACTAAATCAACTACTTGTCAAACTGAAACTCAGACTAAGTAGTGATCTCACTCGGCCACATGCAAGGCCAAACCACAACGGTAAGTACTCTCACCAGCCAAAAGTCAACCTTGTCAAACAATAGTTCATAGTCTCTCAATGATTTCTCTATTGTACCCAGCTTACATAAGGCATAAAGTTAGGTCACCCAAACTAATGGGAACCTGTCTAGCTCGGCCAATGAATATACACAAACACAGGGCACAACAACGTTTCTCTTCCTTGGGCTCATGACTAGGCTTTCCTAGTCACCCTGAACTGTTGAAGTATCTAAGTTATATATAACTGTCTACACTTAGTCTTTTAAGGTAACATATAGTTCACTCGATCATCTAAGATCAAGGTTCAGCCTGCCCCCTTCTCACCACAAAGTTTATTTAATTTCTTAGTTCATACTCTCTTCAGTTCGTGATAAGCTATAGCCAGACCACCCAAACTTATGGAAAAATGTCCGACTAGCCTATTCATAATAAGATAATATAAGATATAAACAATTTTATCCCTTTTGGTTCCAGCATGTGCGTGGCTTCAGACCAAACCTCCCAAACTTATGGGAACCTGTCCAGTCCGTCGCCTAAGTTTTCTCTTCAGAATGAAACAAAAGAGGGTCAGCGCCATCCAAACTTATGGGAAAAATGCTCAACCCTCCTTCAGAAACAAAATAAACACATGAAAACCCCAAAGAAACAAGGCGGTCAAGCCATCCAAACTTATGGAAAAATGCTTGGTCCATGAAGAGGCAATCACATTCAGCCCTCGCAAGTCAAAGCAACAAGACCACCCAAACTTATGGGAACTTGTCTGGTCCTTCAGACAATCAAAATAAACGTAGCACTGGGCCCTCCAAACTTATGGAGACTCTCCCAGCCTTTGGTTGACCCGGTCAGACACACGCAATACTGCCTTCCTCCCATCCTTACCCCAGGTGCAATCCCCCTGTCTGTTTTCAGTCAAACAAATAAACTGAAACTGATATTTTGCATGCATTCGTTTACTTAAATCTGGGTTGTGTCCTGAAAGTCAAACTGAAAGTCAAAATAGGGGTGCACTCTATATATTCAGTCAAAACACAATCAGGAATACAGGTAGGGGTTATAACAGGTTTTATAGTAGGAAAACGAAACCTTTGCCTTGCAATCTCGCCTGCCACCTTCCTCTCAAAACTGGACTAGACTTAGACTGAGAAGGGCAAAAGGAAGGGGTGTCGGAAGCTCGAGATACAAGAGAAGGACCGACTCAACTCTCAGGAGAGGGCCCTCCAATCTTCAATCGCCCGAGGGCCCCGCAATGGCGGCCAAAGCGCAGTAGCCACAGTCAAACTGAAGCCGTAACCGCTGACCGTTGACCTTCAGACTACCTTCTCAATCGCAATAATACCTCCTCCTTAGCAATCGCAGTCACTCCCCAGCGTCCGCTGCTCCAAGTGCAATGGCCACCGATAAGCTCATAAGCTCGCGGTCCGCCTTTGACTACTCCATTCAGCTGGCTAGACAACGCATCAGTCAGCAACAACTCTTCAGGCATCTGGTTCATCTACAGCTAGCTCGCTCAATGAACTAAGCCATACATCGAACAACAACTAGCCTGCAACCTTCCTATTGCTGGACACCGATTCCAATTGACGAGATGAGCGACACGCCAGCCAGACAGATAAGACTCTACCTGGCAACTCACTCCTCAACTCCGCCATTCAACAGGCCATGCAGCCCATCAGCCAATTGTAACCTTCTAGCTCTGCGACCGAGTACACTCAAGTACCACCCACTAGTGCCCATGAGACGCCCTCGACGGCAAGTGGACCAGCGCCCTCTCTCACTAACACACTGCAGTCCTCACCAACTGTGCACCGCCATATGAGTGGTAGCTACACACCACAGCGTAGTTTTCAATAGAAGATACAACAACTTACTGCGTGTTCAACCGGATACTGCAGGGAGTACTGTAATGATAACTTTTGCACGGCGCCGACGTGTCGCAACTGTAATGGCCTCACCGCATAGCTATGCCTCTCAGGCTCGCCTGGCCGTGTCAGTCTGAAGCAATAGCACCAATCCCACCTCAGCAGCATCGCCGAAGCTCAGCAGCAGTTGTGCCTCGGATGACTAGTAACACGCAGTTCAAGTTTTCGCTGCAGACTCTGGCTGGACTTGCTGCAATACACAGACCAGGAACGACACAGGTCCTGAGCATGTAGACTGAATCCTCCCTTCGCTCTGTCAACAAACGCATCTGACTGCTCGACGGGGTCGGATTCATTCGTTCTTAGGACAACATAGCTGCAGGGAGGAAGACCATTAGTAAGAACATGGATACGTCGAGAACGAGGATTAGCAAGTGCAGAATGAGGTTAAATGTTCCGCTAGACATGGAGAGATACATATCAAGAGATACATATCAAGAGATACATATCAAAACCGCTGCAGTTTGGCCAACAGCTCACCCATCGGTTCAACCCGTATTGCCCGCCTTACCTCTGCAAGCCAGTTCCAAAGGCAAGGTGCGGGTATACCACAATATCCAATTCCTCCCGCCGCAGCCACTCATCCAATTGGCTGCAAACAGCCCCCCCTCACTCTCTCTCTCTCTCTCTCTTTCTTCACTCTCCTTTCCTTACCGCTGCTCCCGCTTGCTGCTTAGCTCAAGTCGGTTCCCTCCTTGGTGATTGCCTGATCTCCACGATCAGTTCTTGTTTTCTGTAACGCACCTGGCCATATGACAGGGCCAGGTTTAGACGAATTCAGAGAAACACAGTCGTCGGGAGGAGAATGCACACAGGTGAAAAGGAACAACACCGCTCAAAAAGAGGGTCGCAGCCATAGATCGACCAGTTCGCCTCCAGCGACGTGAGCACAAGGGCGATGAGCGGAGAAGACAACCAGCAGCGCAATGGGCACCCAAATCCACAGTACTTGGAAGAGGTAAGCCTCTCTTTCCCTTCCTCTCAATCGCACGCAAACAAGCACCCTCTTCAAACATGCAGGAAGAGCCTGAATCTTCCGCTAGAACACAGAAATATGCTTTGCCACATATCTCCCCTGCAGCTCCTGTTTGTGGCAACACCTGAACCACCCTTTTAAACCAGAATCCGACATCGCAGATCAACTAGCGATGTTTGGAAACCTCAATGCAGCAACTTAGCCCGCCAAAATTGATCAAGGAATGGTAACGATCACAAATTTCCGCTCCTTCCTCAACGCCTCTCCCGACTCTTCCACGCACCACTTTCCTCTACTAACTCACTTCCTACTGACTTTCTACTAATTCTGACTTTAGAATCGGGGTCGCCCACCCCGAAAACCCCCGATTCGAGCCCTCCCTCGCCCGATTTCGTCCAAGAACGAGCGAGATACGACTTTTTCCCTTTCCCTTCTCCTTTATTTCCGCCATCTCCGCGCACACCTTTTTTTTCTAACCTCTCTTTCTATTGACTCTCCACTAAAACTAATGTCATATTTGATTCGCCCGGTCTAAAAACCCCTACTTACTATCTCTCCCTGCCTGAATTCATCAAGAACCAGCCAGGGCGTTCGTTTTCTCGTCCCCCATAGCCAGCTCTCCCATCACCACGTTCTTCCCTACCTGCGAATGCACCTGGCGCAGTTCGTCAGCCAGATTCAGTCATTTTTTCCTAATTCTTTCATCGCTGCCCCCTGCTTCCAGTCCTACTAACTGCGTTCGGCTCTATCGAACAGCGCAGCTCACCACTCTTCCTTCTCCACATATACCCTGCGCCCTTCCCTGTCCAGATTCACTCCCTCCTGCGTTGCCAGGCTTTCTCCTCCTCTACCCTGTCTTCTGAGCCGTTCCTCCTCGTCCCCGCTGCCTTTGCCTTTTCGCCCGCCTTGCTCCCGGTCTGCGCTAAGCTGTGTGCTAACCTAGACACCTCACAGGGTGTCATTGCTACAGGCAGTAGGACGGAGGTCAAGGAAGTGGACATCCGCTAAGGAGTTTGTAACAACTCGTATGCCGAATCAATCATCCCTACTGGATGGTACAGCAGCCCGCGGGGTGGCTCTGTTACTGCAGCCAGTGGGACTACACAGGGCTTGCTGCGATACCGCATCGTGAACTAAGTACAGCGGGTCCCGCTGCAGATCTTGGTGGTAGTAGCAAAGGTTCAAATGTGTCAACTGGGCCATGGTGCGCCCATTCCCCTGGCCAACTGTGCCCGAGCATGGTTCACCATTCTATGGGCCCCTAGCGGGCATGCTCACTCCTGAACCTCTTACAACAGACCGTGGCCGGTGCCCACGCTGTGACCCCTGCCACCCTCCGGCAGCAACCTCGCAGGCACACTCGGAATGTTCCCCAAGTCCCTGCCACTTAGGCTGTCGACGCCCTCCAAGTGGGAAGCAAGGGACGCCACGACCACGTAGCGGCCACCCATGTCCGGCAAGGTAGTACCCGTGCCAGGCCCTCGGGGCCCGACGTTAGTCTTGGAGTCGATCACCGGGTCAGAGACAACCGCGAAAAAATAAAAGTGGAAATAAAAATAAAAATGAATACGAGCACAAGGGAACAACACAAGAAAAGGTAAGGGGACGATGTACCGCGCGCCCCGCTGGCCTACAAAGTTGCGCACGCCCGGCCCACACATGGTTGCCCCCCGCCGTAGATACCCCACGCGCGCCGCTCGCCCAGGTGAGGACCTAAGCTCCCCCTTGCGTGCGCGTCGTCAAACGGGTGAGGCCGCTCTAGCCTAACTTGCAGACAACACGCCAAATACCCTTGTAAGGGTATTTGGTACGACAGCGCTCTAGGCCCTGATCTAACGCCCGAAAGTACAAGTTATCATACCCGTCATCTCCCATCGTATATTGGTTTTTAGCGCATCCGAAAGGACTCGGGCACATGCGCGTATAGGGAGTGGCGCCTCGCGCGTACACGTGAGTGCACCCGAGTACTTCGCAAGAAAAGAAAAGGAATCAGAAACATACATACGAAAAGGTGCGCAAAAAGGGAATATACATGCAAAGGACAATCGAAACCTCTAACAACGAGGCCTGTTGCTCCCATGGTGCCAAAGATGCATGAGCCTCTTCCCCTTCCACAAGAAGACGGAAACCATTGAACACATCTTCATGCAGTGCCGGATCGCCCAATTCATATGGAGGTGGTGGGACCGGGTCTGGCGAAAGATGGAACCAGACACCCCCTGGCCCTGGTCATGGCAAGCGATATTGGTCGGACACTGGCCCTTGGCAAAAACAACCACGACCTTTATAGAAAACATGTACAAAATCGGAAGAAGGGCGGTGATAGGGGCACTCTGGTGGCAAAGATACACTTTGGCCATGGAAAAGGTACAGGTGGAGGGTGCAGAGATCACAGAACAGATCCAGCAACAAATACACCTTGAACTCACCCGCAGATGGCTAGACACAAAGGCACAATTGCACCTTTTCCAACAAAGTGGAGACGTCATGAGAAGGATTACGGTATTTTGCATGGACTGGATGGGTGGGGAAAGAGAAGGATGGATAGCAAAAGTAGTATGGAGTGGTGATCAAAGAGAAGGTTTGAGGGACCTGGAAGAAATGAGAGACTACCGTCTAGAGTTCAAAGATTGGACTAACATAGATCCATCTTTCCCATTACGCCCTCCCTCGGATTTCCCGGATCCCTTCCCTCCCCACGCTCTATCATTGGCGGAGACCTTGTCGTAAATACACCACCACCAACCTCTTCTCCTCGTCTCCCCTACAACCTTCACCTCCTGCGAGGATATCCTCCTTGGTGCCCCCTGGGGAAGACCCCGCCTACTAACCAAGTGTGTACATACAACTGAGACAGTCAGACGGTGTTGGCAGGTCATTGGACTAGGAATGGACTAGGTTTGGAGTGAGCAGCCCCGGCAAGAGTATCAACCCCCTAACTATCTATTTGGCACCCTTTTGAGGAGGGTGAAGAGATACAGAAGGTAACAACAAGTTCTCCAATGCTCACAAAGACCTCACTACTGATCCCTATACAGGCCTGTTCAGTCAATCCCCTGTTTTTACAGGGTAATCAATGCTGACAGGCCCCTCAGTTACTGGCCCCATGTTTTCCAAAAAAACCCTCAGACTCATCTTCTTGGTAATGGGACGCTGGACCCGATTTCCAGCAGGTGAAGCTTCCCACCAATATAGATGGAGCCTCTCCCTAGGTGTTGGTGGTGACTGCTCTTATCAGCAGCACTAACACTGGTGGGGGTGTTTAAAAAAAAAAAAAAAAAAAGATCTCAGGTGCACATAGACAAATTCATAGGGACTGATTCATGCATAGTTCATTATGAGAAAACAGGGAGAAATTCTCATGCAGCAAAAGATCGGCATTCGTAGCGCTCATTCACACAATCTTCAGATCCCAGCATTCCTATCAGACAAGACTCGGAAACAAGAGAGAGAACGAAAGAGAGGGGGAGAGAGAGAGGTTCATACATTGATAGGACAAGATGAAAATATGCCAAAAAACAAAAACTGGCCAGAGTTGGAATCAAAATTTACACAGAAGTTGGAAAAAGAGGAAGATCACCACCTCGGCTCTCAAACCTTCGCTATCTCATTCTTCCTTCCTCCGATGAGGGCAGTCCGTCACCTCGCAACTACCATCTCCCGGGAGCTGTCACCCCGCTTAGCCCAACTGCGCAAACCAGGTTCGCCCGTGTGCTACAGTCCTTCGCAGCCCCACGTCAACCCCGCGCACTCAGCACCAGCCCGTCGGATCGCCCAGCCTCCCAACTCGTCATCCAAGTCCTTCACGTTAGCCGACCCTCTCGGTCGCGCTAACTCTTTGTCTGATTAGATAGCGGATTAATCACGTCTTCGCAATTTATAGCATTTTACCCTAGCGCGCAACAGTCGGGATTGCGCAGAAAAGAGAAGGAAGTATCTACACTTTGTATTATCAGGCCGCGGCGTGGGGGACATAGCCACTCTCCATGCATCGATCCGGTCATGCATCGTTCTGCCAATGAAATTAGAACTAACATTTCATTAAAACTGACATTTTTTTCTGAAATCGCGAAATCGAAGTCCTTATTTTTTGTCGAAAACAAACCTTTTTTTTAATAAATGTGACATATATGATACTATGGTACTATGCTGCACATGTGAAAATTTTATGTCAGTTTTGTTTGATTTTCCTCAGTTTGCTCTTTTTTTGTAACTCGGCCATTATTTTACCTTCAAAATTAGTTACTTTTTCGCAACTTTGCTCGTGTCCATCATTTTTTTTCCGTGTATTTATTGTTATTATTTGATGTTTTGTTTGTTTTTTTTTCCGTGCACATATCCACTTCACGTGTATGGGGCACTTCATGCTTTGTTTTTTTGACCTTTCTGTAGTTTTTCCTATTTTGTGTGCGACAGTAACTCATTTTATTAATTATTTCTCTGATTTTTCTTCCTAGCTTGTGTATTTTGTGCATTCATTATTCTATTGTAATGTGCAGTGTAACATAAATACTTTGCTATTTTGTATTTATTTGTTCATGTTTAGTGTGTTACTTGTGTGTTTTACTTCTGGCTACGACTGAGTTGTCATTGATTCGTCCTCTAACGAGTAGCTTCGTTTTGTACCAAACAAATTTATTCAGTTGATTGGTTTGTTTTCGAGTATTGTACAATCCCTTTTTGGAACTAGCATACATTTCTTTCTCGTAGTCGTGACACTATGTATGCTGCACACACGCATAACATATATACACACACACACACACACACTTCAAGGTACAGAGACATACACACACACACACACACACATACACACACACACACATTTATTTGCAAACACATGCATCTATGTATGAGATGAATGTGTTCGTTGCCACATTAAGGACAGTCGTACACGTCTCTGCTCCAACCAGTTCATGGGGTGCAAAAATTTTCTCTCCAAACTTTGCTAAAAATGAATATGTCTGTTGCCAGAGTAAGGACAAGTGTACACGTCTCTACTCCAACCAGTTCATGGGGTACAAAACTTTTCTCTCATAACTTCGCTAAACACATGCATCTACGACATAGTTCACATGATACAAAACTTTTTTCTCAATACTATGCTAAAGACGAATGTGTCTGCTGTTACAGTAAGGACAGTCATACACGTCTCTGCTCCAACCAGTAGCAAATGTCACTGCTACCTTCCCCCCACGTGTGTACTTTTTTCTATCGAAAATAACGTCTAACGTGTCATCCCGATGTTCGACGGTCCATGATATCTCTTCATAATTGTCAAACAGATAATGAACCTGACTGTGCACTAAGCATTCTATCCTCATTTCGAGCTCTTTCCTTAGAGCATGATCATGGGATATTTGAGTTTTGAAACGCCCAAGCGATCCGGCGATTGTAGGGTTGTCGAATGCTTCCTGAGATGTAAGTGTACCATTGTGAAATTCCTCTCTAGCAATGAACAACGTGTTTATTTTTTTATCATTCACCTTGGCCGCTGTGAAAAGAGTCACAACGGTGGTGTTACGATTCAACACCCTGATTCGTCCATAAAAATCTACAAAGACCGAAAATTGTATGCGTGGTTTCCCGATGCAAAACCAAGCACATTGTTTGACGTTTTTCTTGTTCTACTGTGACCATTGTTGCTTGACACACAACGTGTTCTACGCGTCGATCATCTCCGTTGGTGTAACAGGGTCTTCAGTACTGTCCTCGCCGTCGGGTTCTACGTCGACTTCTTTCTCCAATGAGTACAAGTACCTGAAGTCTTTGCCGTCGTCATGACGAATCTCTATGCCGTTGTCTTCCATGACCCAATACATGGGGATTTTACCGTCCGACACGACATTTCGGACAAGGTGCAAATATCGAAAGTCTATGCTGACGATATCATTTTCCCATATATTTTTGTCGAATATTATGAGATCCAAGGCCGGTGTATTCGAATTGTTGCCTTGTGATGAAGTGGCAATCGATGATGCGTTGTCGTGCAACGCATTGTGGTCGACATTCATCCTGCAAAACGAAAATAATGTAGCATATGTTTATATTTTCTCACCACTGTGCACATTCAGTCACTTTTTTGTTTTTTTATATTGACCGTGCTTAATAAACAAAAAAAAGGAAAAAATTGTACACGCATTCATACGATTATTAAAGAGTCATTGTACACACACACACACACACACACACACACACACACACGTACGCACACGAACACACACACACGAACACACACACACACACACATACACACACACACACATTTTTACACACGCTGCAATGATCAATATCGAGTAGTTGTATATCTTATCTCGCATCCTTCTTCACATCCATCTCTACTTTGTGGATGTTGATATTTGTCTATTCAATCAACATGCCTCAATTATTAAATAATGTTTTTATGCGTGTGCGCATATAATTAACTTCATGGTTACGACTGTCATTGCCCGCAGATCCTCTTGACAACATTCAAAATTGGCACCATTGTGATTCATTTTTTGACCCATCTAACATACACGGAGGAATTGGCGGTAGAGGCATGCTACTAAACTCCTTGATGAATGCATAATAATTTAAAAGTTGTTTCCCTTCTCGCATCAATTTCATTTTTTTACCCTCATGAATTTTCACAACTCTCTTATAACACTCTAAGTAGTCTGACTGCTTTGCCACCATTCCTTGTCGTTCATAAATTCGCACGTCATACACATCAACCTCTGTGAATGTCACGACAATCACTAGTAATTTTCTTTCTTCCACTTCACATTTGACCATCGACATGTATTCATATGGAAATGCTTCGCCGTTCGTGATTGTTTTTAACGTTTCTGACACCGCTTGATTGATAACAGTCACCATTGGCCCCGGAACACCTCTTCTATCCCCCGGTTACAAAAATAATTATTGCTTGTTTCACAATCCTACACGTTCTGCATGACCACAAACATGATTGTATATATAACAAAATTAAATGTTTTTTACTTCTTATAATTTATTGCATGTTTCGTTTATATGAATGATACTTTAATATTTCACTACCATTTCTCATCTTCATTGATTATCCTATTGTTTTGTCCATAATCTCATGAAGTATCCCGTGTTCTTCAATTATTGCAACCACAGCATATATCATAGTTGATGACAGACTGCAAACTTTGATCACATACATTGTACTTAAGCACGTATGTCACATTTTATATGATTTTTTCACTCATACTACTACAAACATCCCAGCACAATGAGCAATTATCTTTTTTCCACCATCTCTTACCTATCCGTAATTGTTGTCTCCTACAAATAAACACAGGTTTTCATATCCCTACATACAAATAAAAAACCTTTCCCCCAAAAACAAAAGACCTTTCTCCTAAAACAATCCGCAATTGTCTTTTTCCTAGAATTTGTAATCGTTGTCAATCCGTAATTGAATAAAAAACCTTTCCCCCAATACTCCAACACAATCCGCAATTGTCTCTTTCCCACCATGTCTTGCCTATCCGTAATCGTTGCCTCCTACAAATAAACACAGGTTTTCATATCCCTACATACGAATAATGGCTACGTGCGTCGATCAATCATTGATCAGTTGCAACAATTTCATTTCCTTGTCATGGCACTTCGATCGGTCAATGATCCATTGCTACCTTACACATTCTCCACATTCACATTCTCCACATTCACATTCTCGCACGCTATATAACGTCATTTTTTTTATTATTCATTGTCCAATCCTACTTCACACAATTTTAGCCTGCTGTGCTCCACATTTGGTATAACATCATTCGTCACCCTACACGACTCATGTTGGCGAATCTCATTCATACATCGAAACAAGTGCTTCACGTCTATAATTGTTTTTGTCTTCGTTTTCTTGATGTTTTGTGTCGCTCCATAATCGTCAATGTTTGAAGCACCTTCACAACAATTGTCCCAATGATGAATGTTCTATCTCGCACGAACTGTATCATGGCATCTCTAACAATACTACAAAAAAGTTGGGCGTGCCGAGATACGATATATGCCATATCGTCTACATCATTGTTTTGATGAGGCTTGCGGCGATCGATCCTTGTGCAACAATACGTCATTCCATATCGTGCTTCAAACGCAATGCATAGTATTTGACCACAGTCCCATGTTTCGTTGTCAAATATCCAACCGCCTCCGTAGAAAATATTCTTTCATTGTTGTGCCCCGGTTCTCCAATAATTTGACAACGGGTCGTATGTTTTATCCATCTTTGACATCTTGCGTTGCATTTGCGGAGGCTATAAGTCAAACGTGGGGTATATCATGGTCTCGTCAAGCGTGCGGAGCCCAACCGCTGTCATTCGTTGCATGTGCCGAAATAAAATGAGTTGATTGTAGTGTATGAGTGTTCCCCATTTGTCAACATGACGGCTCATATTGACCTCCGCGTCCATAGTCGAAGTATCTGACCTTGCGGTTGCTGTAGAGATAATATAACATGAACGAAAGTTAGCTACATCTGTCATCGTATAACCCCTACAAAACCATCAGATTATGAGGTGGCAAAATGTGTATCGATGATGACAGATGCGCACTTTATGTTCAAATGTTACATTAAACAATATTCATTGTTGCGTTAGAATGTGCCCAGTAAACCGCCTCCAATGATTTCATTGCTTTGAATGCATCATTCTTTCGGATTTTGAGGCGGTTTCACATCTCTTTTCGCTCTTTTATCCCCATGCTACACTGATAATGTTTTGTCAGCCAGGTGCCGACTCTTTCTCGACTCGACAAATTTTGTTCCAAGCGTTTTCGTATAACTTGGACATATTGGTGTATTTGCTTTGTGGCCTCCAATACTGAACAAGAATCCGATCTGAATCCTTTGATTTTTCAATCACACGCCCTATCCAAAAAGTCACTCCTCTTTCGACGCTCTCGTCCGGTGCCCGTAACACAACAAAATAGCCCATATCGACGTCTTTGGCTGGGTCAAATTCTAGTTTGGGGGCATCGCTCTTAAAACCTACGAGGCAAGGTTTCCTTGGTGGAGATTCTACAGTTGGAACGAATCTCGTGTCTTCGACGATGGCCAGAACGGGGTTGACAATGTGGCAGGCTCATCATATTTGCATTGTTCCATGTTTTTGAATATATGTAATTGATTTTTCCAATACTGCAGTCGACTTTCTTTCAGCTCTCGTTTCCAATGTTCTTGTGTCTCTCATTCCGGTCGCTCCTCCTTCCATTCATCCACGAGAGCACCTATACCTTGCAAGTCCTTAACGAAATCCCCACTTTCCAATGTAACCTTAAGGCTACATGGTTCAAATGGCATGGAGGGCCCCGCCCATCTCCCCTGGTCATCTCTTTTGAACCAGTAAATGGGTTCACCTTTAGGCAACCACTCATTACACGTGCAATACTCTTTGTACACAATTGCAGGGTTGTCACCGTCCATATAGAACTTGAAGAGGTGCGGGGTGGAATGTCCACCAATTCGTTTGTCCAATAAACCTCTCACAGCGTTTGTGAAGTCTACCTGTTCCTTCGTAGAATTTCTAAGTGCTCTGAATAGTTCTTCCATCGTGTAGGCGTTCGAACATGCTAGCTTCCTAGAGAACAAGCTAAACTTCGCACCGATGTCCGTATGTGTGTGCCCCACTATCATAAATCTCATTTCCACTACTTCAAAAATACGAAATTTCACCAATAATGCCAGGAACGCAAATACATATTTGTTCTTATTTTGACCTCCATAGTTATCAGCTTGGAGTCTGGGAACCGTAGGCAACCCTCCAGGTTGTGTCTGTACGTCTCTTAACACCTTAGCGACCGATGACACGATCGAGTCAGCGCCGTGCGAGAAAATAGAAAACCATGTGTGGACGATAATGTGCGGAGTCCTTCCATGTGCTAGAATACCGGTGAGGTTTGTTTTCATCATTGTGCGATTGTCCATCGCCTTTGATGTCTTATTGCGAGCATTGTGAGGAATCACCGTTTCGGCTTGGTCCATCCCATCAATTATAATGCACAAGCTTTTGTTCCTCATGAACTTAGACTCCGCCGACCATATTTGATATAAATCACGATGTGCTTTCTGCAATGCCCTATGTTGATTGAGTTTTGCAACGAGACATCGTCTGATTGCGGGCATGACACCTTCGATAAGGTCTGTTTGTTTTGTGCAGTAATTGCATCTCGCATAGTCGGTTGACCTTGCCAGGTGAACATGCCAGAAGAAATCACGCCACATCTTTCCGAATACTTGCGAGGAGCAACAGTCTATGTCCTCTTTCTGCAACCGTCTTTTGATGCTTTCATACACGTCTGTTTTGGTATCGTACGTTGGAGGCAGTCTGATGTGCGGCCTAACTTCGTAGTCCTTGTTCACGTCTGTCTGATCCGGCATTGCATCGACTTCCTCCATGGTCAAAGTCAAGAATGTCTGGAAAGTCATTGCCTGAGCTGCTGATGTGGTGGAGTGACCTTTTCTTCCATGAATCGGCAACACCGTACCGTTCTCATGCAAATCATGGTAGAACGCGTACGTGTTTATCAAGAAGCCGATTATGTAGCACCATGCCTGAATACAAACCCTGTGTTTTTCCACAACAGGTTTGACCACCTTCTTTTCATCTTCGATGCAAGTAAAACTGTCTTAGACTAGTTGTCTCATCCACCACTTCCTCCTTTTTTCGGGGCTCAGCGATCTATATTTCATTTTCGCCTTGTACACCTCTTCCGCTGCCATTCTAGAGCAACACTGCATTTTTTGCAGCACGTCTTCTTCAGCATGGCTGTGCATTCTTCCATGACGCATTTCTCGAACAAATCTACATCCGATATCTCGCTTCTTCGTTTTCAATTCACGTACGTGTATTTCCTCTTCCCCGTGCCCGACCCCAACTCTGTCAGAAGGGATGGTGGCTCACTGACACATTGTTGTGTCATGTGGTCTTCGCTCTCATCGGAAGGTTCATCCGGTGAAAAATATGCGTCGTTTCCACCGTTGTCCTCATCCGAATTGCAGCGAACGGATGAGTCTTCTTCACAGCGGATGTCTGGAGGCGGCAGATACTTTGTTGATGCCTGACATGGAGGAGGAGCGGATCCGTCATGCTTGACTGCCTTGATTAAATCCTCCAGTCTCAACCTTCGGACTACAGTGTGGGACAGGTGACTCTCATAGTGAAGAACTGTTTTTCTCTTCTTGGGAGCGCGAATTGAGCGTGGTGAGGAGTTACGGTTTCGGCAAAGCTTCCCCAATGAAGGGGACCTGCTCTCAGAGCTGGAGAGGGGTTGTTGCGGTGATGGAGTTCCTCGGTATGCATTGGATGACTGTGATGGATGCGGGCAACTCCTCTTCTCACTGTTGACGTTCGACGTGTGCATGGTTTCTGCAAAGCATTCGAAGACATTGTTAACGAAAAATTTCACTATCGCGGGGACCTCCGAACACACCGACCACAGGAAAAAAACTGATCCTCATCACGCCACCAAGGTCTTACGGTATGCCGAGCTGAACACACTTGTACACTTGGCAGCGGGGGCAGAGGATGTCGGTGCTGCAACTGGTCGTTGCAGCTCTTCACGCACCCTGGCTCGCCACCAGGAATAATAAGGGTGGAGAGCGGCAAACCATACGCGCGGCAGGCAGCGACGGGGGTTTCCCGACCTGCGGTGGTCGGTCTGTCGTCCTCGAGCCTCCACACCATGGGATGGTCCGGCGGCCCGGGGGCGCCGGACCATTCGATGATCCAGAGCCCCCGAGGCGTCGGACCATGCGATCGTCCGGAGTCCCCGGAGCACCTGGAGCCCCCGGGGCGCCGGACCATGCGACGGGGCGGAGTCCCCGAGGCGCCACATCGTGGTATGGTCTGGCGTCCGTGGTCCGAAGTCCCCGAGGCACCGGACCATTCGAGGGTCCGGATTCTCCGAGGCGGTGGACCATTCGATGGTCCAGAGTGCCCGAGGCGCCAGACCATTCGACGGTCCGGAGTCCCCGAGGCGCCGGTCCATTCGATTGTCCGGCGTCCCCAGGCCGCCAGACCATCCCATGGTGTGGAGTCCCCGAGGCGCCGGATCATGGATCCCATGGCCTCTGTTGGACCCCGAGACGCCTGACCACTCCATGGTCCGGAGCCCCTGAGGCGCCAGACCACCCCATGGTCTGGAGCCCCCCCCCCCCCAGGGCCCGGACCATCAAATGGTCCGGCGCCTCGGGGGCACCGGACCACCCAATGGTGTGGACCCCCTGATGCGCCGGATCACCCCATGGTCTGGAGCCCCCGATGCCCCGGACCATCAAATGTATCGGCGCCCCGGGGGCGCCGGACCACCCCATGGTCTGAACCCCGTGATGCGCCGGATCACCCCATGGTCTGGAGCCCCCGAGGCCCCGGACCATCGGACGTATCGGCGCCCCGGGGGCGCCTGACCACCCCATGGTCTGGACCCCCCGAGTCGATGGACCACCCCATGGTATTGAGCCCATGACGCACTAGACCATCGGATGTATCGGCACCCCGTGGGCGCCGGACCACCCCATGGTCTGGACCCCCCGAGGGGCCGGACCACCCCATGGTCTGGACCCTCCGTGGCGCCTCCGTGGCTCTGGAATATGGTCAGGAACCCGTGAGGCGCCTGACCATTGCATGCTTCGGCACAATCTATGAAATATACATTATTTGTGTTTGCTAGTTTTAATCAGCATCCTAGGCTACCAGCCGGGCCGCCCGGGTCACCTTGTGTTGCCCGTGCGGATGGTCCGAAAAAAAAAAAAAAAAAAAATCCAAAAAAATCTGAAAAAAAACTATGTTATGCAGAAAAATAAACAGAACAACGTTTGCCTCAGGGTCATATCGAAATTCGGTACTAATTTAAAAATAAAAATAAAATTGAAAAATAAAATTTTATTTTTATTTATTTTAATCCTTTTTGGCCCGGCCGGGCAAGTGGTCCCGGGCCACTCTGGTAGCCTAGTCAGCATCGTTTTTTCCAATACGTTGTTACAATTTTGTTTCCCTTTTTTTTTTTTTTGGNGACTCCCAATCCTCTTCACACCAATAATGAATAGGGCGATCAGTCCATGGCACGACGCCCATCCACGGATCCATCTCAAAATCTTCTCGAGTGGCTGCGATGACCTCCGTCCGCTCCCTTGTTCCGTGGATGGAAACCACTCGTGGCATTAGGGGGAACGCAGATCGGACCGAGTCGTCCTCGTGGTGGAGATGCTTGGTGTTCTCTCTACTCGACGACATAGCACACACACACACACACACACACACACACACACACACACACACACACACACACACACACACACACACACACATTCAAACACACATACACACACACACACACACCTGTCTCTTATACACATCTAGATGTGTATAAGAGACAGCCCGTGTCCCATACAAGTAAACATAACTGTCTGAAAGGCGAACAACGCATCATTAGCACAAATTTTGAGAAGGGGCTCGCTGACAGAGCAACAACTACGGAAATTGACGATTCTATATATATATTTGTTTTCTTTTATCTTTTCGCAAAACATCTCGAACGGCCGTATTCGTCCTTGGAGATGGCTCCAAACTTGTGCTGAAGGGCTACACCAGCTGGAAACCGGGTCCAGCGTCCCAGTTTTGTACACCACACTGCTGTTTCATTTGACTAGCAGCGATCCTCCCACCTTCACACCAGTCCGCCTTCTCGACCTTCCACTATATCGTAACCTTGCCTTTGTCCTTGGCATGTACATAACACGGCTGTCCCGGAGGACGAAAAAAAAAACAAAAAACAGAATAGGACACGAAAGGCGCCACTGCAATAGACAGGTACTGGGGCATACCACACGGACCCACCTATGTAATACACACTGCAGAATGTACGCCCTGTACCCCGACACCATACGCTTTCCGCCATGGTTGAAAACAATCTGACTATGGAACTGTTTGACAATGTTCCAGTATTCACGTGGACCTCCGCGAGGAGCCAAAGCCATACAACGCGTTCATCGTCAACGATATGTCGCATTCTTTGTGAACACTGAAAATGTATTTCATGCGAGCGAACCCTCCACTCCATGTCAACGATTTTCCCTATTGCATCGATGAGCCGAATGTGAGGCACTGTGGTTCGTCGACATATACAACTGCGTCGATTAAAGTTCGACTCTTGTTCGAAGAAGCCACGCACAACACCCTACCGAATATGAATTTGGCTAAACGTAATCTGATGCAACAGTACGACAAAGCTCGTGGAGATGTGGCCTGGCCGCGGAGCAGGTGCTGGTCAAGGTCAGGACTTAGGCGAGCGCAATCCAACATTTCTTGCTTCATCGGTCCCGGGCCCCACGGCAGAATTGCACGGTCCTTCATGGCGGGTCCTACCATTCAATGGCATTGTCCTGCATCGCGGGCACTGTGGCGGGAGCCTGGCAACATACAGACATGTTACCTTCCACCTTAGCGGCCGACACACATACTAACCTACCGCATTGAGGCACGCTCCTGCATGGCGGGTCCTACCGTGTCGTCGCATCCGGCGCCCTAACATCCCGGAGGCGCAGGACCATACCACGGAAATGGTATGGTCATGCAGCACTGTCTGGCACCCCGGGTCCTGGAGCGTGGGTTCTACCATGCAATGGCGTCCTTTGTCCCGCGCTTTGCCATGCACTGCCATTGTCCCACATCCTCGTCCGTAACACAGAGGACGCCGGACCACACCATGATATGGCATGTTACTTCATCCGCACCGTTGACATGCACTGACACGACCCTTCAGCCTGGGTCCTGCAGCGCGTGTCCTTCATCCCTAGCGTTGGCATGCACTGCGCAGTGGTGAAACGGTTGTGGTCGACGCTGGAGCCATATCGCACGATTCATCGTATGTGAGATGTTCGTCGTTAGTAAGATGTACCCTACACACATGATTGAACACCACATACATCAATTCTTGTGCACCCTGCCTTCCCGTGTGGCCGAATACCACAGGTAACAGACATATTTGTTCCGACGAGTAACATACATACCGGGGTATCGAATATCGGTGTATCGACTACAGAAAACATACATATTTCTATCACGAGAAACATACATGTTGCTATACCTGAGCTAACCCGCGAACATACTAATGGACTGAAAAAATGCTTGTATAGCAATGTGTCCATCAATCGATATAACTTACGTTACAGTAGTACATCAACGCAATGCAACATCGCTTACATACACCCGTAAGCACGAGCAGTTCCACTCCCCAAACTGCACCGTGACCCGTTCACGTACAGTTAAGTTGAAAGCAACATTGTCTTTTACTGAACCCGTACAAAGCAAACAGTGACGAACCGTAAGTAAGGCGGAGGGGGTCTTTGTATTTTTCGTTTTCCGAGAATGGAGCGATGTATTTCATGCGAACAAACGTCCCGTTCCTGGCCAAGTAGTTCCCCATTGCATCTCTGATGCGCGCAATGTGAGTCTCAACCTCCAACTTTTGGTCGCCTTCTGATACTCTCACGTGGTGCATGAAATCCGACTTATCCTCCCTACCTAAGCACTTGAGAAGCGAGAAGCAACCTTTAGTAAGATGTAAACTATTGTGGGTTGCAAAAACGACGGCGTCTGTCAAAGTTCTTGCATTGTTCGTGCAGGCCACACATAATATCCTGCTGACAGGCAGGTGTCCTATTTTCACATGGACACAACCGTAGGAGATCACACTGGATGAATTTTGACAACTAGGCAAAGGGTAGTCACTCAGGAAGTCGCAGAACCTTGCGCATGTCAGCAACTCGAATTGCTTAATCGGGGACCAGGTCCTAGTCGAGGTTGTGATGCACTTGAACTCTAGAAAGTGGAAGTTGGCATCTGACGCCGCAAAGGCGAATGTCATTTGCGACAACAAATCCGAAGGCAGTAATTGTATCATGTTTCCCCAATCCAACATGTTAGCAAAGCAATACTCGTTCGCCCATGGACATAAGGACATTGCGGACTCCCAATCCTCTTCACACCAATAATGAATAGGGCGATCAGTCCATGGCACGACGCCCATCCACGGATCCATCTCAAAATCTTCTCGAGTGGCTGCGATGACCTCCGTCCGCTCCCTTGTTCCGTGGATGGAAACCACTCGTGGCATTAGGGGGAACGCAGATCGGACCGAGTCGTCCTCGTGGTGGAGATGCTTGGTGTTCTCTCTACTCGACGACATAGCA
>BFEA01000018.1:5682877-5706159 GCA_003427395.1 Chara braunii | reverse complement strand
GAGAGAGAGAGAGAGAGAGAGAGAGAGAGAGAGAGAAATGAAGAGGCCGCCATGCGTGTGTGTGTGTGTGTGTGGGGAGAGAGAGAGAGAGAGAGAGAGAGAGAGAGAGAGAGAGAGAAAGAGAAATGAAGTGGCTGCCATACGCTTAGCCATAGAGATGTGCTGAAAAGATGCACCCTACCGGTTGGGGCATATGGATTTTTTTTTTGCTGCTACTCAACAGCAATCCAGTAGGGGCATACTGCAAATTTGGACCGGGTACCGGTAGGGGCATAACAAAAATATTTCAGGCCCAACTGACACCGGGGTTTTATGGGAAATTTAATCGTGGTCAGAGGGGCGTGACAGGGTAAATCGACCGTGGGAGGGGCGCGACGCAAAATAATGGAAATTACAGGGGCGCCAGAGTCGGCCAGACAAATTTTCCCAAAAAAAAAAGATCAAGTTTGCATTTTTTTTTTGTTTTTTTTTTTGTTTTTCAAACAGAACCTTATGGTCCTGGCTCTTTCCACTCTGGGGAGTCTGGGGAGCATCAGTCCGGTTCCTTTTCCACCGGCAAGTCAAAAATGTACAGAGTACAGTAACACACCCAAGCTCCCTTCCGTACGGCTGAAGGGACCCTGAACAGCATTGATTGCCCCATTGCTATAGGGGATTAACTGTCGGCCTGCCATCTATAGAATACTCTCTCAGACCTACCTATAGCCTATAGGCCTGCCAGCTGATAACACTGGAATCCTAGGGATTGTTTGCCTCTCTTTTTCCAATCAGTCCGCATAAAATGTGCATGCCAATAATACTGTTCCTTGTGTGAAGCACTGATCTCAGTTCATCACGCACCACAGGTCTTCCATCTGCATTAAATATCTCCTCCTTCCCTCCCCACGTGCCCTCATTATAGTCTCATTCAGCACTTGACTGATCTTCCCACCTAGCAGCCAAATTCTTTTTCTTTTTTTTTTCTTTTTTTTTTCTTTTTTTCTTTTTTTTTTTCCTTCCTTAAATAAACCTTCCTCCCACCCTCAAGAATTACTAAAACAGAATCTTCCTCTATAATATTATTATTATTATTATTATAGGAACATTATCTCAGTCTCTCATCCTCGATACAAAATACGACCATCCTGAAATATGATCTTCCGAGACCTGCCAGTAGCTGTGCCTCCCTTTCTCATCGTCCCCCACCCTTCACGGCCCCAACCCTATACCCTAACCATTAGGGGCAAGGGACAACATGAAATCTCCCCTTCACAGAGAGAGGAAACTATGCTTGCAGGGGTCCCCTCTAGATAGTCTTAGCAGTAGGTAGTGAAAGGTAAAGAAACAGAAGTTGAGAGAAGAATATATGATCTTCCCACCTAGCAGCCAAATCCTTTTTTATTTTTTGTCCCTTTTTTCCCTCCTTAAATCAACCACCCTCCCGCCCTCAAGAACAACTAAAAACAGAATCTTCCTCTATATTATTATTATAGGAACATTATCCCAGTCTCTCATCCTCGATATAAAATATGACCATCCTGAAATATTTTGGCCTTCTCACAAGCGAGCAAAAAGTTTTGAACCTTTTCGTTCCCTGTTTTTTTTTTTTTTTTGGTTACTTGAAAGGGATAGTTTTGGATATGCCCCTGTTTTTTTTCACTCATTTTGCAGCATGCCCCTCCGATGGCCGACTTACCCATTTGTCCGTCATTTTCGATACCTGCTCCTCTACCTCACCCGCTTTGAAGATACGACCGTCTCGGAAACTCCCGAGTTGGAGCGAAAAGTTACGGTCATATTACCGTGCACAATTATCTCGGTAAGTGCATTCTCGTCTTCAGCGCGCAAGATATGCTGCTTGAACCCGGTGGTGCCCTCGGAATTGAAGAGTGCATTACAAATGACCTTGGAGCCGGCGGCGGCGGCACCAGCTGCTATAAGCGCACCCGGACCGGTCTCGGCTGTGGCTAACCCGGCTGCAGCACCAGCTACCGCGGAAACAACATCTGGCAAGACACTCTCCAAGCTGTCGAAGATTGACCGAAAGTTCTTCGGGTCCGTGTAAAAAAGTGTACTGGTGTCTCCGCTCATCCACGTGACAGCCCACCAGTCCCTCCCTGTCGTGAAGGCTCCTGTGTTATATTCCACCTCCAAAAAGGGCTCTCCGCGCCCGCCGGGCTGGATTACGTTCCAGGTGTGTGAATTTTTGTAGTTGTCACTGTATTTGTGAACCACTCCAACGCCGAAGAGTGGGGAGGACGTGTCGTTCCGAACTGAAACCTTAGCTGTCCTCTTTGTCATGATGAGAGACGGGAGGGTGGGTTCCACACAATAATGATAGAGAGTGATGACTAGGGGAGAGGGATCGGTTCAAGAGAGGAACTCTTCTGAATGACGTTTGTATGACGTTCGAATGGGTTGAAGAATTTTTTTAGAGTAATGGCAGGTGGAACGGATGGTTAAGTCGGAGATGCGTGATGCAAGGCAACGAGCACACTGTCTTCAAAGTCTAGACACTGCGCACGCCTATACTTGTGGGTGTGGCTGGCTGACCAACCGTGGCAATTAGTAATATGTGCTCTTCGAATTGTCCAAAAACCGACTCTATCAGATCGTGACGATGCTCAACAGCAAGTGGTTGCCCGCCGCAGCTACGCTGCGGCAGCGGGATGGAAGAAGAGGGGCGGAGAGGGGAAGGACACACAGCACAACACACACACACACACACACACACACACACACACGCACACACACGCACGCACGCACGCACAAAAAAAAATAAAATTAAAAACTGTACCTGCAGCGCTCTGAAATTAAGTAATGACGAATGGATGTAGACACACACGGGGGGCACTTTCACCCGCAAACCTCACGTTAAATTTGGAAAAAAAAACACGACTGACGTACTCAGAGAGAGAGAGAGAGAGAGAGAGCGGGGGCACTTTCACCCGCAAACCTCCCGTTAAATTTGAAAAAAAAAACACGATTGACGTACTCACAGAGAGAGAGAGAGAGAGAGAGAGAGAGAGAGAGAGAGCCTTCCCAGCCTGCTCGTGCGCCTCCTCCTCACATTCACTTCCGTCCGGAACTCTCCACAAACTTGGGCATGCGTCCCCCCCGCCTTACGGATTCCCTCTACGTTCCCGTGGCCCGGTGGCACCCGCCACCCCGCGGCTCGCCTGCGCGCAGTTTCGAGCTTGTTACCGCAGCGCGATGGAGTCCTGTTGAAAACCCCGCCCCCCGCAGTTTCGAGCTTGTTACCGCAGCCCGATGAAGTCCTGTTGAAAACCCCGCCCCCTTTTTGCTTTATCGTTATGCGAAACGGACGCTGGACCCGGTTTCCCGCGTCCCTCGAGCATAGCGATAATACAGAGAAAAACTTTTTCCCTATAGCACGAAGGGATAGGATAGAGAGGACGTAGCGTAGAAGGCGAGGCATCTACCTCGCCATTGGCCAACGGGATTGCTGGCGGAAAGGGAGGCACTCTGGGAGGACAACTGCATCAGACCTTTTGCCAAGGGAAGATGTCACTTAGAGGTGGACCCCACTGCTTTGCGGCAAATTTCCGCTGGCCGCAATATATTTTATCCTTTGGTATGCTTCATCCCCCAATCGGTGGACTGTGAGATGAAACCAAAGTATTGAGAACGCCGCCGTAGAAATCACCAGTGCTCTCCCAAACAGGGATAGTTCAAAGTTATGAGCCCATCCCATTATCCTTGCAGTTACTTTGTCAACCATTATTGCATCTTGAGTCTCAATGCAGTCCAACAGCGAAACTTGGACCCCAAGGAATCTATCGGAGTTGTTCTATGTGATCTTCTTTAGGCCTCAATCCACACAAATTTTAAATGGCTCCAGGAGAAGAAAAACTGATTTCTCTTTATTGATGGATGCTTCTGACAGAATACAATAATCGTCCAGAATGCGTCTTAGTGCCATGAACGATGAGTTCGAGTGTGAACATGCCATTGTTAAATCGTCCGCTTGCGCACCCCCTTTCCAATGGATAGAGTAAGGGATGTTGAGGCCTCTAATTTCGTCATTTCTTCTGATGTTGGCCAATAGGACCTCTAGTCGTATGACGAACAGTAGGGGGGCTAGGGGGCAACCCTGCCTGAGTGAGTGAGTGAGGAGAAAGGTGGGGGACAAACGACCATTTACCATGACAACCGATGAGGCTTCTGTGTACATAGCTTTGACCCATGTGCAGAAATCGGGGCCAAATCCCATCTTGGTCAGAGTGGTGAAGACAAAAGACCATCCCACTTTATCATAAGCTTTCTCCATATCCAGGGGGAGAATAGCCAAGTTGACCTTCTTCTTTGATAGGATCTCCAGAGCCTGCATTGTGGACAAGATGTTATCAAAAATAGAGCGTCATTTTACAAAGGTTCCTCATTCTATCCCAACTATTCCTGGTAGGACATCAACAAGCCTTATGGCTAGGGTTTTAGCTAATATTTTATAGGCCATATTCAGTACCGAAATGGGCGTGTAGTTCCTCACGTCTTTCTTATCTCATTTTTTTATAGAGTAGTGAGATAATACCATTGAACCATCCTTTTGGTAAGGCACCGGAGGTACGAGTGTTGTTAAAGATTTGGCGGAGGAAAGGGGCGAAAGCCTCCCATGCACTTAAGAACAGTTCAATAGGCAGACCATCTGACCCAGGGCATTTGCCTGTATCCATTTTTTTTGCCGCCTGGTGCAATTCTACTGCTAAGAATGACGCATCTAAGCAGTCTCTTGTGGCATGTGAGATAGAGCTCGGGATGCCGTCCCAAAAGTCCGGGATAGCTGAGAGGTCTATTACGTACGAATCTAGTGGTCTCCTGGTGGATATAATCTCCATAAAGTAATCCATGGCATACTTGCACATGTCTTCCGTGTTCAACGCCTGAGGTAAGTGAGGATTGAAGGGGTGGGATAACTCTCGTAATACAGACTTGGTTTAACATAGGATGAGTGACCTAAAGGTGTTTTTTGTCATTCTATCATAGCCGACCAATCCTTTGATCCTTAGCCATTGAATCCAATCTTCTTGCTTCTTAATTTTTATTATTCCAGTTGAGTTACACTCTCCATTCGTTTCTTCGACCAGTAGTGGTCTGAGAAGGGGTCTTTACCCAAGTTGTTTTCTGCCTCGATTATTGCTCAGCGGGCGCATATCTCGGCCCATGTTTTGTTGGCGGTTTTTATTATTGAAAACACCTTTACAGCTAATGTGATGATACCCAGCCTCGTTTCCGCCTACTTGTGTTTGTGACGGAAAAGGTCCTTGGCATCAACCCATTTGGCCATTTGGTTTTTAACCCAGGCCAGGATACCCTCGTATTTAAGCATGTTTGTATTCAATCCGAACGTAGGACGAACTTTATAAAGTTGCTCTTAGTCAGTATCTCCATGCATATCGGATAGTGGTCTGATAGTGTTTGATGGAGTAAGTCACACCCAGACAGTCGATCCCAGACTACCCCTCTTGCAAGAATAAAGTATAACCTTCGACTAGGCTAAATTGTCGTGGGCGACGGTTTGGGTCCATACCATGTGTGGCCTGGGGTCTTAGGGTTCAGCACTCTGAAGACATCTGCACGACATTGGGCCTCCCATAAAAAAAGAAAGCATCAGGGCGCCATGACGGACGGGGGTAGGGTGGGGGGAGTCCATGTCGGGGTCGAGGGTAGAGTTCCAATCACCTGCAATGATAAGGTTCTCTACTTCTGGAAGGAACGCTGACAAGGAGGCGAAAATTTTGGTTCTATCAGCATAGTCCTTTGGGGCATACATCGACATTACTGCCCAATCTTCCTCGCCCACAGCCAGTTTCACCCAGATCCATCTACCATTGGGGTCCTTGTATGTGTCTAGGGCCTCAACTTCAAGGTCCTTGTGGATAACTTAAAGGATGGCCACCCCACCCTTGGAGCCTTCTGCTGGGGCCCAATACTGTGGGTCCGACCACCAAGCCAACCTGTTAGTAATTTTTTCCTCATTTAATTTAGTTTCTTGAACGCATACGAAATGTGGATTATCTTTGTGCACCCATGTACAAAATTTGGGTCGTCTGGTGAGGTTGGAGGTATCCCCTAACCCTTGTAAGTTCCAACTTACGTTTTTAATCATGTTCGGCAAGACCATTTTTGTGGTCTCAGCCACTCATGTCATGGATGCGGTCTAAAGAAGAGGGATTTTGTTGTATATCCCATGTCAAGAGTTGGTTCAAAAAATGATCTGTGGCCAGTGACTCCTAGATCTGAGGACTGGGCTATCCATTCTACAATGTGACCTGTCGGGATATCCGACTCAATTCTGGCCTTAGCTAACTCTGAGGAGGAGGTAGATAGCAACGGGGACAATCCTGTCCATTGTAGCGGGTAAGTGTTCTCTGAGCCAATCCGTCTTGTCCAATCACCGAGCTTCAGGATGACCAAGTGTAACAGGATCATATAGCTGGCATTTGCCAGTATTGTGTGGCGGCCCATCTTGAATTGCAGGAAGCCCGACGCTTTACCTGCAGTTTTGAGAACCTGATTTTTGTCAGATCCACTGCCAGAGAATTCGACGCTTGTGATTGCACAGAGATGGATGGCAGCATTATTGAGGCGTCCTTACCCTGTGCTGTGAGAATTTATGTTCCCGAGCTTCCTTTCAAAACAATGAGTGGGACTAAGAACTGAGAAATTTTCCTCGATAACTTGTCCTTACGAGACAAGATTGAAATAAGTTTGGCGAAGCTCAAGACTATTTTTGTCGTTTTTTGCTGAAGGGGTCTCGTTTTTTTATATAATGAGTAATCCTTCACCCTTTTCTCCTATTGGGAGGAGGGACGAGGGATGGCAGAGGCATCTTTTGATTTGAGTTTCTTGGATGGGCCAGATTGCACAATCAGAGGGCTCATGACGTCTTTATTGCCTCTTGTTGAATCCGTGCGCCTTTTAACCCCCGTTTTTTTTTTTTTTTTTTTTTTTTTTTTTGGCTAAGATCCCCTGGTGAGATGGTTTAGCCGTGAAGATCCCATTCTTCTCTACTCCTCCCCTGACCTTCTTGTCATCCCCATCCTCTGCTTTCCCATCCTTACCCTCCTCACTGGTAGGGGTGTGATCGGGCTTTTCAGGAATAGCATCCTTCGGGGGGAGGGGACATGGAGGATCGGGGACCTGACCTTGAGCTGAGTCGGGAGCGAAACCCATCAAAGTTGCTTCTGTCTTTTCCTTCGAGTCTTCGAAAATCAGTTATGGTGGAGGAGGAGAGGGGCAGGGGGGGTGACTGGGGGGGAGGGGGAAAAGGCACAGAGGGAGGGGGGGGAGGAGGAGGATATGTCCATCTCCATCGAGCCTTGACTGCCCTGGTTGGCAACACTTTCCTCCCCTTGATTTCTCTCTTTGTCTTTGCCCCTCCCCACACCTCCCTCTCTGCTTTCTGGTCTCTTCCATTCCTTTCTCTTGGATGAGTCTTCTGACAACTTGAAGGTAGAGGTCTCCATCATTTTTTCTCTGAAAATGCCTTATGTTTTTCTGGAGAGAGGTTTCTTTTCCTTCCCTATTATAGAACCACGGATAACTCTTGCACCCCGGATGTCTGGGATTTCATCTGCCACCTCAGCGGGCTTGGAGTTTGCCCTTCTATGGTTTACTGTCAGGCCATCGTCAAAACCATTATCTTCTTCCTATGGATCTTGGCGGTTACTCGCCTTGTCATGTGGATCCTGGCTCCCTTTCTGTTTCTTGGTTCTTTGTTTGTCCATTGAATCTTTTGATTTATTCACATTATGCTTCATACGATCTTCTGTTAACGCCTCTTTGAAGGATTTCCTTCGTGCAACAAACCGCATGTTGATGGGACAATTCTCATCCTCATCTTAGTGAAAAGAGCGGCGACACTTTTTACACCAGAGAGAATCATAGCATGCAATGTTTAAGTTTACCCCCCCATCTTCCTTTAAATCAATGATGAGGTGTTGCTTATACCAAACGCGCTCAACAACCTCCATATCGAACCTTACATTTCAAAGATCTGGGGAAATTGGGTCTGTAAAGGCCTCATGTACTTTGATAATTCTGCCAAAGGCCTTCTGAATTGCTCCTCTCAAATGTGGTAAGATTGATATTGGAACCTGGATTGCCTTCACCCGAAAGTATCGAAATTTTTGGGCTTCATTCCACTCATAGATCTCGTTCTCGGTCATCAAGTGGCGGAAACCGACCGAGTACATGTTGCCATTTAGTTCAATCTTATCCGAGACTTTCCTGATCATCAAAAAAACAATTTCCTTGGTGTTGGCAATGTATGTGACCAAATTTTTGCCATCACTTCTTCATACCCCTTGTTTGGGGGCAGCGTTGAGATCCGAGATCTGCGCCCAACCCTCCTCATAGATTCGAATTATCCGATTCTTTATTGATGTTGGGAGAGCAGATGAGTCGTTCTCAAACTGAACTGAGACTGCATGTTTTGCAAGCCATTCTGCTTGGATGTCGTAAAACTCCTTGTGAACGACCACCCGGACAAAATCCTGACCTTCGTCAGCTAAGCTAGGGGCAAACTCCTCAGGGAGAATACCATTTGCATAACAATCCTCAATGATTCCTCCAATTATCTTCTTATCAACTTCTGTTGACGGCACATGGACCGCTATTGGTGTGGCAACCATGGTGAGTTTAAGTGGTGACGACGCCATACAATACTTAGAGATGTGTTGCACCCTGATCTCAACATCGAGTGGCTATCAGGGACCTGTCTCAATGCTCCATGTACGAGCCTTAGTACAACAAATGGATGCCTCGCTTCGAATTGGGCCTTGCATGTTATCCGTCCGACCTCCGATTGGCGCACTCGTTGCCTTGGAGACTTGGACGAATTATCTACTGTTGATGGCGAGTGGGTTGTTGGGCTTCATGACACCTGTTCTTGCTTGAGGATTTTGCAGATGGGTCGAGCGTTTTTGCTCCGGTTGTGAGAGACAGTATCCACCGATTAGTCTTGAAGTCACTATGAAAATTGGCTGAATTCACTATGTCTGTATGTCGTGAAGTTCGAGATATGTCGACGGAAAAAACAAACCTACATGGCGAGGTACGACAAGTCAGCCTCAACTTGGCAATGGTCGTTGTACTAATGACTTGTATATTCCCGAGGCTCCCTCTTCCCTGTTACCGAGAGGAATGAACAACACTCTACCCCCCGAGCCTAATGAATAGTAGTGGTGGGGAGAGGAGCCCACACTAAAATTAACTTACCCTTAAAATCATGCAGAGAGAGATTTACCAATTCATTATTACTGCGGAAGGCATCGGTAATTAATTTCAGAATAGGTCAATTCCACTATACGGCTATGCAAGAAGATGGAAGTAGAGGGATATGTTCCTACTGGCTTCCGGGGAAGACAGGACCAAGGTGAACGAATGTTACCTTGCTTCGTCTTCAAATCGTTGGAGGTAATCCGTTCTTACCATCTTACGAAAATGATGGTCTCGTACCATTCCAACACATTTGCAACGTGCCCTCGTGTCCGTTCTCCTTGAAAGGCATCTATGGTTCATGGAACCTTAACTTCCGGGCGGTTATTTTCTCCGGAGAGGGAAAAATTATCGCCTGGTAACTTTCGCCTTCACGCCCAACTTAGCGCTCAGAATTAGCGTTGTGCTTAGCGTAGTGAAAATTAGCACTACCGGCCCTTCCCCCCCGCCGCCCCCCCGCCCCAAGTAGGACCAGTTCGAAAATTTCTAAATTACCTCTTGAATGTCCTTGGGGCAAGTCAGTCCCACATTGATATTTTTTATCTTTTATTTTAAATGAAACACAACCCTTGAATCCAGTGGCCTAGCTCAGTTGGTAAGGCATGCAAGTGGCATTAAGGAGGTCTTGGGCTCAATCCCCATCAACCTCGTGTACCTTGATGGGCAAGCTTGGTACCCGCCACCTAGAGATAGGTCGTTGGACCCCCCGAGCGGCATCGAGCAGAGACTGCTGATGTTCAGAGGGGGAGGGGACTGGAGGGGAGGCACAGTGACTGGCTCTTCAAAGAAGCTCGGTCCTAATGCTACCGGTTGACCCCTCGTTGGTATCGCCCACCCGCAGGTCGAGTGCAGCCCCTGCATGTTCCCTCATTGGAGGCTTGAACTCGGGCTGGCTGCTACGGGGTTCCCCGTACTACTATCACAATAATGAAAAGGCCTGAAAGACCATCCTGTACAGATTTGAAACGAGGCCAGGGACCTCACAATTCAACCCGGAGTTATCTCGACAACATCAGTCGGTTTAGCTCATGCAACTTATTTCAAAATTGGACTTGCTACTAGCATTCCTCAGTCTTACAAACTATTCTCATATTTTTTTTTTACGAAATCCACTGACTACAACCTATTCCAGTCATTTCAGCCAACTGATTACAGTGCTATCTACGACCAGGACTACCTTGGTTATCCCATTTGCCCACCAGATGTCGGCTGATCGGCTGGTTTCTTTCCGTATCATGATGAGGCTCTGTTGTTTATGCATCATTGCCTCATCTTTCTGCCTCAAGTCCCACACTTCTTCCCCCATGCAGCCCAATCAATGCGCAGGTCCTCATACGGAGCTCCGTTGTGTCTCAAGCACCAACCTTTGTGCACAACGATCCACTCTTATAGACCTCAGGTTGCGGATACCATAATTGGTCTCCATGATTCTTTTGAGATTTGAGAGGCCCGGGATGACTTTATGAAAGATTGCAAGCGTACATTTACCTTGAATGGCCTCGTCCCAATGATCCAATCTCATAAACTTTTCTTCCTGATCTGTCTGATTCGTCGTCAACTGTTTGTACCAACTGCCCGTGGCGGGGATCCAGTTGTTGCTTAACAACTCACCCCAACTGGGTGGAATGGCATCAATGAGGTCATGTCTTCTTTCCTGTTGCGCCACTAGCATCCCCAATTGATCCTTCAATATTTCCTTTGCCTTCCACTGTCCTGTGGATTCATCCCACACGTCTCCCACCTTTGATACTCCCCGCTGAATCCACTTCATACCATATGATCCTGCCCTGGTGTAATGAATGGCTCGCCACTCTTCCCTCGAATCAATAGATTCTCAAAGAGGTGTTGCTTAAGGACCTCTGCTCTACTAGCTAGAGGGCCTACCTTATTGAGCTTGTATCTATGCCAAGCCTGCAAAATATCTTTCCATAACTTTGATTTATATCTTTTGCAGAAGAAAGATTGGATCATGACTGTCACTCGTACATCTTTTGGTCGAAAGAAACCCCATTGCTCACGCAACAACTCCTATGCCAGTATACACCAATCCGCTTGCTGGTCCACAACATCCACTTTCATTATCAATTTTGATAAGAGTTTCAAGTTTTGTGAGTCCGGGTCTAAGAGAGCTAAACCACCTTGGTTCTTCGGAGCGCAGAGTGTGCTCATGCCTCCTTAGCAATATAGCCTTTCTCTTCTCCTAACCCGGGTTTCGAGATAAACTATCGAGTTGACGCTTTTACTACTTTGATCAATGGCTTGGCCAGTCTCCTAGCCTTCGCCACATACCAAAGGATAAAGAATGTCAAACCGTAATGGCTAGGACTCGTTCGATGAGTGGCATATGTGAGGTCGGTCCTCAACTGCGTATTCTTGTCACAATTTTCTCCTATAAGATAGTCGCTTGAGAGTCCGTGCAGTCCTCGAGAGTCAGGTGCACCTCCAAATACTGTTTCGCTTCACCCTCTTGCGCTTTGCACATTCCCCATTCCACGTTAAGTTCATACTCTGGAAGCAGGTAGTAAATGGATTTATTCTAGCTCACTGCCGCTTTCAGCAACTGTACATAGTGAAATAAGCAACCTTTCATAACGTCCATGAATTCCTTTCCATTTGTTGATAAGGCGAGCAGATCATCTACTAGTGCCTTACCCTGCACTGCCTGCCCCTGCGCAATCTCATACCTACTAGTAGAGGATGCTTCTTGATGTCTTTGAGAAACCCCTTCAGTTGAACTACGAACAACGGGGGGACTAATTAACACTCTTGTCTCAAGGAGCGTGTTAATTTGAATTCCTTATTGTGCCAATCGTTGACTTGGACTGCTGCTGTGGAGAATAAGTACAATATGCTTTGATGTCGTTGCATAAGTCATTTCCAAAGTTCATCATTTTCAGTGTCGTTAGGATGAATGCCCAGTTCACTCAATTGTAGGCCTTCTCCATATCGAGCATGAGGACCACCACGTCTGCATTCTTTCTCCCGATGACCAAGTTGTCGAAGATGAATCTTCCTTTGAAAAAAGTTATCTAGCCCTACCATCCCTGATAGATATGTTGCAAGCCTGTTCGGTATTGTTTTGGCTAGCAACTTGTAGGATAAATTTAGTGGTGGGATCGGTCGTCAGTTCCTGATCTCACTACGATCTCCTTTCTTGTACAACAACGTTATAATGTCTCGGGTCATGGTGAAACCCAATCTCTCTCCTTGCAGGATCTCGTTATATAGTGTTACCAACTACACCATTATCATGTCCTAAACTGACTTATAAAACTCCATTGCCAGCCCATCATCGCCCGGTGCCTTTCCCCTTGCTACTGTGGCTAAGGTCTGTGTCAGTTCTTTGGCGTCATTGCCTTGTCAAGTGCCTCCCCGACTTCTAATGTTAAGGATACTCCGAGCACATTCCACACGCCCAAATGATCCGAGAGACTTATCTTCGGATCTGTGACACTTGAGCGAGAGGTTCGTATCTTTTGAGAGTAGGTTTGTGCGTATTCACACAAATCATTGTTTATAGTGTCTGGTGGGAGCACTGCGGGGTGAGGATGAACTAATTCTTTCATCTGAACCGATTTCCTCCTTAGCAGTAATCTTCTACGTTGCCACTTGCACGCACCCTCGTACGAGTACGGATTCGTACTCTTGTACTCGTATGCTACTCGTACGTTAGGAGTCCTGTACGAGTGTTTTTTTTTTTTTTTTTTTTAAATTTAAATCCGGTATTGTTTCTATTTTTTTTTCTCAAATTCTATTAAGAATATGAAGATGATGCTCCGCCAAATGTTGCTTGTTTTGTGTTTTTGCATCACATAGTTGTTTTTCGATTTTTTTTGACGACTTCTTTTTTTTTTTTTTTTTTTTTTTTTTTTGCTTTTTCGTACGGGGCCATACAAGACGTGGAGGTTCCCTTACAGGTTCCCATACAGATCCCGTACATAAATAACCTGTACGTTTCGTACGGGAAGCCCCCGTACGTGTACTCTATGCAACATAGGTAATCTTAGAAACGTTTCCTTGCATAAACGATCTCCGCGACAATTTTCTTTTCCGCCAGAACCTTCTCCCAATGACTGTGTTTCTCCTGTTGCATTTGTTCCCAACTTTGTAGCTTGTTTGCCACCTCTTCCGCCCATACCAACTCCGAAATCTGATGGGCAGTCGTTTGCCTTTCTGCCTCGTCAACGTTTTTCCTGCAATTCGCCTCTTCCTTGTTTCTGACGAACGCCGCAATAACCGAAAAAATCTCCATTTTATTAGAAATGATTTGAAGTCATGCATCTACCCAATCTGCTCTCGAATTAAAGGACACCTTTGCTGCGTCCCACTCCCTCCAAAACAACTTTAATCTCACCCATTCCAAAACACCTTCATCCTCCACGAGGGATGAGTTGAGTCGACTAAAGCATTCCATACCACATCCGCTTGAAACCCCAACACTAGTTTTAAACACCACCGACTTTTGGTATGATAATAAAGCATTGGTTTCCTGGACCATGTGCACATTCATGCCACGTCCTCTTATACCATGAAGAATCTTTACCCTTGCTGATTGTGGAGTCCTTTCGAACCAAGTGAATCTATTGGACAGTGGGTTGATCTCTTTGTAAATGTCATGCAAGCCCCCTTCCTCCATCCACATCAGCAGTGTTCGCATGTTTCTTTGCATCCCCTCCTTCTCTGAGTCCAATCCGGGGGTGCAAACCAAATTTCAGTCTCCTCCCACTACCAAGTGCTCTGACTTCGACAACTCTCTCGATAGCAGTTGTTATAAATTTAATTTTGTCCAGGGGGTTGTTAGGAGCATACACCGTACCAAAGACTCATTCCTCTCCCTCCATAGCCATTTTTACCCAATACCACCGACCTTATAAATCGCAGTCCGTGTCCAGTAGAACAACCTCTATACTGTCATTAAATAGGATTGCAACTCCTCCCCGACTACCCTGCACAGGGGACTATAGTTGTGGCCCCACCCACCAATTTGTTAGCTGACTCAACTTTTCAACTGAGAGCTTTGACTCTTTCACAAAGATCACATCTACATTTTGCTCATGCGCCTATGTTTTGAACCTTCTTCCTTTCTGATTTTCCCCTAGCGCCACTTAGCCCCTGGACATTCAAGTTCCAAGTGGCTATTTTAATTTTCCCCTTTGACCTGTTGATGAGGGGCCGCTACTTGGATAAGCCCCGGGGTCATAAGCACGTCTGACCATCTGCCACTCAGAACCTCCGTAAAGTAAGTTGATGATAGGTTCCTCCGTTTCTGCAATTCAGCGTTCAGTCGGAGTAAAATGCTTGCTAACATCCCTGGGTCAACTGAGATGCGTTTCAACTCTTCGTACGAATCTGCCAAGAGAAGGCGAAGCGGGATACCTACCAACCCAACGCTCCCTATGTTGTTCTGCGACTCTGATGAGATCCTTGCATCCACCAGAAGAACAATGTATCTCACCTTACCCCTTCTGGTAAACCCACCACTAAACGAGTTGGGGCGTCATCGGGAAATAGTCAGAAAACAAAGCCTCAACGAACAACTGCCTCACTTTCATCATTATGAACTGTGTCGAAGGAATCTCCAAGACATGGCTTGTTGGCATGTAGTCTCGACTGACCTAAGTCCGAGGACAAAAAAATTGTGACCTTGAAGCATACACACCAGAGGCAGGATCAAGTGATCTATCGTCCGCAAGTCGTCATTCGACCTGTTGAACGCGCCTTCGTGTATATCTCGTGGGGACGCCTCTTCCTTGTCGTCATCTGCCCCACCTTCTTTGTCTATCTGCCCTTGGTTTGCTTGTCCAACCTTCCCGTTTACCTCTTTTCCACGCGTATATGTAACTAATTCTCTTCCTTCTGCTCTGCCAATTTCATCTCCCCAGAGTCTCCTTTCCTGCTGTCGGTGCTCCGGTTTCTCTCTCTGAGGGATTTGGTGGTAGTATGTGACAAATAAGATGAGATAGGGCCACGTTGATATCTGAAGGTCGTGACCCTTTTATTGAAAAAAAAAATATTGTCCAATGGAGAATCGAAACGTCTGACTTTTCTTCCAACTCCAACCGAGGGGAATCTGATGCGACTATGGCGCCAACTTGCGAATTTGCCCTCATAAATAATATCCTTCCTGTGGTTGTAGTCACATTTCTCAGTTTCTATAATCAAATGTTTGTCCTCTAGAGGTATGCAAGTTAACCTGGAGTGTGATTGTTGTTCCTGCCCGTGTGAGACCATGACCCATTTATGGTGGGATTGTCCCAGGTCAAAGAAATGGTGGAAGTGGTGGGTTGGTGTTCTTTTTTTTTTTTGCAAAAATTTTGAAATGCCCCCCCGACTTCCATTTATTTATAATATACCCCTCCTACCGGACAATGCGAGGAGAGGATGTCCAATCCAGCGGCCTAGATCAATTCGTTAGGCAAGCAAGTGACATTCTTGAGGTTGTGGGTTTGAGCCCCTCGATCGTTTGTGGCGCACTTAGTGCCAAGTTGCCAACCAACTGTGATAGTCCGCTTGATACCCTTGATCGGTATTAGTAGGGTATATGACCAACACGGGTGTGAGTGTGAACATGAGTGGAATGTGTGGTGTATGGGAGAGTGTTGGCCATAACCACTGCTGAAATTGGATGGGGGGTGGGGGAGATAGATGGGAAACACAATTATTGACAAAATGCTCGGTCTTTGCATTAGCCAGCTCCCCCCACTGGCGACCTCACTCTACGTCTTGACCATCGCCGATTAGGCCTAGGAGTAGTGGTAGGTAGATAGTGAAAGGTGAAATTGAGAGAAGAATATAGCTTAGTTATGAAAAAAAAAAGATGTCCACTAGGAGGCTGGCCGCACGGAGTTCAGCCTCTTATCGGCGCAGTGAACTCATCCAAACATAGAGAACAGTCTAGCACAGAGCCTTGTTTTGACCACACACACTGGGATCCGTGCTACTCTGTCGCCAACAATGGTACTCGAACTCAGGTTTCGAAGGTCTCCCAAAGTGCCATAATAGAAGGCGTCATCACACCCTGTCACCTGCCACCAAAGACAACTATTGAAGGCCTGCTAGGGAAACGACGAACCTTGGCATCCCCTCCCCTATCCCCTCCCCTAACTTTCCCCATTGAGCCCACCTCTTTCCTCGCCCCATCCCCATATGAGCCCACACAATCCAAAAGGGGGTGCAAGCAATGCTCTCCAATAACCCACAGGAAGCAATGTCATATGACACACTTAGAGGGGCAACGTCCAATGGGGCAACCACAATGGTTGTATCACACAGTTCAGAGTTGTATCTTGAGACCCCTGCGGACAACCGGGTTTCAAGCATCGGGCCTCTTACGTTGCTCGGTGTACACACAAACCTACATTGGTCGAACAGATAATTAAGATGTGGTTGTACTGCTCCTGAACCTAGAAAACGCCTACGACTGAGTAAACTGGGACTTCACAATGACTATGTTGAGGGTCATGGACTTTAGACAAGTTTTCTATCGTTGGGTTAAATCACTGTATGCATATGCTACAGTTGCGATCATAGTGAAGAGAGTTGTTCACAAGAGTTGACCCTAATCATGTCATTGAGGCAAGGTCATCTACTCGCCCCCCTATTACTCATTCTGCAGTCCGAGGTGTTGATTTATAACATCCGGTCTAATAAAGGGATGAGAAGGTTAACAGATGCCTCTATTTTCAAGTCATTTTCGGCTGCTCAGACTAGCGTTGGGTACCTGAATGGGGGGACTTGAAACCGCTTTCAAAAGCTTCATCCACTTCAGGCCATTTCAAAGTTTTCAAGTCCCCATCTGGAACTCTTGAAGTCACATGAAGTGGCGAAAGCTTCTGAAAGCGGTTTCATATCCCTCCATCGAAATGCTTGAATGGAGAGACCTGAAACCGTTTTTAGGAGCTTCAACCACTTCTCGTCATTTCAAAGGTTTCAAGTCTCTCCACCCGAAACCCGTGAAATGACATAAAGTGGTTGAATAACTGAAAGCGGTTTCATACGCACCCATCCAACCATATAGAAGGTTTTTCAGTCTCTTTATGTTCAAACCTTCTGCACCAACGAATATTATTTTGTCACATGGAGGAGTTTGTATTTTGATTACAAGTGTTATTTTATGATTCTTATCCAATACAAAAAGATACAAATTACTCAAATCATATGTGTGTGTGTGCGTGTGTGTGTAAGCACGCCATTGCACACATTCCATGCTACACCAGACTCTGATGCGAACACTAGCATATAGAGAGGATCTCTGGCAAAAAGGTTTACCTTATGACGATATAGGAACTCCTCCAAGTTAGGTTTTTTAGACGTATTTTTCGGATTTTTTAAGGCAGGGAAAGTTTACTAAACCAATGGGAGGACCAGAAGGGTAGAGACAAATTCATTGAATTGGCAGCAGAGACGGGAACACTAGCAAAGCTAAGCACAGTTTCAATAGTATCAATGCAATCTCATCGTGTTTTGTAGTATTCAGAAGTTTACGTAGAGCAATCATAAAGGAATATGTCCATAAAATAAAGGGTAAGACGGACAACTACTGCTATTTCAATATCCATGTTGACAACAATTTTGAAACGATTTTTACAGACGTTACCAGAACCCGACATCATCATGCATAAAGGCCGAGAAAGGCAGAACCATCCATGTATCTATGAAATTGAAGTTCACAAGTGAGGGATGCTCTTTCTATCCAAACAAAAGAGAAAGGAGTGAAACGAGCAATATTCCAGACTGTATCCATACTTGAAACATCCTGATTTACTGCTGCGATCTCCGTAAACTTCTGAGCCACGTACCACATAACTTTTCAGAAAGGGGATTGACCGCTCAAGAAAAGGAGGGTGTGTGGAGCGCATCATGCACAGGCATCGTATTAGAAGGACAACTATGATAACATCCACGCATTAGGAAACACCCGGAACGGCAACCAAGGAAAGCATTGGGAAATGCGTTTAATATCATGGGTATCATACATAGAAAACAAAACGAGAAAAAAAGTGCATGTAAGGTAAGAGAAGTCTATAACTAATGCTAAATGCGTCAAATGATGGAAGCGTTGAAAAGTCCAAGCATCAGTATATGACAAACACCTATTTAGAGAGGGGAACAACAAGCAATCTGCTTCGTTACGTTGACTTTCTTACATCTGGCGCCTCGGTACAAACAACAATCTCCAAATACTTTTGCCCAACATGAATCGTAGTTCTCATAAGTGCACAGAGGTTAGGTGACCATGGAAAAGGGAATCGTCGAGAAATGATCATTCATAAGGGACAGGAAAAAGGGGAGGTATAGATAGGGAGGGGGAAAGATAGGGAGAGGGGGGTGATTAAAGCAAAGACTGCACAGACTCTTCAAAGAAGATTTGACACAAATGTATTTAAATTGGTAAGCAGTGGGAATCGACACTTGACCATAACGAGCATTCGACATAAAAAATGGGCGCTTGAACTCCAAAAAATAAGGAAGACGTGATAATGTTTTATGCTCAAAGAGATCACCCACTGTACATATGCAGCCACAGATTGAATGGGAGGCAGGAAGTGGGGACGAAGAAGGGAGAAGAGGAAAGAGAAAGAAAAAGAAGGAAGTCTGTCTGGCTTGGCTGTACTCCAGAGCTGCGCTTGGCTGTACTTTAGAGCTGCGCTTGGCTGTACTCAAGAGTTGTACTATATACCATCTACTGCATGAAACTCGACGACCATAACAGGAGAGGGTGGCGATTCCCTGAGGCCTTTCTGCTGCCACCATTAGAAGCGTCGTTAGAGGGAGCACCTTCCTTGTTTGTCGTGAGGCGCAAAAGAAGTGGAAGAAAGGGAGGGAGGAGAGGAAAAGGATGGAGGAGGGGAAGAGGAGCGGAAGCCTGGGGGGGTGTTCGGTGGGCGAGAAATGGGCAGTACTATGGGTAGAGCGGGGTAGGTATTAGCCAGGGGTAGAAGAGGGGGAGGGGGAGGGTGTAGAGAGAGTGCTGCAGGTGTACGTCATGTTCGAGTGGGTGGGTTAGAGCATGCAGGGGAAGGCGGGGGTGAGGAGGCCGAGAGGGAGGGTGAGCTGGATGGCGAATGACGGTGAGAAAGAAGAGGAAGGAAAGGAAGGAGAGAAGGTTAGGAAGGTGATGAGACAGAAAATAAGACGTTCCAGTGCGCTGCTCTCCCTTCTTTCTTCAATTTCCCCCATGTCGACCAGATGAAATATCACTTCCATGTGGTAGCCCGTCCTGTCTGTGCCTTTGTTGCCAGGCACTACCGTGCATAGGCTTGCTCTACAGGCGGGCGTTTGGGTACTACCGCCTCTTCATGTACCAGGTGAGAGGACAGCAAGCGCAGTAGCGGTGGCAATAACGCAGACGGTAAGGGAGGTCACCAGCATGACAGTGAAAGTAAGCAATTGCAAGCTTCACATAGAATGCGAACAGCGGCACGGGGGCGAGCGCGATACTTTCCAACTGGCAGAAGTTTACGAGTCCATATGCAAGGACTACCTTCTTCCCCCGAATAAAACATACAGTCCTTATAGCTGTATTTGAGGCATCTTTCAGTCTAGATACAGCTATAATGACCGTACGTTGTATTCAGGGGAAGAAGGTAGGTTTGGGAGAAGCGCGAGGCAAAAGCAACAGCAGCATGGCAAACCAAAGCAGTAAGGGAACTTGACCGGCAAGGAATGAGGATGCCTTCAAGGACTAAAGGGCCAAGTCATAGGTTTGCGGTAGTACCGGTGCGTCATCTTGTGTGTCTCTGTTAGCTGCCATTATGTCCATGTCCAGAGGAAAGTCTATGATCTGCACTGCATCAGCTCCGATATGGCCAACTGAAGCACCTAGGAGGCACGGATGGGATATCTGAAAGTTGAGCGGCTTATTGAACATCTGTTCGAGACGCTGGTGTACTCTCTGGTCTTCCCCTTAATAGTCCAGCCGATCGTCATTCTCCGACCGTTAGGGGCGATTAAGTCCCTACTTCCCTTATTCAAAACGACACCTAACACTAATTAGGGTATAGAGCTGAAACCTGGGGATTTGTTCCTGGTCATTGATTCGGGCTGTGGAGGGATAGGTTTGGCCGAAAGTGCCTTGCTTAGCCCGTTTGGCCGCAGCAAATGATGTAAGGGATGCCGGGCCCGGTTCTCGGTTATATGAATATGGGGCTCGTTCGACACTCCTCGGGCGAGTAAAGTCCCCGAAGAAATGTTCATTCCACCTATCCTCGGGGATGCAGTCGGGAAAAAAAAAGTGAAAACACTCCGAAGGAAATTCCTTGGGCTCCGAGGATTCCCCAGCCATTTCTTCCTTTTGCCCAAGGGACCTCACGAGGTCCCTTGGGCAAAAGGAATCCGCTTTTCACGGAGAGGAGCGGGCACATGGGTAGAGAGACGTTACAACCGAGAACCTGGATCGTGGCGGCACCCTATTGTCTGAAGGACTCAAACACATTTGATTTTCTTTTTCTTTTCTTTTTTCTTGTCTGACATCGTTCGAAGGAAATGTCATCGGGCGACGTCCCCGAGGACAGGTGGAACGATGGCAGGAATTTCCTTGAAACCCCCAAGGAAACTTCCTTCGGCCCCGAGGACGCCCCAAGGAGTGTCGAACGAGCCCCTATATCTACCTCTTCTTTGAAAAAAAAAAAGAAAAAAAAAAGACAACTAGCACGCTAGTGCCCATGTTACGATGCTACTTCCCCCTTTTTTGGGAAACCGGAAAGAACAGAAAGAAGGGGAGAGATCTTCTGATCCCTTGTGCTTGGAGTAGGAAGGGCTGCCAGGCACTGAAGAGCCTATGAAGACGCTTCCCAGCCTTGATGGAGCCGATGCCTCTTCATCCTCGTGGATGTCTCAAAACCGGAGTTCATTTGCAAGTGCCGTTTCATCATGCGGGTACTATGATCGAATCCGCACGCCTCAAATGAAAAAAGAAGAAAAGGAAAAAAGAAAACAGAAAAGAAACAACAAAGAAAAAAGGAGGGACTGCAGTCTGCTAGAGTCATGTCCTTGTCCTGTCGGGTACTGTATTCTGTAGTGGAATATTGTCCTTGGCCTTGTCTGAATAGATCCTGCAGATTCTTCAAAAAGAAAAAAGAAAAAGAATATGAAGCTAGGACTAGCGGTAAGTAGGTAGTGAACCTTGTCTGAATGGACCCTGCAGATTCTTAAAAAAGAAAAAGAAAAAAGAATGAAGGCCTAGGACTAGGTAGTGAAGGTTAAATTGAGATAATAATATAGCTAAGTAAAAAAAGAAAGAAAACGGAAAAAAGATCAAAAAAAGAAAAAAGGACAATGCACTCGGCAGGGGGGCACACAGATTGGGGCCTATCAACTTCTGTCGCATGGTTACCCTTTTTTTTTTTCTTTTTTTCTTTTTGTTACCCTTATTGTACAGGTACAGCGCTCGAGGCTCTGTAGTGCGGGCCTGCTTGTTGGTGGGACTGGGGCTCTGTCGTCTGGCTCAGAATGTCGTCCTTACCTTGCTGGTCCTGCACCATTAAACCACCAGTACATGCCATACATTGGCCGCGGGCTGCTTTCAGAGGACGGAACGCGACAAAGACCGCCGATTGAATTTATCAATAGGGGGCCGCCCATACTTTTTTCAGATGGGCGACGAGCTTTGTTTCAGCAAGGCCAGGGCCAGGACCCACTAGCGCCGTATTATACTGTGTACGTGCGGTTTTCAATCATGTGTGACAGAGTTGGATTGCTACACACCATCAATGGACGGGAAATCATGCGGCATTCTGAGTTTGGAACAGATTCAGAAAAAGTGAAAAAGTTTTTGCTGTGTACCCTACGCACTTTCACCATTTGTTCCTTTTTCTTTTATTTCAAAATCACTGTAGCAGCGTCATGTTTTCCAGACCTCTTTTTTTTTGGGGGGGGGGAATATTGTGACCTTGCTACAGTGCTTCGCCTGCACAAAAAGGCTGACGAGGGGGGGGCGCCGCGGCTGGGCGGCTGCGCTAATTGAGCGCTAATTATGGCCGCTCCGAACCGGCGCCGGTCCGGGCCGACATGGGATTCAGGCTTCCCTCTCAGTCAGACCCAGACCCTGCCTCGTCGCCACCCTCGCCATCGTCGACGAGGAGAGAAGGATCCATCACACTCACTCATCGTGAGCACTGGCCATGCCAGTTAGGATTCCTTTCGAGGTAGCCTTGGAAACCCCAAGTGTAAGGCGATCCAGTATCGTTCTCCCAGTTCAGTGAAGGCATCCCCTCCCTCGTTTAAGCGCATGGGTGTCATCATCCTGGGAGCTATCTGATTGGAGAGAAGCCGCTGGTCAAAGTGAAGACTGTATATGGTTGAAGAGGAAGAGGATCATGCTGCGGGGGGGGAGATCCGGCTAGTGTTTTCTCTAGACCTTGGGCAGAATTGTTGATTCAGAAGCTATTTGTGGGCGGAGCCGTCGGTAGGTTAAGTCGGCCATCCTTATATCACACCATCAACAGTGTTAGGTATCCCTTCCCGATGGAGAGGAGAAGGGAAGGGGAGAGGAAGGGAAGGTTTCCGGACAATTGGTGAGAAATATAGGAATCAGGGACGTAGGGTGGACACAGGAAGGTTGATTGGTCTAATGCACCCTGAGGAAAAGAGGAGGTGAGAAACATTTATCCTGAGTGTTTTGGGGGGGATACTTTGTAATCGGGGTGTGGAATAGAGAAGCAGATTCAGAAGAGTAGATGTTTAGCCCTGGGTGTTGAAGATATTGAAGTTATTATTGTGGGCGGGTGGTACCTCCCCCGCAGCTAAGTTGGGAAAAGGGATCCAGCGGCATGCCTAAATGGCCTTGATGCATTAGCCCCAGGGTTGGGATTTCATGGAGCAGCATGGTGGAAGAGATAAAAGGCCAAAGAAGGGCAGGGAGAGTGTAGGGGGTGTTCAAGAGACACTCGTATTATATTCTCGTACCCAGCTATCGAACGAACCTTAAGTGAATTAAGAATACCGGAGTATCCCCCTTCCCCCCGGTGAAGTAAGGACTAAGCTGTGTGCTCTGATACCGCTATCTAACGATCTACAAGCGTCACCACCGACGGTTAGGAGTGGAGAGGAAATTGGGATAGGGA
>BFEA01000018.1:5665135-5682799 GCA_003427395.1 Chara braunii | reverse complement strand
GGGGGGGGGGGGGGGGGGGGGGGGGGGGGGGACAGGTACCCCCACCCTGTCCCCCAGAAACCAACTTCTGGGCCATGGAGGACAGAGCTAGGCACTCGATTGAGCAATGTTACGATGAGGGGGTGGGTCAATTAGTGGAGAATGCGGGAAAGGTGGTGATTGACGAGAGAGGAAAGAGGTTCAGAGTAAACGAATCCTTTGATGCAATCAAGGAGAGATGGCTAAAGGAAAGAACAGTCATCTTTATCTTCCAAGATGATGCGAGGGAATTGAATAGAAGTGTGAAGGAAGACCTAATTCGAGCGCATGAAGACGGATGGATGACCAGACGACTGTTTAACCCAGAAGTCAGAAGAGGAAGGATAAAATTCGAAAGCCCGAATCTGTCATCATATGTGGCAAAAGCGGTCGAAGTGGCCAATTGGTAAACTTAGAGGGGGATGATTAAACTATGTCTAGGTGGGAAGGACTACTCTGTCTTGGTTAAACCTTGGATGACTAAGATGGAGTTGAAGGAATGGAAATTGAGGGAGGCTGAAACGAACTTTTGGATCGTGGCTTTGAGAGTTCCTTTGGACGCCATGTGCTACCTACCCTCAGCTGCGGAAGGACTCATTGGCAGAGTGCTGCAGATGCACCCCCCAGAGGCTGATAGATCAAAGCCGAAGTTGATGAACATCAAGATCGACATGGACCCCCAAGCCCGGTTCAGAGTGGAGAACTCACTAACAATTGAGTCCCCGAAGGGGGAAGTGTGGACAGTGGAGGTGGCCATTCCATACTCAGACTGGTGCAAGCGCTGCAGGTGGTACTTCCACACGGAGGATAACTGCCCGAGGCAGCCCTCTACAGGCCCGAGGTGTACGTGGGCGAACTCGAGGCTCCCGCCGCAGCATCCCCAAGCACAACCTTCGCAAGGCCGCCAGCAGGGTCATCAGCAGCAGGCTCCAAGTCAAAGTAACCAAGTTCCGGCCCATCCACAGACCAACCAGGTCCCGGTACCTGTGCAGGGAGGTACTCACTCAAGACAGTCCCTACAGCATCAGCAGGCCCAAGTTCGGGGCACATGCACACATACACATCCGGGGCCTCAGATGGGCCCACATAACTGGTCAGGTCCTCAACCAGTAGCCTATACAGAGCAGGTCCAGGTCCAGTACTATGGTGACCAGGGTCAGGCAGGTCAACCACCGCCCTATGTACCACAGATGGGAAACACTACCCTACCATGGGCTGGTACGGTGGTAGATCCGTATGGTCCGGCTCCAATTCAGCAGGTGAGATACCAGCAGCAGTACGTGGCTTGTCCCAGATCCGTGCAGGACCATGGAGGTGGGGGAATACCAGGCGCCCAGGTCCTATATGGCCCGCCCACAGTTATTCGAGCAATCCCAGTGAGGCCGCAGCAGGAGACAATATACAGAGCTACTGAGACCTCTTTCTCAGCTCAGCACAGAGGGCGTCAAGGGGATGACTTGAGCCGCTCGAGGGTGGGACAGCAGGCGGCCCAGGTCGGGGACAGTCAGTATGGGACCAGGGAGCAGAAAGGGGGACACATAGACCTAAGGGGAGGGGCACAAGGAGGGCTACATCAGGAGGTTGGTAGTCACTCGACCTCCTCAAGGTCCAGGGTAGCAATGAGCAGTGAGTTCATTGGTGATGACAGGGCGCTGGGAGGGTCAGGTTTTCTGCGGGCAGAAGGCTCTATGTCGTCCACAGGCAGTTCAGGGGATCCGGAGGAGAGAGAGGCTGACTCAGACACGACCAGTAAGCGGGGCTACAGAAACAGGCAGGGATGTGACCCACATATAATCGAAAGGAGAATGGTGCCGTTGGTCTGCGCCATGATTGGCAGCACAACATTCTTTCTAGGCCTGACACAGGCAGATGGAAGACCGTACCTTCCGTCGGTGGCTACAGTGAAGACTCCTCTACCAGGCGGGATTCTGACACGGACAAAATTCCTGTTTGGGGATACCTTTCCTATCAGGATTATACCGAGGTCAGTGATGGTCGGCTGTATAGTACCGTTAGAAGATAAGTTTTATTTTCCACTATTAGATGCTCGCCTGGATCCCCCGACAACAGAAACACTGACACTGGCGGGGGTTAAGTGGTTCCACTTGGATGCGGTGAGGGAAGCAAACAGCCATGAGCTAGAGGCTATCGCCCTGACTGAAGAGGTTTCCGCGCTGTTGCTGTTGAAGGTCAATGAGAAACTGCCGGACAGCCGCAACCTACGTCCCAGATTCATGTTGGATTCACAGGTAGAGCCCGGCGTACTTCGTCACAGCAAAGCCACTCAGGAGGGGCCTCAAGGCAGAGCCCAATGCATCAGTCCCCGGTCCAAGGTACGCCCATATGGGGTGACGAACTTGATTCCCGCATCCAACACCCAACAGAGGAAGATGCTGTTAATGGTTAAGTTGAAGTTGGCTACATGGAATGTGCGGGGCTTAGGTGATACATCAGGGAGAGAAAAGAGGAAGAGGGTGAAGTCGTGGATGTTCAAACAGAAAGTGGACTGTCTATGCCTACAGGAAACAAAGTTGGGAGATGACAAGTTAGATTTGCTGTAGGGGTGGTGGGACGGCCCGTAGTACTGGGCTCCTGCGCAAGGCACGAGAGGAGGGGTGGCTATACTCCTGCACAAATCCCTACAAGCATATATTGTGGATGCTGAAACGGACCTGTGGGGTAAATGGGCTTGGGTAAGGTTTATCTCGGGACAGATAGAGTGGGTGATCATGACAGTTTATGCACCCTCTGACCCGTCCTCGCGTGCAGAGTTTTTTCAGAATCTGGCTGCAATAGTTCCACAGACTGACAACCTGGTCATCATGGGGGACTGAAACCTCTCCCTGGATGAAGCTCTGAGCAGAGGTTCCTGGTCAGCAGGAAGAAGAGATACAGTAGCATTGACATAGTTCATTAAGGAAAGAGAGCTAATAACCCCTTTCGTAGTCTGAATCCAGAATTACCGGGGTACACTTGGTACTCCAATTCCTGAGCTCAGGCAGAAGACCAGCACAGGGAGGTAGTGAGACAAAGATTGGACTACTGCCTAGTAGGGAAAGGGCTGGCTCATGCACTCACACATGTTCATCAACGGTCACATCCTTTGTCAGATCATAAGCCGGTGCTAACGGATATAGTGCTCTTAGGGACGCGAGGGGGAGGAAGGAGTCATTTTAAGTTGAACGCCCAGAACTTGGAGGACCCGGGGCTGCTGGGCTGGGTACAGTCCCACTGGGAGAACTGGCAAGTCACGAGACCTCACTTCCCGTCCACAAAAGACTGGTTAGATGGAGGCACAACAGTAATTTCTGGAGTGTTGGATGTCAGTTCTAGAATTTTGACGAGGGAGCGAAACAGGAAGGACGATCTGTGCAGAAGGAGGGTGGGGGAGGCAGAAAGGAGAATGGAAATGCTCCCAATCTCCGAGCTGGTTTGGGCCAGGGAAAGGGAAAGTAGATTGTCGGAGTGGGAAAAGTTACAGATGGAGAAACAGACTCAGTGGGAGGAGATGCTGAAAGTTAAAGGCATCTTGGTTCATGATCGGATCACGAATTTAAAAAAGAGACTTTTCGCAAGTTGCTGCCTAGCACTTCCTTCCATCAGGTGGTGCAGCTGAGTCACCCGCCCAGGAGGATATGTTGGAATACGCTAAGTTGTACTATGCAGACATTTTGACGGCAAGGCGGGTGCAGGACACAGTAAACTCAGACCTGTCCTTGGAATTGGATATGTGGCAGGATAATGCAGTTCAGTTATCAGTGGGAGAGAGGATGGACCTGGACAGGCCGATCACTTTAGAGGAGCTGAAGCAAACACTCATGACGATGGCCCCAGGGAAGTGCCCAGGTCGTGACGCCTAACAGTAGAATTCTATTGAGCCTGTTTGGATGTGAGGGGTCCGTCGCTAGTGGAAGTTTACAATGAGGTGCTGCTGGAGGGTGCGTTGGGTGGAGCTATGACCCATAGGGTCATCTCAGTGATGTTCAAAAAAGGGGATAAGGCGAATATTAGGAATTACCGCCCCATCTCGGTGCTGAACGTGAATTACAAATTGCTGGCAAAAACCCTGGCCCTGCGCCTGGGGAAGATCCTTCCAAGATTGGTGGAGGGCGACCAAGGAGCCTTCGTCCAGGATCGCTCTATCTTCGTCAATATCTTAACAGCGATTGAGAGCATTGAGGTGATTCGAGGATTTGGACTTCACATTACTGCTATTGGACATGGAGAAGGCGTACGATAGGGTTGGGTGGTCCTTTGTTCTTACTACACTGAGGAAGATGGGGTTTGGCCAGGGCTTTTGCAAATGGGTGACCGCTATGTATACATTGGCCACCTCAGCTGTTCAGGTTAATGGACACCTTTCAAACTCCTTCCACCTCTCCAGATCGCTGCGCCAGGGCTGTCCCTTGGCCCCTCTCCTTTTTGTGCTGCAGCTGGAGATCCCGATGAACCGCATTCGGAGGCACCCTCGGATCAAAGGATTACCGGTTTCTACCACCAAGGAGTGCAGAACGAAAGCCCTAGCTGATGACTTGTTCTTGATCTCAGCCAATACAGTGGAGTCGATGAGCGCGGTGAAGGAGGTGCTGGCAAAGTACTCGCTGCTATGAGAGGCCTTAGTAATGTGGAGCAAATCCAAATACTTGCTGCCAGAGGGTCGGGTATTGCAGGTGGATTGGGGTATGCAAAGGGTAGACCCGGAGACCGGAGAGCGGTTTCTAGGGGTGATGGTGAACACTCGGTTAATGAGCATCACACAAGGGGCAATCCTGCAGCAAACGGTGCAGGCCAAGTTAGGGGTATGGGGACCGGCCTGACATCTGTCGCTCATGGGCAGAGCCATGGTCATTAATGTGGCCCTGTTCCCTCTTATCTAGTTTGTAGGTACAGTGAGGGAACTCGCTGCAGCAGTGGTCGCAGAGATCAGAAGACTGGCTTCCAAGTTCCTCTGGAAGCCTAGAGCGGCAGCAGATGAAGGGTTTATGTCGAAGGTTGCATGGGATCTCATCACTTATCCCAAGGATCAGGGGGGCCTGGGACTGATCGACCCGCTACAGAAGAATCAGGCACAGTTGAGGCAGTGGTTGGCCAGGGTGGCTATGTCAGACAGTAAGGATGATTGGATCTTGCTGGCGGAAAAAACTCTGATGAGGGACTTGGGTCTCAGCCATGCAGAAGACGTCTGGCTCTGCTTTTTTATTAAGTCCTTCGTGAAGAAGAAACTCTCTTCGGAGTTCTGGGAAGCTGTACGGAAAGCATGGCTCTGTCACCTCCCTGAAGTCCAGGTGCAGCCAGAGACAAAAGAAGAGATCTTGAGGCAGGGATTGTTTGAAAACTGTTTTATTTTAGACAGTGAGGGGTTTCCCTTCTCTGCAGGATCAACCCCGGGAGCATTTGGCAAAGCCTGGATTCGTAGGGGCATTTCCAGAATTGCAGATTTGTGGGCTGACCTTCAAGGCACCTGGAAACCCTTCGGTGAGATCCTCCGTGCCTTGCATGGACTGTGGCACTCGGAGGAACATTGGCAACAGCTGCTGCAAGCTATTCCGGATCACTGGAAGCGGATGCTGGGCCCAGAAGGGCTGGACCCGATAGGCACGTGGTATGGCCCTATGGCAGATGAAGAAGGACAAGGAAGGGAAGAGCCTTGGGAGGTCCAACGTTTGACGGACTGCGGTTTCAGAGAAGTTCGGAAGTGGAGGATGGGGGAGCCGTCAGGTTTGGTGGTTCCAGGGGGAGAAGAAACTATCAGGCAATGGTCGAACCCCCCCCAAGTGAGGGTGATCCATACTCGAAACCGGAGAGGGGCAATCGTATCTACAAGGTGGGTGGGTAGGACTCCCCTGCGAGAGTTATCCATAGACCCTCTTGCATGGCAGTGGAGGGGGGGTACTGTTTCAAGGGCTAATCCCCTTGGATTAAACCTCTCCAACCTCACAGTCAATGAGTCCTACAGACTGGCAACCAACAAGGGAGGAGTCCAGCTGGGGTGGCAATTGCAAGATGGAGTGCTGTCCTGTTGGAGGACCTTCAGGGGAAAGAGGGTGAATTTGTGAACCTGTGGAGTATTCTGCTCTCACTGCCATACCTCAAACAAGCAAGCATACTGTGGATGTTGTCGTTGTTGGTCACCCCCTCGACAGTTTGGCTATGCAGCAGAGGGATGGAGGTGGTGCTGACCTGGCCCCGCTGCTGCTGGCCCTTTGAGTCCACTAAACACGTATGGTGGGACTGTCCGGCCTCGAGAAGAGTGTGGAGGTGAAGGGAAGATCATTGGAGAAGGATAGGGGGAGAGGGGATTGAGTGGAATGAGAGATGGGTGTTGTTGGGATTTGAAGGGGATGCGCAGTCCGGGAAGAAGGGCTGGCCGTATGTGGCGCATGTGGCCAGAGCAGTGATTTGCTCTGTGATTTGGGCAAACAGAAACAGGGCCAGGTTTGAGGGTCGCCCATTCTCGGATCGAGAGACCAAGGCAGGTATTAAAAGTGGACTGAGGAGAGCAATTTGGGCCGACTGGCGTAGGAAGGCCAGGAGTGGCAAGGGCCCAAGGAGGAGCCTTTGGTGGTTTCTGAGAACGTGGGCGAAAGGAAACCAGTTGGCGAGGGTTCATACCACCCGCGGCCTGATGGTCGCAAGGCCTGATGGTCGCAAGGTGGTTGAATAGTTAAGCTTAGATGATAATTAGAGGGGGTTGGGTTAGGAGTAGGTTAGTAGGATAGCTGGAGAACCATTGTGTACGGGACCTGGGTACTCGGTCGTTAAGGGGGAGGCTAGAAAGTGCTAGGCCTGGAACCAGGACACTCGGTTTTGTAGGGACACAGTGTTCCGTTAGGAGAGTGTCTATAGAGCAGAGGAACAGGGGATTCCACCGGGTCGTTTAGACCTGGTTGCCGCCTTAGGCGTCTGCTGTAGATTAGGTGGCTGGTATTAGTGATCATTCAAGTGTATAGGTATAATTTTCAGGGTATGCATCGTGGTCCAGTAGATTAACAATGGAAGCTTGAGATGAAGAGTGAAAGGGTTCCCAGCCTATCTGGGACCGTAAGCTAAACCGGCTGATGCTGCCGAGATAACCCCGGGTTGATGTGTGAGGACCTCGGCCTCCTGTTATGATTTGTTGTTAATGAAAGCATTTAATTGAAAAAAAAAAAAAAAAAAAAGGCTGACAAGAAAAACAAATTCGTGTGTACTGCCAAATATCAATAATGACATTACAGTGACCACCTTCACAGGACCCAGCCCATTGGATGAGTGCAGCACACACCGTAAAAAGTGGCGACGGATTCCATGGCTCACAGCCCATTGGCTGATGGGAGCACCCTAAGCTGAATTTTACTTTCTTTAACTCGTAGAAAGAGATTTTTTCGAATCTGAAAAAAATACGGAAACCATTTTTCAAATGCCAAAAGGGTGTCACACGTCACTGTCCCACGGTGTAATATGGCGCCAGTGAGTCCTGGCCCCTGGGGCCTGGACCCACTAGCGAAGTATTCGGCGATGTGTGACTCAATTTTATGGTTTTTTGGAAAAGACAAAGCAATTTTTTATTTGCATGAATGGATCGGTTTTTTGATTTAAAATGAATTGAAAGAGCACATAAAACTATGAAGAACAGCTGTGCACCCGAATTCATGGGTTGGTACGATCTCCTTCACGTAAGTCTTCATACTGATGTACCGTGGCAATAAAATGTGTCCACGAACACAACCACGAGGATGGACAAGTAACCAGTATGGGGATACATTCATCACCATGTATCTCATGATGCCTCTAACAGGCCATCCATCCGGCAGACGCGGAAGCATTCCTGTCAGATCCACCACAATATTTGAATTTCACATTTCAAGTTCGATTTCTCAGAGCCAAAAAAAAAAAACGAAGTCTGGAAATCAACCTCCCCCCTTTTGAGTCCATAAAATTCAGACTTCCCACCCACGCGAAGCCTCAGCTATCATGTCCAAATTTGTTTTTTTTTGGTTTGTTTTTAGACACATCTCATTGGACGGGAGGTGGGCATCTCTACAGTCCCCGCTCAGAAACTACCGGGTCGTCGAGATCCATGTATTCGACGGGCGTACTGCGTCACTCGAGGCCACACGTGATTGAAATCCTGAACGGAGTGGTAGAATATACTTCGCTAATGGGTCCAGGCCCCAGGGGCGGTGAGAGAGAGAGACACCAGGGAGGGGGAAAAAACCCGCACATGGCCCAATATGTTTGTTACAATATGCAACAAAACAAAATAAAAACAATTGCGGACAATGTCAAAATAGAACCTCAGAGGGGGCGCTGCAGCTGGACGGTCGCGCTATGCTGCGCTAATTCTGGCCGTTCCGAAGCGGTGCCGGCTCGGGTCGACGGTTTTGCCTAGCGTTCTTCAGTCGGTCGACGCCGCGCCCTATCTCGTCGTCAACCCCGCCATCGCGACGGGGCACGAAGAACTCACTATAGCCACTCATCGTGGCTACCGACTAAAGTCCGGAGAGAAGTTCTTTCGAGGTAGCCAGCTAGAACCCGTTTCTTGGAAAGATGGCTATGTAGACGAGCCACAGATAGCTCGAAGTAGAGAAGTCAAGGGTATGTTTCAAGAAATTGCCGTCATCAGACTCAAGGTTGGGATTCACCCAACGAACGTCTAAGAGGGAGGTTGGAGAAGGAGAGGTTTGGAGGGCATATCGACCTTTGTTCCAAGTTGAAGCGTCATACCTAATGGAAGTCAGGGGGACAGGGGAAAGTTGTATCCAGTTGCCTCGGGTTTGGTCTCTATCCCCGGATGAGACTAGATAGGGCCTGTTGTCGTCATCAATCTAGAGTTAGGAGAGCCCCCCTATCAAGCAGTAGTTGCATCAGGAGCTTCAGAGGAGACGTGTGGGGGATGAGTGTTAGCCCGCTGCTCTATGTTGGCGAAGTACTAAAAGTCAAAGATAGACGGCGGACGGATGGAGGCAGAGGGAATGAGGGAAGTGAGTGGGAGGGGCAGATCTCCCCCCCCTTGCCCTCCCGAGATAATTTTTTGGGCAGCAGACGATAGAACGAGGCAATCTATTGGACAGTAATATGATGAGGGCGTGGTTCATCTGGTGGAAAATGTAGGGGAGGTAATTATTGATGAGAGGGGCAAAAGGTTTCGAGTTAATGAATCCTTCGACGCAATAAAGGAGAGATGGCTTAAAGAAAGGACAGTGACCTTTATTTTTCAGGACGAGGCCAGAGATCTTACTAGGAGCGTGAAGGAGGATCAGATAAGGGCCTACGAAGATGGGTGGATGGCCAGACGATTGTTCGATCTGAACATTCGGAGGGGGAGAGTGAAGTTCGAAAGCCCGAACGTGGTGTCCTACGTAGCAAAGGCAGTGGAAGTTGCTACATGGTTGATCCAGAAGCGTACTATTAATTTAAAGCTCGGAGGGAAGGAGTACCCGGTGCTGATAAAGCCGTGGATGATGAAGCTGGAGCTTAAAGAGCTGAGACTGAGGGAAGTGGAAACCAACTTTTGGATCTTAGCGCTGCGGGTACCATTGGATGCCATGTGCTATCTACCCTCAGCGGTAGAAGGCTTGATAGGAGGAGTGAAGTGTATCCATCCACCAGAAGCTGATAGGTCAAAGCCCAAATTGATGAATATCAAGCTGGACATGGACCCGCAGACAAGGTTCAGAGTGGAGGACACTTTATCTATTGAATCCCCAAAAGGTGAACTCTGGACAGTCCAAGTGGCAACGCCGTTTTCTGACTGGTGTCGAAAGTGTCGTTGGTACTTTCACACGGAAGATGACTGGCCAAGGCAAGCGGAGTCAAGTACAAGGAGGAGCTGGGCAAACTCCAGACTACCTCGGCAGCAGCCTCCAGTACGTCAACAGGAGGGGCAGAACTCGCAAAGGCCTAATCAGGCCTCGACTTCTCAAGTTTCAAATCGGCAGCCACCAGGTCAGCAGACCCAACCTCTAGACAGGGTTCTCCCAGGACCAGCACCACCTGGGACCCAGGGACAGTCAAGCGCAGCTCCTCAAGCAGCAGTGCAACAATTGCAGCAGAGGACGCAGTACGAGGGGGACGCACGGACTCTGGGCCAGGGTTATCAAGAGTTGTACCCAGCCTTCTTCAATTACAACCAGGCGGTAAGACAGCCTCTTGGCCCCCCGCCTCCGGGCAGTTTCGTAATGGCGCCATGGACACACCCGGCTGCGTGGCCCAGAGGGCCAGTTTCGGCCCCTGTCCCAGGCCCAGACCCACCTTTTATGGGTGCTACCTATCAGCAGCAGGGTGGCCTGTCGGTTGCCCCATATCCATGTCAGGGTTGTGAGGATCCTAGATGTCAAGGCGCCCAACTCCAAAACCAAGTGTTCCACCCAGTGCCAACAGGTGCATACGGGTGGCAGGAAAGGATTGGTAGGGGGGTAGGCACGCTACCTCTGCCAACCCCTCATGCAGACTCAGCCAACACTCGAAACAGGCAGCTTCAAGGACGAATAAGGCAAGGATCACAAGAGCTCAGAGGTTACTTCTCGGCTGGCGATTCCAGAAGGGGACATATTGGAACAGGGGGAGGCATGAGAGTACTGTCAGGGGCTTCCTCGAGCTCAAAGTCGTGGGTTGTGATGGGGAGTGACTTTGTAGGAGATGACCGGGGGTTGGGGGGACCGGGTTTTTTGCAGGTGGAAAACTCACTGTCCTCAACGGGGAGTTCAGGGGGTTCTCAGAGGAGGGGAGGGGATGAGTCAGATACCTCGAGTAAGCGGGGTTATAGGTCCCAACGGGAGAGAGACCCCCGTCCGGTGGAGAAGAGAATGGTTCCCATTGTATGCGCCATGGCGGGGAGCTCTGCCTACTTCCTGGGCTTGTCGCAGGCGGAGGGCAGGCATTACCTTCCGTCTGTTTTAACAAACAAAACACCCCTGCCCGGGGAGATTCTGACAAGGACGAAGTTCCTGTTCGGGGACACTTTCCCTATTAGGGTAATCCCCCGTTGAGTAATGACCAGCGTCACAGTACCCCTGGAGACAAAAATCTTGAAGCTGTACTTTCCGCTCTTGGACGCTCGCCTGGATACGGAAACTGCGGAATCCCTCACTCAAGTAGGGGTGAAGTGGTTCAACCTGAATGCAGTAAGGGAAGCGAATAGCCACAAGCTAGATACCATCGCCATAACTCAGGAGGTGTCAGCGTTGATACTGCTCCATCTTAACGAAAAACTTCCGGACTCGCTGAACCTTCGATCCAAGTTCCTGCTGGACTCTATGGTGGATGAGTGGCGCTCGTCCACACAGTCAGGTCAATCAAGGGGCAGTCAGGGTCGTAGCCCGATGCACCAATCTCCTGTCAGGAGAGAGTCAAGTTGGGCCGATGAGCACTCTGAACCCCGCATCCAAGATCAAGCGGAAGGAACTGTTGTCAATGGTTAAATTAAAGCTGGCCACTTGGAATGTGTGGGGTCTAGGGGATACGTCAGGTAGGGAAAAAAGGAGGAGGGTGAAGGCCTGGATGTTCCACCAGAAGATAGACTGCATAGGTTTACAGGAAACCAAATTGGATGAAGAGAAACTGCAATCCTCTCAGAAATGGTGGGACGGTCCGCAATATTGGTCCCCAGCACAAGGGACAAGGGGGGGTACTGCAATTCTGCTAAACAAGAATTTACAGGCGGAGGTAGTGGATGCAGAAACAGACTTATGGGGGAGGTGGGTATGGGTCAAACTGCACACAGGCCAAACAGAGTAGGTAGTGCTGACAGTGTATGCTCCCACTGACCCAACCCAAAGGGGGCTATTCTTTCAAAGCTTGCGGAGGATCGTTCCTGAAACTGACAATTTAATCATAATAGGGGACTGGAATTTGTCCCTAGATGAGGTTATGAGCAGGAACTCCCGCACAGCAGGGAGAAGAGACAATGTGGCTCTCCGGGAACTGATGCAGGATCGTGACCTGTCGGACCCCTTTCGGTTGCCGAATCCGGAGGAACCAGGGTACACCTGGTACTCGAACATCAGGGGGGAGGGAGATCAGCAGGCGGTGATCAGACACAAATTGGATTACTATGCGCTGGTGAGCAAGGGCCTAGTGCAGCGTGTGACATATGTTAGACAGGTCGGTCATCCGCTCTCTGACCACAAACCAGTCCTGATGGACCTGGTGCTGTCGGGTGGCCGAGAAAGGGGAAGAAGCTACTTCAAGCTAAACAGTCAGAATTTGGAAGATCAGGGGCTGTTAGACTGGGTTCGGGAGCAGATGGCCTCATGGCGCTCAGCAAGGCCACATTTCACTTCCACTGCAGACTGGTTAGACGGAGGCTTGGTGGTCATCTCAGGAGTATTGGATGTCAGCTCCCGAATTCTGGCAAGACATCGTAATAAGGAGGAGGAGCAATGTAGAAGGAGGGTGGAGGAGGCTGAGGGAAAGATGGAGATGCATCCTATCTCAACACTGGTTTGGGCGAAAGAAAGGGAAACAAGAACAGCGGAATGGAAGAAACTGCAATTGGATAAACAGTCAAGATGGGAAGAGACTCTGAAAGTCAAGGGGATACTGGTGTACGATAGGATGACTAGAGAAACGTTCCGCAAGCTATTACCGAGCTCCTCTTTCCAGCAGGTAGTGCAGTTGGACCACCCTTTTGACCAGAGAGCCCCTAAAGCGCTGACTCAGGAGGAGTTGTTGGAATATGCCAGGATCTTTTATGCAAACATTCTTACGACCAGGAGGACGGAAGACATAGTGGATACGGACCTGTCACGTGAAGTGAACATGTGGGAGGACACCGCAGCCCTTCTTGAGGAAACAGACAGGCTAGCATTGGACAGACCAATCACGGAGGAGGAATTGAAGCAAACAGGGAAAGAGATGGCGCCAGGAAAGTGTCCAGGGAGGGACGGGTTGACGGTAGAGTTCTACAGGGCCTGTGGGGACGTGTTGTTTCCTCCGCTGGTGGAAGTGTATAATGAGGTGCTGGGAGAGGGGAAATTAGGAGGTGCGATAACCCACGGGGTCATCTCAGTGATGTTCAAAAAAGGAGATAAGGCCCATATCCGGAACTATCGGCCTATCTCTGTTTTGAATGTCAATTATAAATTGTTAGCCAAGACGCTGGCCCTGCGGCTAGGTAGAATACTTCCTAAGTTGGTAGAGAGAGATCAGGGGGCCTTTGTACATGGACGTTCGATCTTCGTGAACATTCTAACAGTTATTGAAAGCATTGAAGTGATACAAGAGGAGAACCTGGATCCGGCAATTCTGTTGCTGGATATGGAGAAGGCCTACGATCGGGTAGGCTGGTCTTTTGTGCTGACCACTTTGCGGAAGATGGGCTTCGGGCAGGGTTTCTGCAAATGGGTTATTGCGATGTATACCCTGTCCTCTTCAACAGTCCAAGTCAATGGGCACCTCTCCAGGACCTTTCAGCTGTCAAGATCGCTTCGGCAAGGCTGTCCGCTCGCCCCGCTCCTGTTCGTCCTACAGTTGGAAGTCCCTCTCAATCGAATTCGTAAGCAGCCCCGAATCCGAGGGTTACCATTGTCGGCAAACAGGGACTGCCGCACAAAAGCGTTGGCCGATGATCTGTTTTTAATTTCGGCCAACACAGCGGAGTCATTGGAGGCAGTCAAGTCGGTGCCGGGGGAGTACTCCTTGCTGTCTAAAGCATCGGTCAACTGAAATAAGTCCACATATATCCTACCGGAAGGTAGGGAGTTGCAAGCTGAATGGGGAATGCAGAGAGTAAACCCAGAAACAGGTGAAAGATTTTTGGGTGTGGTGGTGAGCACTCAAACCATGTGTATTACCCAGGGGGCGATCCTGCAAAAAAAGGTTGTGGCAAGATTGAAGAGTTGGGGCCCAGCCTGGCATCTCTCGATTTTTGGAAGAGCTCTGGTGGTTAATGTTGCCCTTTTCTCCTTACTTTGGTTCGTGGGGTCGGTGAGGGAACTGGCGGCTGCTGTGGTGACAAAAATCAAACGTTTAGTAGCTCGGTTCCTATGGAAGCCTAGAGCACTGGCAGAGGGAGGTTTCCTAGTGAAGGTGGCACGGGAGCTGATCTCATGCTCCAAGGATGAGAGCGGTCTGGGCCTTATAGACCCTCAAAGAAAGAATCAAGCACAGTTGAGACATTGGCTCTCCCGGGTGGCAATCGCTGAAGTAAAGGACGACTGGATATTTTTTGCAGAAAGGATCCTGATGAGGGAATGGAGGCTATGCAGGCCAGAGGATGTCTAGCTGTGCTTTTTTACAGACTCCCTAATGAAGGGAAAATTAAAATCGGAGTTTTGGGAGGCTGTAAGGAGGGCATGGATCAAACACCCACCAGACATTAGGACGCCCCCAGTCTCGAGAGAGGAAGTACTCAGGCAGGGGCTGTTTGAGAACCCCATGATAGTGGGCCCGGATGGAAGGCCATTCTCAGCAGACGCCTCGCGGGGCTCCTTCGGAAGAGCTTGGATTCGGAGAGGTGTTTCGAGGATCGCAAACCTGTGGTCGACCCTTCTGGGCTCATGGGAACGGTTTGAGGTCCTACAGCCGAAATTGCAAGGTCTCTGGCACATGGAAGAACACTGGGAATTGATCATCCAAGCGATCCCAACCCAGTGGAAGGCTCTGCTGGAAGCAGAAGGTAGGGATCCGGTTGGTACGTGGTACGTGGCACCTCCATCGGAGGAGGGACAGAGTGTTTGGAGAATGCAGGGTCTGACTACTGGGGGGTTTCGGGAGGTGCAGAAATGGGTAATCAAGGATCATACAACCACGCTCGTTCCCGCAGGTGAAGAAGTTGTTCGTCTCTGGAACATTCCGCCAGAAGCCAGAGTGATACAAACGTTCGACAAGAGAGGCAGACTGACCTCCACTGTGTGGGTAGGCAGAGTACCCCTGAGGGAGCTTGCAATAGACCCACGGGCATGGAGTTGGAGAGGGGGTTCTGTCTCAAGAGAGCATCCGCAGGGCTTGGACCTGACTAATTACTCGGTGAGAGAATCGTATAATCTAACAGGAAGCAGTGAAAGAAGACCAACAGGGGTTGCAATTGCCAGATGGGGGGCAGCCTTAGGCATTAATCTTCAGGGGAGGGAAGGCGATTTCTACAAACTGTGGTCAACGCTTCTATTGATTCCAGATCNCCAGAGTGATACAAACGTTCGACAAGAGAGGCAGACTGACCTCCACTGTGTGGGTAGGCAGAGTACCCCTGAGGGAGCTTGCAATAGACCCACGGACATGGAGTTGGAGAGGGGGTTCTGTCTCAAGAGAGCATCTGCGGGGATGGACCTGACTAACTACTCGGTGAGAGAATCGTATAATCTGACAGGTGAAAGAAGACCAGCAGGGGTTGCAATTGCCAGATGGGGGGCAGCCTTAGGCATTAATCTTCAGGGGAGGGAAGGCGATTTCTACAAACTGTGGTCAACGCTTCTATTGATTCCAGATCGAAAGCAGGCCAGCCTCCTGTGGATGCTCTCCCTGTATGTCACGCCATCTGCTGTTTGGTTGAACAGTCGTGGGATGGAAGTGCCCCTGAAGTGTCCGCGCTGCTCCTGGCCCTTTGAGTCCACCAAGCACCTCTGGTGGGACTGCCCAGCATCAAAAAGAGTGTGGAGGTGGTGGAAGGACCACTGGCAGAGGTTCGGGGGTGAAGGGATTGAGTGGGATGAGCAGTGGGTTTTGCTGGGTTTTGTCGAATCAGACCAGTCCGGGAAAAAGGGTTGGTGCTACGTGGCACACATGGCAAGAGCGATAATCTGTTCTACTATCTGGTGGGACAGGAACCGTGCTAGGTTTGAGGGTCGCCCCCGCTCTGACATGGAAATAAAAACGAACATCAAAAGAGGTCTGAGAAGGGCGATCTGGGTGGATTGGCGGGGGAAAGCCAAGTGGGGGCGGGGCTCAAAGAGGCAACTTTGGTGGTTCCTCAGATCTTGGGCAAAAGGGAATCAGTTGGCTGGAGTACACTCCACCCGAGGTCTGATGGTGACGAAATGGCTGTACAAGTGAGAGTAGGTAGGCTAGTGGTAGGAATGTGAACCAGGACACTCGGTTCCAGTCGGCGACCACAGGAGGCCGCAAAGGGTAGGGCAGGGAGGAGAGTGTCCAGGCAGTAGAAGGAACCTTGGTTCCTCTCGGTCAATGAAGGCCGGGGTCAGACCGTGAGGATAGGTCTGTGTATTAGAGTTTGGGAGGATAGGTAGAGTAGAGGGTTAGGCCAGGTGGTATAGGATAGAATAGGAGAAGACTTTGGCCCAATGAGGTTGTTCAGCGGTAGTTGAGAGTTCGGTAGTGAAACGACTTTGATATAGAATGGAATTACCAAGGGATGGATATTTGTTTTTTGGAACTATGAGATATGGAGGTCTCGGGTGGTTGACTATAAGCTAAACTGACTGATGCTGTCAGGATAACTCCGGGTTGAATTGTGAGGTCCCCGGCCTCGATTGATATTTTTGGAATATATGTTNNNTTTTAAGGAAAAAAAAAAAAAAAAAAAAAAAAAAAAAACCTCCATTTTGGAGTACGGACAGAAAGGTAGGGGGTTGCGACAGACTGTTTCGCCGGAGTTGTACCCACTCATCCGGAAGCCGAACCTTTTGAAGTCTGCAGAGTGCCCTAATGGCCCTCAAGGGTAGCTCTGACAAATGCCAAACGAGATTTGTAACTCACTCACACGAGAGGGAGAAGACCCTACAAATGTAGGTTCACACCCCATCATAAGCCAGCAAAACCCCAACGAAGCAAAGGAAAGGTTTTTCATACCCAGAAAATACACTCCAAACACGCTACAGCCTGCAGGTACTCCCCCCAGGTGCTAGCGATGTCTGTCTTAAACAGCATCGCTAGCACTGGAGGGACTTTTGTTAATTAAATAATAAAAAAAATAAGGCTGCAGGTATTCGAGGCATATCATGGTCGAGTAGCGAATGCCCTAACCACTGGCGCTCAACGGGACTGGAGAAAATCATAGCAGGGAGCTACCTTCTACCTCCAGATACAATGTACGGTGATTATAGCTGTATTTAGACTGAAGGATATCCCAAATTCAGCTATAATGACCGTACGTTGTATTCGGGGGAAGAGTGTAGTCAAGTCATATATATATGTGGTGTAGCTCAGTTGGTTTACAGTTCTTGCCCAGCAACAGAGAGGTTGAGGGTTCGATTCCAGTCCTCCCTGATCCTCTCACTGGCATGCTCAGTTGGTGTTAGTATGAGGCACCATGTACTTGGTGCCCAGCCTAGCGCAGCACAGCCATTAGATATTAGTATGTTGGGACTTAGTGGGTGGGGAGCAGTACTCTGTGAGGGTGTCACCATGGTGGGAAGTATATGTTCCTCGGGGTTAGGGGAGGATTAGTATATTGGGGGTTGTCCTACTCTGAAGTAGGAGGGGGTTTACTTCGGCCTGTATGACTTCCTGCCCAGCCTACTCTGAAGTAGGGTCGGTAGATAGCATATTGGGGTTTGGGTGGGAGCACTACTTTGTGGGGGTGTCACTGTGGTGGAAAGTGTACGTTGCTCGGGGGCTTAGTGAGTTTGCCCTTCTCTGAAGTGGGGGTGGGCCAGTGACTTCTTGTGGGGGCATAGTGATGTCAAGAGAATCCAAAGGGAATGGGGAAGATGGCAGATGTGGACATCATCATGGTTGGGAGGTGATATTCTCCTTTTTTTTTTTTTT
>BFEA01000018.1:5611659-5622446 GCA_003427395.1 Chara braunii | reverse complement strand
CCGGGCCCAACCGGCTGGGCCCAGCCCGGCAGGGCAGGCCCGGCCGGGCGGCGTCCTCACTCAGGAAAAAAAAAAAAAAAAAATCTTCCTCCGTCTATTCCTCCTCCTCCCCGGCAATGACTCTCCTTCTTCTTCTACTAGTGCTTCTCCTCCGGCTCTCTGTCCTCTGAAAACAGTTCACATTTCTTCTCCGTCATCCCCCTACACCTCTTCAGTTCCTCCGCCCCTCCTCAATAAATTGACAGCCCCACACAGCATAAAGCGACAAAGCACACAAATCTTTACTCCTCCCCGCCGATGGCTTTCTCCTTCTTCGTCTTGTCTTCCTTCTGTCTGTCCTCCAAACACAGTGCACATCTCTTCTCCTTCTTCTTCTTATCCTTCTCTTCCTGCTGTCTTCTCCTTCTTCCTCCTCGGCGGGATCAAGCTCTCTCATAACCGCTGCCACGCCCGGATGGAAAGAGAGCCCTGTCACACGGCATCCGTAAAAGCGCTGCCAGCTGGTGTCCGTAAGCGCTGCCACTTGGCATGCAGGAAAGCCCTATCAGTAGTGTGAGTATGCCCTGAGACTTTCAATCAATCATTTTCTCTTTCCTTTTCCCCTCTTTGAAACCTTTGCCTGGATTCTTTGTTCTGGACCACAGATGACACTATCGACGCCGACGACTAGTCAACAACAAACCCAGTAGCAGTGTAGCGTCCTTTGGGACATCTGGTAGTACTTGCGCTGGCGCGCAATACAGAAGCTTGAAGCACTCACGAAAGCACTCATGCTTCATTCGGTCCAGCCAGGACGGCGCGGTCGAGAGTTATGCGAAGGGACAGTCATTGTCATAGCCATTCCTTTCTCGCCATAGCCATTGCTGTCTCGCAAGTTCCCAGTGTAAATCCTCCCCCGCGCCTCTCATAGGGTGTGGATATAATCCCGGCGGATTCCCGCAGTGGGATTCATAGGGCATTCACGATCGCTGCAGGTAGCAGGAGTGGAGTAGGAAGATGTGTGTTCACTAAGGAGGGGGTGGCACACTAAAGCGATTTAAAAACCTTCACACCGGACAATCGGGACACGCGGTTAATGGAAGGCCCAAAATTCGGGGGGGTTCGCCGCATCACTACAAGCAATGTCGTTGAAACTTTCGCAAACAAACTATGCAGGCTCATAATACAAACATAAAAAAAAAAAAACACGAGTGACAATCGGAGAAGGCAAGACAGTATATAATGGTAGGGCTAATCAATCACTGTATTCCGACAGAGTTCTGAGTCGCATCAGCTATCGCAGTTTCGCCAGAATTCCATGATATGATATGAATCCTTCTTCCTGGTGCCTGGTGCACTCACAGCAGCAGGAGTGGTGGAGGTTCTTCCATGCCCAAGGGAAGAGAGTGCTGTGAGAGGTGACTGATGCAAAAGAGCAGAAGATGGGTGGCACACTGAATGGGCAGGATCTAACCGACCTTCAGGTCCGACGGTCAACAAAGGTGGCTACAAGCAAAGGAGAGTGCTGTTTCTTTGTTTTGTTTTGTTTTGTTTTTTTCAGATATCAAGCGGTGATTACGGGATCGCCTCCCCCTCATCTGGAAAAGCAGGGGGATGGAGGGGTGAGTGAAAGGAGGTTAATAGTATATGGAATAGACAGACAGACGGCCTCCAATGACGCGATGAGTAGAGAGGGTGGCACATCAAAGGGACCAAACTGATCTCCGTATCTGTCGGACAGAACGATCGGGAGAGAAACTCTGTACCACGTGGTGGCTGTTAATTGGTGACCACTACCCACGAAGAACAGCGGAAGCAGGCAGGGGCAATTCCGTTCTACGGTAATGTTATGGTTAGAGCGAGGGAGAAACTAGGAGTGCAGCCATAGATCAACCTTGGAATCTATCGGCTAAACGGAACGCCCCTCTCTGTACGTTGATAGATGCAGTAAGCAAGCAGTTGCATAACGCAGTTGCACAACTCACATAGTCCAGCAGAGTGGACAGACACAGATTCACTTAAACATGCTCATTCACCGAATATGTCGAAAGAACACCGAATGAGAGTCACATACAGCTCCCCCTCTCTGGCCATAGCAAGGGAGAAGGCAGGAGTGAGATCGCAAATCAGTATGCCGTACCTGTCCACCAGAGAAGATGAATGTAAAACCTGAGTAAGAGCAGCGGGAGGTAGGCGTGCCGGGGAGAGAGATAACAGGGGCAGCCCTCAATTCCCAGAGATAGGAAATCGACAAGCAGCTATACCATGAGACGACGATCGACCGTTCCCAGCTGTTCTGGAAAGGATCACATACCTGGTTGAGATGGAGATCTTATTCTAAGGTATACAAATGAGTAGCAGACCCACTGATCCTTTTTCGTCTCATCCCGGCTCTTTGGGCGTCGCTCCACTACTCTCCACATGCACAAAAGACGAAAACTATGGTGGTGCATCCTTCCATGTTCTTGCATAAGATTCATTCTTATTTTGCACAATTGGCTAGTGGAGCAAGGCGCTTTCCTCTTGGGGAAACTGGATAGCCATCTCCTTCATCCTCACCCCTCATCTTGACACTGACAGGACCGCCATCCCGGCGGGTATATACATATATAGATAGATAGATAGATAGATAGATAGATAGATAGATAGATAGATAGATAGATAGATAGATAGATGTATTGTCACATAGGTATGAACTAAAAGAGCGCACTTTGCGAAAGAAAGGATAAAAAACAAAAAACAAGGGCACATTGAAACCATTAAATTTCTCATTGTTCTTTTAACTCCCCCTACACTGTGCCTTCTTTTAACTCCCCCTACACTGTGCCTCTCGCGTACAAGGCTCGCCATGTTGATGAAGTTGACGCGAGCTGCCCCTATCCCATGTGCCATAACAGCCCAGTTGTACGCTGTGAGAAAGAGGCAGAGTGAAGGGGGAGGGGATAAACACAGGGAAGAGGGTTGGAGAGAAGACAAACAAAGAATTGTAAAGGGAAAGTATGGAGTGTGGAGTGAAGATGAAGGCAAAAGAGGATAAGAAAAGGCTCAAGAATGAGTCTGTCCTTGACGACAGAGAGGACATACATTGTAAGAATGAGGTTGATGAACAGATGGAAGACCTAGCTGAGCATTCTCAGTACAACAATTGCCACGACTGCTGGCATTGCGCACGCCCACCATACACCCCCAACAAATGACAGGTCGATTGCAGGCCAAAATGAAGGAAGAACGGACAACAAACGAGGGGCTGTGACAAACTGTTTGACTATAGATAGATAGATAGATAGATAGATAGATAGATAGATAGATAGATAGATAGATATAGATATAGATATAGATAGATAGATAGATATAGATATAGATATCGATAGATATCGTCAAACATACTGCCCGGTGAACCCTTGGCAGAGAAGGAGAAGAGAATAACAGACAAGGGGATGCGATAAACTATTCCGTCAGAGTTTTAGTGACTTATCAGGAGGTTGAACCCTCAACCGTCTGCAGAGCTCCCGAACTAATGATACTATAAACTAGGAAGATTGTCACGCCCGGCCGGTCCTGCCCGGCCGGGCACCCGCGCGTGCAAAAAAAAAAAAAAAGTTTGTTTTTTTTTTTATAGGTTTTCTGCGCTCTCCCAGAGGACTCCAAATCCGGGCTCATTTCGTTTTTTGTGAGTTGGCTGTCAAGGGGGGGGGAGGGGGGTATAAATTGGTTTTAAAGGGGCTAAAGGGGTCTAAAGGGGGATGCCTTTGTGTGATTCTGTTATCTTCTTTTTTATCTCCGATCCTGTGAGGAATTATAATGTAACCCTCAGCCAAAAGTCGCTTGTATTTCAATCCTACACAACATTTTTTTTTTCTGGAATTTTTTTATTTTTATTTTTTTTATTTTTTTTGGCGCTGGGGCTGCCCGGAACCCTGCCCGGGGGTCATGCCCGGCCGGGCACCCGGGCGTGTATCCGGGCAGAAGTTGGCTGCCCGGGCGCCCGGGAAAACAGCCTAGACTATAAATGATAATCCACCTTAACCCCAGATGTGAATAAGCATTACAGAGTGTCTAACCACTGACACCCTGGAAAAATTGAATCTTAAATCTGTTTAGGGGGTGCTGAACTCTACGCTAAACAGCTCTACAACCAACAGCTAGATCCGCTATTTTCTCTCTACAGATAAAGGATGACGAAAGTCAAAGCAGATTATCACTAGGACACATCAGATGGAGAACTCCACAAACTTCAAATACACACCCCATCATAAGCCTACAAAACCTCCACGACATGAGAAAGGTCTGTCACAGTCAAAAAATGCAATCCAGACATGCCGCCAAAACGATTCGCACAGGGGGGAAAGTGTGCCGACTTTAGAGATTTTTTGCACTGAGACGAATGTGGCCAAGTGCTAAAAAATGTTTTAAAATCTGAAAAAAAAAAACAGTGCCCGCAAATTATGTGTTGATGTTTTTAGAAAAAATAACTTGCAAAACCGTGAAAAATACATTTGCGGCGCGCCCAGACTAGCGTTTTTTTTTTCTTATTTACATTCATTTTTACAGAACTGTGCTATGGGTAGGGCTTATAAAACAGTGCTACCTGTTCCCGTTGAGGGGAGTGGTGGTTTAAACCAAAAGTACGTTTGCCAGCCATTTTTCTCCAGCACAGCCGTGCACGCACTGCGACTTTCAGGGCTCGGCATACCCAAGGAAAATGCCTGACAGCGCCAGCCAAAACAGAGCTTGTACTCCAACGGGCCTTGCTCAGTTTGTACACCTATGAACTGCTGAAATTGAGACCTGAGTTCGAATCCAGATTGAAGTAGATGAATGATATTCCTTAATTACCTAGGGTCGGTCACTTCGATGATGATACATTATTAAAAAAAAAAAAAAAAAAAAAAGCTCACACGGTTTTGGTGCATGCAGGCGGAAATCTGCTTCAGCAAAAGGAACCCTGCAGGTACCGCCAGCACGTTTGCCTGCCATTTTTCTCTGATGTGGCGTGCATACAGCCACAAGTTTCGGGGTCAGCCAACCGGAGGAAAACGGCTGACGGCGCCAGCCAAAAGAAGGCCCACACCAGTTCTGTTTCCTTTGGAACACAGGGCCTTTCCAGGCTCAGCAACGGAAGGGTCAAAACTACTGGTAGTTTAAACCGCCATACCTACCAAGACCTTCGGCGTTAATGCCCACGACATTTGGGGTTTGCGGCTTCCGTTGATGAATTTCATCAACAGCCTGCGGCTATGAATCCCCGTGACCACTGACCGCACCGGTTGTGACTGGGGGTCGCGGTCATGGCAGAGACCGGGCCGCCACGTGGCCCGGGGGGGGGGGGTGCCGCCTGGGGGTGGTTTGCAGGGGTCTACAAGGGCTGGGGCCCCCCATGAAAAAAAAAATTAAAAAAATTGCTTCTTCGAGGGAGGTGGTTTGCAGCGGTCTACAAGGGCCCTCAGAAAAAGAAAGCCACCCCAAACTCGGATTTTTTTTTTGGGGGGGGGGCTCTGTTGGGTTATGAGCAATGAACCCAACTCAAACATGCAAGAAGATAGAGCATTCACATGAGACATGAGGGTTCACAACACGCCCGAGAGAGAACACATGAATCAGCGGCAGATGGATTTCCACTCAAAAAATGATATTATACAATTGGAGAGTTCAAGTATCCAGCGGCCATGGCTGCAACCCAAAACTGCAACCCGACTCCCCTTTCCTCGATGTGTGACTCTCTCTCTCTTCTCTCTCTCTCTCTGTCTCTCACTATCTGAATGTTCTCTCACTCTCAAGTCTTGTGTCACTCAACCTCCCTTATGCACTCGGATTCCGACTCTGACTACTAGGATCTACCCTGAGTACAACTGGGTTGTGGTGCTCTGACCTACTGCGCCTGTGGCCGCCTTCTTCCTCCTCCCTATGCCTAGCTTTGATTGTCCTCTCTTCACCAGGGCGCTCGCTTCTCCCCAGTCCCTCCTCCCTCTGTCCAGGTCGCACGATCGCACAAGCAACCAGCAGCGCTTCCGCAACTTCGTAAATGAACAATCTGTTGGCCTTGACACTATAGCAGCTATAAATAGCTGCAGTTGACGGCATCGGCCTGCTTTGGACCAGTACCAGTTGCCCGCAGCCTCTGTTGCCATTTTTGGTATTTCGGAAATCCCCGGACTTCCTTGGGATGCTGCCGCAAAATTGAACTTTGGGACTGGACTTCCCCTAGCGGTACCTATGGACTTTTACCTACCCGTGAAGCTTCGGTACCTGACTTCTACCGACCTACAACGTTGCGACCTATGGACCCTTGGACTCGACCTACTGGGACAACCTGGAACAAGGACCACTTGGGACTTTGGGACCGGGACTTGGGACTGACAGCGTGAAATCCTTTCATAAGTATTTGTGGGGAAAAAGAAAAATTGGGGGGCGTGCACAACCGTGGAAGGGGGGAGGGGGGTTGGTGGGGGTTCTGCTGCTGGAGATGCAGCTGCAGCACTTGCAGCAGTAGCTGCAGCTGGTGCACTTGCAGCTGCAGGTACTGCAGGTGCAACAGGTGCAGCTGCAGGACCTTTTGCACCTCCTGCACCTGCAGTACCTGCAGTTGCAACCGCTGCACAGTATAAAATAAACTGAAAAATAAAAAAGAGCTGCTGCAACGGCTACAGCAAGTGCAGCAGGTGTGCTGCACCTGCTGCAGGTGCTGCAGCAGCACACGCTGCAGGTGCTGCAGCCGATGCAGCAGTTCTTGCATCCGGTGCTGCAGCAGTAGTTGCAACAGCGGTTGCAGTACCGCACGCACCCGCGAAACGGCTACAACAGGTGTAGCAGGTACTCCACCTGCTGCAGGTGCTACAGCCGTTGCAGCAGTTCTTGCATCTGGTGCTGCAGCACTAGTTGCAACAGTGGTTGCAGCACCGCATGCAACCGCTGTTGCACACACACACAGACCCACACAGAGGCACACACTCTTATCAACCCCCCCCCACCACCACACACACACACACACAAAGACACACACAATCACACACCCACACACCCAATAACACACACACACACACACACACACACACACACACACACACACACACACACACACACACACACACACACACACATACTATTGGTCCTGCTGAACATTATAGCATACGCGTTGACACTCTTGTCCGGGTATAGCGTGTAGGGTTTAGGTTTTGGGTTATAGGGTTTAGGGTTCGGGGTACGGGTGGACATGATACGAGGCACACAATCAAGTCTCAAACTTGAGACTGCATCAACTCAGAAACTGGTGAACAAAGTCCAAAGAGCTAGAACCGTCCTACAAGGGACAATAATTGGAGTCCCTTCACAACAAATACAGAAAGATAAATATAAAAAAGAAAACAACCAGCATGTCTGTACCCAACAGCCGCAGGGATCGTCCCGCTCGTACCGCCGACCAAGGGGAGTTAGGGTTGGGGGCCTTACATAGCGGACTGGATAGTGTATGTATGCCTTCGCCTGGTGCTGGTTTGCCTTGCGGGCTGGATGGGGCACGTATGCCTTCTCCTAGCAGTGCTTTGCGCTGTGGATTGGATGGGGGACGCATGCCTTCGCCTGGCGGTGGTTCGCCCAGCGGACTCGACGATTGTGACATGGGCGAAGCTTTTGCGGGTGAGGTTGCCGCTTCCATGGTGCGGGATGGGAGAGTGGGGGATGTTGCGGAGTATGTGACTTTTGACGAGCGCAGGGTGAATACAGAGGAGGGGTGCATGGATCGGGAGGTCAAGGAGGCCCAGAGGATGGTGAGAGCATGCCGGATTACACAGGTGCTGGCAGCACGACAGTGTTTAGAGCGAGATAGAGAGGTTGGGAGGCATGCAAAGGAGCCCCCGTCTCATGTCGAGTTTGACAGAGGAACTAGAAACCTCTAAACTTCTAAAGCCTCCTGCTACGAGAGCGTGTAGCATCGGATGATCTCGTATGGCACGCCGGATGCATAGGTGGTCTATCAATCGTCATTGATGCCGTGCCGCATTTGCGCTGCAGGCCCTGTGCAATTGGCTCATCCTCTACGTCCGCCTCCTCACCACCCAACGCTGCGTCAGCACCCACCTCCGCCTCTGCTGCAGAGGCAGACAAGAGGGCACCGGAGGAGGTCAGGAGGACGATGCAGAGCCACAGGTGTGCGGAGTGAGACCAGAGTCCATAGTCTCACCTCAGGAGTTGAGGCAACAGATAGACATATTCACTCGTGATGAATCTCTTGCTTCAGCGTTAGTAGAGCCAACCTTCGACCTGCGAGCCACAACGCTTCTGCATTACAATCACGTGTCGCCTGCCCGCCACAGTCTGTGGCGGCTGCTGTGGCGGAGGCGGACGCAGATGTGGAGGAGGATTGGACAGAACCGGAGGAGAGAGTGGTGCTTGCGGGCGGGAGGACTGAGTTGGTTTCACGACCGCGGGAGGGGTGGATTAGTCTTCATCATGCACGACTCTCATCGGCCCTGCAATGTGCGACTTGGACCGAGGGGAGGACGGAGGACGTCTGTGGGACAACAGGTTCCATCCAACGATGAGGAGGAGGATGACAGTGGGGTGGAGTCATAGTATCCAAGGGATCGTCTACGGGGGCAGCATGTGCAGCATGTGCAGGCTCCAACATATGAAGTTTGCGTATACGTACATGGGTCACGCACGGATCCAACTCAAGGGGGACCTCAACATTCTTAACCCTGCCTACCGGACTGGTCACCCAAGAGTAAACCTACGACATGGCCATCCCGCCCTTATCCATCCTCCTCAACAACGGGTGGATGGGGCTCATCACTTGAGTACGTACTCGACACGACACAACCACTCCGTGCCCCTGATCTGCAACCGGGCCCACCTAGCCTGTGGCAGCAGTTCATGCTCTGGTCTAAGCGTCGTCGTGGAGCGTAGACTCCAACACGTCCCGTCTGTCATGCAGCGTAATCGAAGTCAAAACACGAATGCAAATTGCATCTCGACGGCCTGGACCAGTGCTTTGCCCGACTGCGCCATGCGATAATAAATCGCACTAACACTCAGGCATGAAGAATGGTATCAGTCACCCATGGGACTTCCGTCCCAACGTCTGACAACATCAAGTTGCAGACATGGGTCGCGCATGGGAGCCGCGTAATGCAGCGCAACTCGGGCTCTGTCATTGGGCTAGCAAGCAAACAGGTGACCATGGTGTATGCGAGCGCAGAGTTTGTGCAAATGGCAAACACGTCCTTCAGAGGGAAGTCCATAAAAATAGCCTTCCACCTCCTCGAAACGACCTCCGCTGTCTCCAGCACAAAAAAACATCTCTGGAGACGGTAGAATACAGAAGGGGACCCTTGGCACCCGCAGCCAGGAAGTTCATGATCGGTCTAGCGTCTCATGAATGGTGGCTCCAGTGTGCGCAACAGGTTCCCTCACATCTCCCACCATGCTTGCCACCTTCACCCTCTGCGAAGACAAACCAGCCCCCGCAATCACCTGAAAGCTAGGTTATACATCCCCAACCCCTCCCGGCAAGGCCTCCGCCAACTGCACCACCCTCGTCCACGTCTGTCTCCTGAAGGCATTAAATGGAATGCCTGCATCATAGACCCACTGCAGGAATGTATCACTAAACTGCACCTGATACTTTGGGTCATAAACCTCATCCTCTCCATCTCCCCGCCTTATCCTCTTCCCCGCCTGCTCGAGAACGTCCTCCCCCTCCCCAACCTTCCTCTTACCCACCTGCACCGCCACTTGCCTCCTATGTCTCTCATCTCCTCGTGCAGATGTCATGAACCACTCACCCTCAGCAGCGCCTCCACAGCACTCATCCTCCATCTCCTCCTCCTCCTCCTCCTCCTCCTCCTCCTCCTCCCTCTCAGCCTCGTTCAGTGCGTCCAGCATCTCCTTCTCTCCCCTCGCAGTCTGGCCCGCTGACAGTCTAACTGCTCTCCTATCCCGGATCCCCTGTTGCTGCATGTAGCCCCTAATCCCCCCTACATACCTCGTGTCGAACTCGTAGGGTGTGAGGTTCCATATGTCGACCAGGGCCTCCATGGGAGCAACTGCGCAACGGTTCTTCATCGTGAAGTGTCGTGCGGCCTTGCTCTGGCTTCCCTGCCAAATGTGCCCACAAAAGTTGCAACGTAACTTCCGATCTCCATGCAACTTCGCCCCGCCCGCCTTCTCCCCCTGTGTGACATAGTTCCAGACCACTGATTTTCGCCTCAGTCGGCTCTGCTCAGCATCGCTGACGGGGACAAAGGTCCCACCTAGCAGCACCATTATGGCCACGCAGCACTCCCCGGCCGCCAGGCCCCACTCTCCTTATCCGTCGAGCCTCCTGGAACCTTGCACCCCCTGCGCCCCCCTCGTCCCACCACCAGACCCCCTTTCGTCGTCCACGCAGATGTCGATCGATTAAGCCTCCCCGCATCCTCACTTTTGTTCGCTGCTCCAATCCGCTGTTGTAATCAATTTGCCGAGACCGAGGCCTGGCGCTGTGTGGGGTGGCCAGGGAACGACCCCACACCTAGCGGGGATTGAGTCTCACACAGGCCTCCTCGGGAGGGGCACCGCTGGCAGCTGCTCCTAGGTTGGGACAGGTACCCGTGACAGGGTCGTGGCCGCGCGGTCAACCGGGCAGCCATGACCACGCCCCCAGCAGGGAGTGGAGCAGACGGCCCCGTTGGCTGCGCCACCGCGTGCAGAGCGGGCGCACGAACACGTGGCTCGAGCGCCGCCCGCGCCGCAACGCGGTCTGTCTGTCTGTCTGTCTGTCTCTCTCTCTCTCTCTCTCTCTCTCTCTCTCTCTCTCTCTCTCTCTCTCTCTC
>BFEA01000018.1:5523943-5565174 GCA_003427395.1 Chara braunii | reverse complement strand
TCTCTCTCTCTCTCTCTCTCTCTCTCTCTCTCTCTCTGTGTGTGTGTGTGTGTGTGTGTGTGTGTGTGTGTGCACACGCATACAAGAGGCAAAAACTATGGCGATGTATTTTCCCATGTACAGGTGGAAAATACATTCTATTTTCCACATTTGGTGAGGTGGAGCAAGCCCAACGATGGGCACTCCCGAAACTCCTGGCAAATTGTCATCATTGCAGGACCCTCTACACCGTTTTCAGAATTCCTAAAAAAAGTTTTGAAATGGTGTCACACGGTGCCGCCCCCGGCGCACCGTGCTGCACCTGTACAGGAATTGAAACCAAACTCGTGCTAGTGGGACTTGGCCCTGGCCCCAGGGGCCAAGTTCCACTAGTGGTGGTTTTGTTTTGGTTGAGTTGTGTGACAGCCCAGATGTAAGGAAAAAAAAGAGTCAGCTCTTTACCTGAGGCCGTTAGATCATGGGTGGCCCGAATAGATGTAGAAAAAAAAGAAAAGAAAACTACGACGGAGTCTACCTGACGACTGACTAACCATCCACAGCTTTCTTTCAAATATATGAGCCTCCAGAGGAACAAACCCATCAGTAGGCTAGAAATGAGGACTTATGGGTCTGTTCCTCTGGTGGCTCATATATCTGAAAGAAAGCTTTAGAGGCGTAGGGCAGAGATTCGGATTGGTCGTGAGGTTGGGGCGGCAATCGGCTCTTCAGCCTGCAGATCAGGGTTGGAACCTCACCTGGGTTCCTGGATGGGGCCCAGGATTGGGGCTATCTCAGATGGTGCTACTCCATGTTAAGTACTCTTTGCTATATATGGGTAGTAGCTTAGAGTACTCCGAGTCATCACACTTTGCTTTTCTGCTTCGCCGCTTGTTGCGCATGCCAAGCCGAGATGCACGTTCCTGCAAGGTGAGTGACAAGCTGTGAGTTACTCTTGGAGGTTTTTCCGGTTGACAAACCTTGCAACTGGAATAAATAAAATTGAAAAATGAGAATTATTCATGCATCGGGATTGAGGTACTCATAGCAGGGTAAGAGAGTTCGGAGGAAGGCAGGAATTTAGTTCAATTTACTATTTAGAGTATGAGAGTTGTGGTAGACGGCCTCTCAGATTCGAGCGGTGAAAACTTCGGCTGGTGGTAACGCCAACCGAGTTTCGACCGAAGGAGGCTTCATGTAAGCAAGCTCTGAGTGAATTAGATTTTTCCAAGTAGTAGGATTAGGGTTGAATCGGGTCGTCCATCCTACCCATAGATCAAAGGTTATCAATCGAGGACTCAAAATAGAGGTTGAAATATAGGGCCGGTAAGCGGTAAAAATACTCTTTCAGGCTTTCAGCCTTATTCTTTGAGGTGGGCGAAGGCGCTGATGGAGCGAAATAGTGCTTCAGGTGAACTGACCATTCGTCGGCATGCGAAGGCTCTTGGAAGACTTGGTTTTGTTGTGCGCACGAGGTTGGGAGTATTTTGGGCGGAACGCTCGTTATGCGCTTGGAACGCTTTTGCGCGTAAGGTTGATCGCTTGAGTGAAGCAATCGATACCGCGGAAAGAATTTGAGGTCAAAGTAGAGGTAAGTCACGAAGGTGGTGACGAGAACGGAGTAAGGAATCGGAATGATCGTGAATGAGCGAGCTCGAAGTTCATAATAGTTAGGTCCACGTCGGCAGAAGAGGTCTTCGGATCACCTTTGAGGAAGGCAGAGGAAGAAGGTACTTGGGCGGATTAGATTTAGCATCCTCGCGAATTGCTAGAAGAGATTGAGTACAGACGGTGATCTGCTAGGATCAGGAGGACTGGCGCCATAGTGCTCTGCCAATCGAATTAAATTTTAACTAACGAGTGACGAAATTCGAGGAAGGCGGATTGATGAGTAAGAATTAGCAATGATGATAGGAGTGACTTTTGCGGTGGGGGGTGAAGAAGGGGATTAGACTTCAGTAGTTCTGCATTCTATTATTGATGTTTATGGAGATGATGTGGGAAAATTTTTGGCAAAGGAGTTGGAGAAGATGGTTGTGTCAGGGGTGGTGTGGATTCGAATGTTTATTTCGACGAGGCCTTTTCTTGTTGTCGGGTTTTAAATTACGAAAGTGAAACCTTAACGACTTCTGAGAGAAGCAATCTCTTTCAGAACTAAAGCAAGGAGAAACTTTGCGAGAGTTTTGGAAGGGAGCACAAATTGAGATCAGAATATGGTATTGCAATCCTAATTAAATTCTTTACTCGATTATGCTTTTGTTCGATTAAAAGGATCAACGAGAATGGAATAATTTTGGTAATCGAGAGAGGAATAATGGAGAAAATGATGGACCATTGAATTTGGGGGGAGTTGTTAGCAGGATTTGCGGTTGCAAATGCCTTCAGAAAAACGGTAGACGGATTGGAAGATGTCGAGTTAGCAATTGTTAAAGAAGCATGTGAAGTGAAGTGGAGACTCGGAGGATGGAAGTGGAAATTTTTAGCTATGGGGGTTGTTCTGGGCTTGGTGGGAGGAGGGAGGAGGGTAGTAGTTTTAGGATTGTTGAAGGGGTTTCCAGTCGGTCGAAGTGGAGGAGTTGGGACTGCTATCTTCTCAAAGACTGATCATTAAAACGTTGCATCGAGTCTGCAAGGAAGAAAGGTCGAGTCTTCCACTCGGAACTCTATTCAACTTTGGCGAAGGCGATTGGATTAAGAGTCCAGGTCTCAAGAGGATAGGAATGAGAGTCAACTCAACCTTCGCTGATGGGAGGGGATCGAAGTTGAATCTGAATGTGAATTGGAATTCGGTGATGTCAGAAAGGGAGATAGATAAACTTCCCATCTTCATCCCACTTCCCCGTTCGTCTTTGCCAAATATAGGAGAAACGAATTACAATTGTGAAAAAAGTCTGACCGAAAACCAGTTTGGATCGCCGCGATCTTGGCCGAATTCGTCGCAATAGTGGAATGGACATGAAGATGTTTCGTAACTGTACCAAGTAGCTCTGCGTCAGAGATAGATGAGAAACGACATACCGGGTAACAAAAGGCTAAGAGATGAAGATTATCAACGATGCCTCCGCTTTTTTATTTGTTTTTTTTAATCTGTGTGGTAGAAAATTTAATTATTTGCTTTTCATTTTGCTTGAAAATAGAATTTAGATCATAGTCAAATTTCAATTCGGAGGAAACCCCAATCCGAGGGGAAGGAAGAATCTGGGGCATTAAAGTAAAGATTGAACCCGGAATCAAGATTAATCGAGTCCTATAAGCGTCATTTCAGACAAATTATTTTGTACAATTTAGTAAGGGTTAACTATCCTCAAAATATTATTTATTTGCGCTGTCTTCGGTGGCTAAGTGAGTATTCTCTGGTTATAATTTATCGATGGTTAGTAGGACGAACAATTACTAGTTTGGGGTCCTGGTTGCCCCATTATTTCGCTTGAGGTTGTTCCTAGTCAATGAATGTTATTCCTTCCTCTTCGTTTGCATTATCATGTGGCTCTTTAATCAGAAAAGCAAGTCCCGAGGCCATTAACGATCAAGGAGCAATCTTTCCGAGTCATCCCTCCTTCAGATCAGATGAAACATTTTCATCTATTAATTATTGAAACTGAAAACCTGGTTTTTCTATGGATTATTTTGAAGTTATGAGGTCGATTTGACCTTTATAAATTACAATTAAAACCACCCTCCTCCCCTCTCAACTATTTAATCCCGCCTACATCTTTTGAACTATCTTTCGTCAGCATCTGAATGATTTGAATCCTTCAAAGAAAAAAACTCGCTGACATTATCATTTCCAAGGAGTTAGTTGAGGAGGGAAGTTTTTCCATCACTTCTAGGAGTAGGAATATTTTATCACCCTTAAAGAGTCCTCATCTCTCTCAATGACTACCATTCTCCCGTCTCTACAAGTTTACTAGGATGTATGAAAAACGATTTTACGAGTAAGTGTATATGAGAGAGACGAACGCATTAGTGGTAATGGCGCTGACAAGATAAATTCCCAACGTAGGAGTCATGAGTGAGTCCCCGAATGCAAAGATAAAACCAACTAAAAAAAAATAATAAAAAAAAATCATTGATATGATTTATCCGCTCTCTCTCTCCGTAAGAAGGAGGAAAGAGTAGGGGGTAATTTTCCCTTAATAAACTTACCATCTGAGTTTTCTCAAGGTGGATTGATTACGTGAATTTTTCGCTCTCAAAGTATGTTGAAAGATTGCTTCACTTGAATTTCCTCCGAATAAAAGAAAATTTTGTATCATTTACAAATAAATTTCGGATGTGGCTATTGACCACAATTTTTTTATCTTAAGGCCTGCTCGCACTTCCACTCTTTCGAATAGTCTCGTCTTTAATGTATGGTAGGAACAGGATTAAGCTTACGAAGAAGTTTTTGCACAACATGATTTCAATTGTTTTGCTTGAAATTTCGGCTCTCAAAACATGTCAAAAGATTGCTTTATCTGAATTTCTTCCGAATAAAGATAAATGTTGTATCATTTGCAAACAAAGTTTCAAAAGCAGATATCAGCCAATTATTTTTTATCTTAAGGCATGCTTACGCTGCCACGTTTTTAAATGGACTAGTCTGTAGATCTAGATAAATCTAACCGCATAACCGTCCAGAAAAAAATGAAGGTTAGAATATGAATATTCCTTCAATTCGATCAACTAACTACATCTAGGTTAGAATTTTCATCTGCCATCGTTTTATTAACTCAACAAAATTTTCAACCTATCTCATTAGGATTTCGTGTTAAGAATTGAAATATTTTTTACATGGTTGAACTCTTACACGCAGCCTGAATTCGTCTCTGAAGAAATTAGGCTCATTACATCCTATGTCAATTTCGAAATTAAATAAGATTGCAAGAAAGATTAAGCCCTAGGCAAAAGAAGTGGGAAGGAAGAAAGAGGGGATAAAAAGAGAACTAATGAGGAAGAAAATCAAACGAAGACCTCCATTTATGCAGAACACTGGTCAAGGCTGTTTTTACACAAGCAGGGAGCTGCTACATCTATGATCATTTGAATATTGGAAAGATAGACCAAACCTTTGTACAACCTCTAAAAAATTCCTTATCAACAGAAAAATTCCCACGAGAAATGAAAGTTGAAAAAACGTTTCATAAAAAAAAAATCCTTCATATTTATAAAATTACCATTCCAATGTTCGCCCAATTCTAAAATTTATAATTCTATTTGATAAATTTTATTCTAAATATGAGCTTTCTCTTCCAATTATATCTATTTGTTCAAGATGGAATGAAAGTATGAACGAGTTTATGAAATGTTTAAATTAAACTTTCATTCTATTACAACAAATACCTTCTAATTTAGATTGGATTAACCTTTTTATGACTGAAAATCATTTTTTAGAATGACAGTCCAATTAAAATTTTTCATGAACTTATCCAGACTTTCATTCCATCCTTAGCATGCAGTTCAAATAAGAAGGGATACTCAATTTTTGGAAGGAAAGTTTTCAAGTAAGATGGAAAATTTTAAAATTGGAATGATATTTTTAAAGATGGAATGAAAATTAAAAATTCAGAATATAATTTTACTGTAGAATGATTATTTAATTATTGATTTTTTTTTTGTTGATGTCCGAGGTACTCCAAACTCGCCAATTGAGCCAACCACCCTTAGAATTTTATGAAGCATTAATTTCGTCTGCCTTCAATCAAGACTCGAATTTTCTTAAAAATCGGAGGATACTATACCTTGGTAGGAGATAAAATTTTTGAGAAGTTTTTCTTCTCGAGTAGTAACAGTACATTTCGCAAAACGATCTATCTATCTATCTATTTACTATATACAGGGTGCCAGGCCGAACGTACGGAGACCCCTAAGCCAACCCCTGAACGTTCGGGCGTTCGGGTCCCCGTACGGGCCCAAACTTGAAGGGGTTCGAACCCTAGAAACAAATATTTTGGTACCTAAATATTATTTTTTTTTTTTGATTTTTTTGTGTGAGTTCTTTGTGATGCAAGGTATCTCTCCCTTAATTTTGAAGTCATTCTATTCAGCTAAAAAAATGAAAAATCCTCAAAGATGGTGGTGTCAAAACTTGCTTGCCCACTCACTAATTTGTTTTTTATATTTTTTCACTTTTTGTTTTTCCTTTATTTTGAGGCATGAAAAAAACTATTATTTTTTCAAACTTTATTTAGAGTGTGAGGAACAAGCCCTCAAGGGGCCCTATCAGATATCACATGTTTTGGGCTAAAGCCCCCATCAAGCTGAGTGCTCGCCCTAAGTGAAGGCGGGCCTGAATATTCGTCAGAGTCCAAAATTCGACATTTCATATGTGGGTATTCAGGCTCTTGCAACACGCAAGTTGGTTGGGTAGACCCGTGAGCCTCACCAAGCTACGTCATACAGTTGGCCTAGACCTAGACAGTTGCGCCTGGGAAAATACACACAAAGCAGGGCCGATACATTTGGAAACAGGCCATCGGACTTTGGAAAAGTAGTACTGCCGACGCACCTGCTTGGGAGCCAGCAAACAACCCAAGCCCGGAGACTTTGGCCGTGCCCAACTGAAAAGGGCCCATACCCTCAACTGTAACTCGGGTCTGAGCACAGGGTCTGAGGCCCAACCGGAAGCTACTGGAAGCTTCTAGCCAGGCCACACGCAGCATCCAGGAGGCTGCCACTTCCATAAAAGAAGTAAGGCAACCCAGGCGAGGCATTCCGGCTAGTGCAGGCAATGCGGAAGTGCTGCTGCACTATCGCTTGATGCCTCGCTGCTGCCAAAAGCGTTGACGGGGCACGTAGTGGTTAGTTGGGGCTGCAAGGCAGCGGGGCGCGTAGTGGTTAGGTGGGGCTGCAAAGCAGCGGGGCGCAAGCAGCCATAGTCGGGCTGTTGGGCACCAGGGGGTAATGCAGGCGATCAGGTGGTCTTCGGGAAAGGAGGCGAGTGTGGGGTAATCAAGGTCTGATTGAGGGTGACGAGATACGTACTTGGTGCATGAAGAGAGGTCGGTCAGGAGTTGACAGTCATGTACATTGGTCTTTGAGAGTTGAAGTGAGCCTTTGTGTGAACCAACTGTAGGTAGGATAGTCGGGCAGAGTAGGTTGGGCGCTGGGCATCAAACAAAGAGGAGCGACTTTGGATACTGTGTTGGTGTGGCCTACGAGCTTGAACATTGGCTCATTACTTCGTTGTATTGCTTTATAGGGATGGTTTCTCGGTGCATATTGTACTCTCTGCTTGGATACGACTACCTGGACATCTGTGTGATTTCGCAACTTGGTTTTCTGTATATCGTTCACACTCATATTCCTTGCAATTTGGTATCGGAGCTGGTTCGTGATCGCCGCTTACCTGGCACCAACGACATTGTTACGTGATGCGCTGACGATGCTTCAGGTGCAGTAAGGATACTTTGACGCTGGTTTGATTGAACGGGGCCCAAGTAGAGGGGCCGACCGCTAGAAGGTTGTGGCGACAACGTGGGAGCTGTGGTGACATCGGATGTATGTATGATGATGAGAGTATGCTGGCGTGGCATTTTGGTTGAGTTAGCACTTCACTACGTTGTGGGTGGTACCGAGGCTATTGACCAGTCATCGAAATGCACGTCGGCCCAATTGGTGAGAAATCTGTGGTTGGGGGCAACTATCTCTAGGTACGTTGTTCCCATTCCTTATCTACCCTCCCAATCTCTTCTTACCGTGAGGAAGTGAGTCCAACTTGAGTGTCCTCTCTTTGGTGAGGAGTCGTGTGCGCTCTTCCTTGAGAGACGACATTCTTTCCGGTGGCGCATCTGGCAGGAGAGGGCGGTGCCTCTGAAGGGCCCTGGTCGAAGCACAAGTCACGATCACCATGCCAACCCATGGGTAATAGTACACGTAGGCCATGCTGCTTTGTCCATTGAGGCTATTTGCTGCGCTGATAGAAGGGGTGTGCGGACTGACCAGTCTTACGTAGACACTCCCAGACTGTCTATGGACATTTCTGGTTGGGGTCTGAACTGTCCACTGGGTGTGATCTTCGTCTTGATTGCGACGTTGAAAAAATCATGAGGACTCTCGAGGGTTGTACTTAAATCGCCTCTTGATTAGCCAGATCAGTCAGACGTAAGTCACGTTGCACGCTAGGGTAAACAAAGGGCAGGACTGGTCATAAGCATACTTCTTGGGCACATGGGTGGGCCGTGGTTGCACACCTTACTAGATACTGCAGCTTGATGATGCTCACAGGTACGTTGGATATATGGGAAAGAGATTGCAATTGTGAATTCTAATGTGCATCACTATCATATCCATTGTGCATACAACTGCTCACAATAGTCTATTTTTATTTTGATTAGTTGGTTGATAGACGACTGACACCTAACAAACAGCCTAGAGTAAAACTGTAATCTAGCATAGTCAGTTTTTCTCAAAGCTTCTGTGCAGAACTAATCAGGATAGAGGTAGACTATGTGTACGGTCCGTATATGTGTTGTTTGTACCGCTTGAATAGTAGCCAAGGTGACTCGTTGGGTAATTATTTATTTATTTTTAGCACCAGTCAGACGTATGCTGCGGTAGGTCTCAGAGAGGACTCTAGTGCAGACAGCGTCTGCCTAACCGATGAGTGGATCAGCCGGGGATGAAGGTACAACTGGCGCTAGGAGGTTAACAAGGCTAACATCGCTTAGAATCCCTAGAGTGTTCCAGGCCCTACAACCGGGTGAAAAGAGAAGACTAAGGGTCGAAGCTAGGACCCGTAGTCTTAAGGCTGCAAAGGAAGCAACAACAGCTAGCGGGGTAACAATGGCTACCACTTCAGCAACATCTGCAACAACCTCTGGTCAAAGCATGCCGTCCAACTCGACCAGCTCGCAGTCAGTCTCCAATACGTCAGGTGTCGGCGCAAGTCAGATGGCGGGTGTACAGTTCAGCCTGCCGCCTCATCTTATAAGGGAGCAAATGAAGCTCCAACAGGTAGAGAGTATCCGCCTAAGGTTAGAAGAGGAACTCAAACAGACTACTAAGAAAGAAAAATAAATTAGAGAGAGAAGAGTCAGACTAGAGAGTAGGGAGGCAGACCTAGCTGCACTAGAGGGTTTAGATAACGCGACCCTTAACTTTACAAGAAAGATTCCGAAGGCGACCGTCTTGTCTATGCAGGTGTACACGGAGAGCAAAATGAACGCCATGCAGGACACCCTGGACCAGATTCTGCAGGCCCTACAAAGGTTTGGGATCCGGACAACAGCTTTGCCATCACTTTCATTATCAGCGATGACAGACCTCTATGCCGCTCAGTTAGGACAACAACGAAGCAGTTCATTAACAACAACTCTATCTCAGACTGTTGCTTCTTCATCTTCTCGTCCAGCGACTGGAGCTATACCACAGTCGCCACCTGTCCCGCCAACGGTGTCATGCGCATCGTTTCCGGCACCGTACAAGGCAGCGTGGAACCCTCCCGGTCGCATCACGTAGGAGTTGGTCTATCTCCACGTCGCGAATATACATGGAGCTTCCGCAAGCCGCTCCGACCGAGTGTGCCAGCCATACCTCCCGCGAGCCTCTACGATAGGATAGGGCCTACGCGAGGCACGACTTACGAGAGCTATCMCCTCCCTTCGGTCGGCGTATCCCCGCCGAGCTACCAGTCCACAATACGAAAGCTTATCAGTTGCAATCGCAGAGGTGGACCAGCCGGGGGCGTTTCTCGTTCGCTGTAGCACAGGGGGTACGCACGGTAGTACACCTCTATCGAACCCGCACGCGAACCGACATCTTGGGGGGCTGAGGTCCCAAACGCGACTCGTCGCCGGTCGACTAGGACGTATCCCACACGCCACGCGCACACCACTGTAAATAACATAAAAATAAAAACACATACATATATACAAACATATACAAAACGACAGAGGACAAACAAAACGACAACACTCCTAGTCCCTTAGTAGTCATCCCATAACTTTCTGATGCGGAAATCGGATAGGCGTAGCGCACGAGACTTAGTATAAAACCGCACGGGCGCATGGCTGACTCATATCGATTCGCAATGCAAGCGTACGCAAGCGATCACAATGATGGCGTACTATGTAGTACCCATACTCACTCGATCCTCGTTAATATCGAGGGTCACGCTCGACACTCACGTGTCGGCTGACACGCGCCTTGAGGGTTAATCTCTGGACGCCAGACAACCGCCAAGTGCGGTTAAGAACCACACCCTCTTCTGCACCCTGCGGAGAGTGGGTGGTACACAGGTTCGTTCATGTGGTGACAATCGTCTCTTATGGTCCTGAAGACCAACTCCATGATCTAGGCCCTTGAGATAAGTCAAGGGGTTTGACTTTGACGGTTGCCACGGACTACAACGTCCAACTATATAATAACTCTAAAAAGCAAAGGGTAAAAAAAAATCTTCCTTTTCTCTCAAAACATAATTAGTCTAACCCTTACTCGCGATCACGGTAAGCCACGCGAATACCCAAGGCCCATATAAATATATATAAGGGTTATTTATATAGGACGATTACTTCTCACAGTCACAGTGAGACTCCTCTCAGCCATATATAAGTATGTGATCACAGGCAGTCACATCCAGAATCCGAACTACAAATATACCTACAATCACATCAAAGATCCAACAAAACTTCACACACTACACGGAGTCAACTCCAACCATTCGCTGTACTCACACCCCTCGCTTTAGCCATGCAAGCCTCACTCTTATGCAACTCCTCAAAATAAAATACTCAGTACCTTCGTTAAATAACCATTCAAATAAAGTCTGGGCGAAGACACAACAAAACAGTTCAAATCACAAGGCTAAAGTCTTTAGGTTGAGTGACAAGAGTGGATTGGAGTTGAGTCGTAAACTGATGAATCGGCAACCGACCTGTTATCAGTGGTAACAGAAGATGATCCTCGTAGGATTAAGCTGAATCTAGCCCAAATCCTGAATCAATCGATCAAGAGGACCTGCAACACAAGACAGACCAATCCCAAGGCTAGATCTATAAGTCAATAGAGAATAATCTCCATATCACGATCTCACTCAAAACCTTTCTAATTAACTAAGCCTAAATCTACCTCTAAGCAAGTACCCAAAGAAAGGTAGACCCTGGCAGAATCTCCTCTATACTGAGTGGATCGCCAGCATTGCCACCTGTCAAAATATAACCTAACTCCTTTAAACTAAAAAAAATTCGGCAGCGCTTCCCGTAAGAAAAGTGTCTTTCCAAAATCTATATCAGCCTTAGTATGAAAATATAAATAGTCGTCAACTTTCCAAAGTCCAATTTTGTCTCACTCCATTGAATTAGTAAAAATTTGGGCATCACCCCCTTTAGGAAAGGAGACTTCCCAAATTTTTACTAAGTCATATATGAAAGTTAAACAGGTTGAACTTTGAAAATTTAAAATTTGTCTAACTCCTTGGTTTTGCAGAAATTTTAGCAGCGCTTCCCGTAGAGAAAGTGGCTTACCAAGATTTATACAAGCCCATGTATAATAAATGTTCCAAAAAAATGCGAAAATTGACCTAAGTAAAATAAAATTAACTAAGAAAATACAAAAATTGAACTAACTCCTATCGCTCTAGCACATGGCGAGCCTCTAAAACAACTACCTGTCAAACTGAAACTCAGACTAAGTAGTAGTCGCACTCAGTCTCATGCAGGCCAAACCACAAAGGTAAGTACTCTTACGAACCCAAATCACCTATGACAAACAATAGTTCATAGTCTTTCAATGATTTATCCCTTTATACCCAGCTTACATAGGGCATTGAGTTAGGCCATTCGTCTTAGAAACAATGCCAACTATTTGCCTTCGTTATACAGAAACAGGTTGCACAACTACTTCTTTCTTCATTGGGCATATGACTAAGTCATTCGTCTTAGAAACAATGCTTAGTCGCCTTGATCTGTTTAAATAGCCAAGTTATGTATATCTCTCTGAACTTAATCTTCAAGAATGAGCGTAGGACTGAGTCATTCATCTTAGAAACAATGCTCAGCCGACCCAAGTTACCTTCAATTATAGCTCTTAATTATACTCTCTTAATTTGTCATAGGGCTATAGTCAGACCATTCATCTTAGAAAAAATGTCTGGCTAGCCTTGTTCTCATAATCATATAAATATAGACATATAGAAAGTCATATTCCTTTGTTCACATTATAATCCTCTGGCCTGAGACTTAGACCATTCATCTTAGAAACAATGTCCAGTCTTTGGCCTGAACCTCCCCTCAGAATAAAACAACCAAAAGAGTTGAGCCATTCGTCTTAGAAACAATGCTCAACCCTTTTTTCTTAGCACTAAAAAAAGCAGAGTACCCTGAGTCAAGACCCAGAGACTGTTCAAAAACCACCCAAATTAAACAACGACCAGACCATTTATCTTAGAAACAATGTTTGGTCCTCAAAGTTTAATCAATCAATACTCCATAAAACAAGTAGTCAGGCCATTCGTCTTAGAAACAATGCTTGGTCCTTCAAAAAACAGAACAAAACACAGCAGCTAGACCATTCGTCTTAGAAACAATGCCGGACCCTATAAGACCCGTTCAAGCGTAAACAAAATTGCCTTTCTCCCAACCTTCCCCCTGATGCAACCCTTTGTTATAATCTTCTTTCAGATAGACAGACAAAACTGAAACTGCCATTGCGCATGCATTCCTTTACTTAGTCTGGTTTGTGTCTTGAAAGTCAAACTGAAAAGACAAAGTAGGGATGCACTCAGTATACTTAGCCAAAACACAATAAAAAATACAGATAGTGGGCTATAACTGAGTTTATAGAAGGAAAGCGAAACCTTTACCTCTCGGTTCGCTGCCTCCAGAACTCCTCCTGAGTTTCGGTAGAGCTCCGGTAGTCGGTGGGTGGACTCCCCACAGAGTCTTGCTGCAGTCCTACGGGTTGCAATCCCGCCTGCCGCCTTCCTCTCAGAACCAATAGACTAGACTTAGACTTAGAGAAGCAGAAGTAGAATCATTGAGTCTCTCAGATCCAAGGGAGTTGCATTCGGACTCGCGTGAGAGGGCCTTGTTGCCTTGGTACGCCTGAGGGCCCCGCAATGGCAGCCAAAACACACCGCAACCTGTTCAACTGACGCCGAACTGCCAACCGTCGATCCTCCCGTAATCTTCCAGGCTCACAGCGACACCCTCATTCACGAGCTTAGACCGTCCGTAACTCCAATAACCCCGACCAACAGACAGATCTGCAGCGACCTGCCGTCCCCACGGCTCGTCTGCTGCAGCTTTGCCCAACGAACTGGGCATCACACTGGCCAGCAGGTAAGCCTTTAGGCCTGCAACTCCCCCGCTAGTTCCCTTGTTGCTCCACTAAAGCTCGAGACCTGTACTGCCACAGCCGCAACTTGAGACATGGGGCAATGGCATAAAACACAGCGCCTCCCTTCTTTCTCCTTATCACTCCTTTCAGCGGGATCTTGCAATTCTGCAACTACCTTGTCGCTGCGCAGACTGGTGAGGCGGGCGCCACGCTAGCCAACAAAGAACTCTGCAGTCGTGCCGCTTACCTCCCCGGTGAACAGCTCACTGACTAGACAGATAGCCTTCCATTCTTGCTTGGTGTACAGGCTAACGGGTAAGTCTCCTCCTTTGCAGCTAGCTCCTCGCTCCCTCCATCAGTGGGATATATAACCCATAATGGATCCGTCACCGGAATGTAGAAAGGCCTCGTCTCCTCTCTTCTTCCATACTGTCCTTGCTCTCTTCGCACTGCTCGGTGGTTGCACACTTTACTTCCCGTCTGCGGCAACCCAGGTAAGCTGTCCTATCCCACTGTCCACCCCGTAGTTACTTATTGCCCCGAACGTCAAAGCGGGCAGATTCAAAGTGAATCCTTGCAAAAACTCGGGCCGAGCACACTGCAGCTTGCCACTATAGCTCGGTCCTTGGTTCACCCAGCGTGGACTCTTCAGCCTGCCAGGTATTCGCACGTCCTCTCCCCCTCACGCTCTACTCCTACTTCTCATCATCCCTCATGCTTTCGTCAACTCCGGTCCTGTTAAACAAGAACGGGTCTCCCGCTAAAGCCCGGGGACAAATAGTGGTCATGCCCCACTAATATGGACGAGCACAATCTGAATGAATTTTCCGTTGTAATACGGGAAGATACATCTACTTCTCGCTGTACTCTACGATCTTTGCTTCCCCCCCCCTCTGCACCGAGATCGATTAAGGCTGCTCCCACCGACATATTGAGCAATGCACTAGGCAAGAGGTAAGTCTCCAATCCCCGCAACTGACCCCACACCTCTATCCAAAACGCGGAAAGATACATTGCCTCTATCTGCGCAAGCTTGAGGCTCCCTTCCCGCGCAGCCTTCATTGCCCATACCGCTGAAACCGCCCACTAATGCCTAAATCCGCCGCTGTCATCCAACTCGCCCTGCTTTAGAACATCGGAATCCCATCTTCACTCGCTCGTTTTCATCGTAGCACCTCCATACCGAGCTAACCATCATCCTAGCACCAAAACTAATCCCGCCATCGCATTCGTGATGGCCGAAAACCCCCATTTCGATTCCTTCCCTGCCTGATTCTGTTAGGAATCGGGTTTGCTGTTAGCCTTCTCCTCCACTATATCCTCGTTCTTCGACGGTCAGTGCGCACCCCATTTTCGTTATAGCTCCCATCCTACTAACATTTAGTTAAAATTGACTTCGGTGTTGGATTCGCCTTAGTCAAAACCCCCGGGGCCATCTCTCTCTTTCCCCGGATCCATCCCCAATTGGTTGCGCTCCCACTCCCCTGCTGCGCCCGAGTTCTCAACCCGCCATCTTCATCTTCGTTTACACGCACCCGACACCGCCCCCCATCGGGGTTCATTTCCCTTTCTCCACTGCCTTTTCCTCACTCATCGTCCCTACAGCGCCCCGCTTTCCTGTGCTATTGCCCTCTGCCTGTTTCCTCCGGCCCGTTGCCCGCTGCTTCGGGATATACCGCTGATCTCCCTTTTTGCTAGCGCCGCTCCACCGGCAGCGCGCCCCGCTGTGACCGACCTCGGCCCAAACTCCAGCCATCCTGAGGGAAACCTCGGAGGGAACCAACTACTGTACGACTCAGTCTTTCAGCCCTATGCCCAGCGGCTGACAACGGGCCCGTCTTGACCACTAACACCCCCACCTCCTTCACACTCTCCTCTAATCTCCCCTGGCATGCCCCGCTCAACCAGGCCCCACCACCCCTTCAGCCTCTCAGCGGACAAGCCTTATCCCTGCTTCTCATAGCAAGTCGCGGGACCGAGGACGCGGGTCTGCTATGTGCCCAGGCGCGGGCCTAGGTGAAACGTCCCGGCACAAATCTTTTAGTGGTAGTAGCAAATATTCAAATGAGAACTTTGAAGTCCGAAGTGGACGAGCGTCCCGTGGGCACACTCATACCCAACCTCTCCACCGCGGACGGCGGGGAACTGATGGTGCTCCTGCAGAAAGATCCCGCCACTCAAGTTCCTTCCGGACCGTGGGCTAATCACCCGTCGGCTCGCATGCCCGTCGGACTCCTCGGCCCAGTTTTTTCACGACAGGCAAGATAGAGGAATCTTTGTCAACGCCCTAGCACGCCGGAACCCGAACGGACCCGCTAAAGGAGGCGCGTGCTCAAGATCCTTGACGACCATGACGACCTCCGAATCCAGTGTCGCGTCTAAGGTGAGGAACACCGGAGCAAAATAATAAAATGACAAATAAATAAAGATATTTTAGAAACTCCTAATCGTCAGAAGACGGTAGACGGGAGAAAGGAACCGCTAGTACCGCTCTGACGCCGCCAACGACAAAACCAAGAGGGATAGCCCCGCCGGGCCCTCAACCCCTCGGTTCCTTGGTGCTACTCTGATAACCCCGCATCACCGCCGCTCGATTCTTGATCCCTGAATCCCCTTCATGAAAGTCGGATACTATAATCGCTAGTGCTAGGCCCAAGTCTGATTTTTAGCTCTGGCGGACGCCTAAATAAACGGACACTGCACGACTCACCGAGCTACCGAAACTCCTTCAGAAGTCACATTGTTGTGGATGTCGTCCTCCGCACGTACGCACATGTCACAAGTAAGCACATTAATCAACGAGACGTATTCCTTTTAATCCCTGTTTAATCAGAAGAAAAGAATTTTGGCCGGCGATCACGCTGACCCTTCAATCATCAACAAATAAAAAGATCACGCGCGCCTCAAAAATCTGTGCGCCCACACACTCTCTACCCTAGTCAAGCATCCAACCAACATAAACCATAGATGCTGACGCGCCTCGCGCGGAATACGTAAACTTTAAACGAAACTTATTTTCTGTCGTTTTGCAAAAACCAGGGCGGATACCCTTGTAAGGGTATTTGCATCGACAACGAGACAACAATTACCTTGGTACCCCAAGACCCCCTTGAAACCACCTCCAACCTTCTCAGGGCTCTCGACATGTGGTTGAGAACGGTGCCAGTGTGAGTGAGGGCAAAAAAAACATTGGTAGTGATTACTGCTGCATCCTACGTAGAGGGTTCAACAGCTCGCTGACTAAATGGATTGGTAGCTTCAAAGGGTTTCAACAGAAACATGGGTGATTGGTCCCAAACCCACACCCTAGAAAGCTTTATGGATTTAGTGGAGGCTCGATGACACAACCCTCAACAGGCGCAGATTATCACTGATGGGTTATTGAAACTTGACTCTCGGAAGTACAAGGTAGTGTGAGAGCTCACCACGACCGTAGAGCGTCTGATTGTCGTTCGAGGAGTGAAGTACAATCCACAGGTCTTATTGACCATGTTATTGAGATATCTTCCTACAAACATCAATAACTTATTAGCTAGTGAGGCTCGTTGAGAGTATCACACCTTTGAGACATTCAGCAAGAAGACCCTAGACTTAGAGGCTACGCTGGGTGGTGCTCAAACCCCCACTACAGACGGATTCCGAAGAAAGAAGAAGACTCCATAGGAATGGAAGAAGAAGGGTAATCGATTGATGATGGTTGATTCTGAAGAGAATCAAACTAAGATCGATGATGTTCCTGAACTTGTGGTGGGTTCAAAGTTAGACGACAAGGAGTGTGCTGAGGGTAGCAACCTCGCCGCTGTAGTTAAAACTAAGGCAGGTGGCCGCGACAAGGGAGGTCAACAGAGGAGTCAGGGCCAAGCCGCCAACCCAAACAAAATAGCTGCTTGGGTGATGGCCGGTTTGGATAAGGAAGTGTGGTGAGACCGTTGGTCGCGTGGTACTTGCATAAACTGTGGCAAGTACGACCATACACAGTTTAAGTGCAAGAACCCGAAGGTCTCGCAAAAGATCCCTCCTAAGGGTGGATATCATCCTTCTCAGTCTGGGGCCTCTACGAGCTCCAGCTCGGGAAACACTTAGGACCGGTAGAAGTTGTAGCTGCTTCGACTCTCGTTGAAGCGGGTGATGTACCCTCCCCGTTTCAAGAGTTGGCCGAAGCTATTGACTCCTTAGTCACCCCGCAGACGCATCCGGACCCAACTATACTCTGTACGTTGGATGTGTCTGAAGCCTTAGAGGACCTTCAAGGTGATTGTTCGCAAGGGGACCCTGGTGAGTCCTGGGCGGCACTAAGTAGAGGTCCTAGAGGGGAACACTTAGTTGTGGAAGTTGGTGTGGGTGGTCGCAAGTGCGGCGCCTTCGTAGACATTGGCTCCACACGAAACTTCATAAGTCGCGACTGCGTTGATAGACTGCGCCTAACAGACCGGGTGCAGCGCCTTAGTAGACCGGTATCATCTACTTTGGCTAACAAAGAGCGCATGTTGGTGGAGGACTACGTTAAAAATGTAGTTTGCACTTTCTCCTACCCAGGAGGAGAGATAAGCTATAAGATATCATTCCCGGTGAGCGACGATTTGCTCTTTGACATGTTGTTGGGCATGTATTACCTCAAGGTTGCCAAGCCCCAGTTTGACTGGGACAAGAAGGTGTTGAAGCACGAGTTGACTAATGGGAGGAACGTTAGACTAAGTATAAAGCCAGTAGGTTAATACACTCCTATGGGTGCTTATGCGCATCTGCGTTCTATAACTATTATAAACAGAACCAAGAGGAAGGAATGCACTTAGTCTATGTCTCTGCAAACGGGGAGGCCGTTAAAACACACCCAGAGATATAAACCATCGTCGCTAAGTACCATGATCTGTTTGATGAGCCTACAAGAGTCGTAAACATGGAGGTTGTCCATGCCATAGAGATCATCTCAGGTAGCAAAACACCTAAGGGAAGAATATATACGATGACTTCGACCGAGTTGGACGAGCTTCGACAACAACTGAAAGAGCTCACGGAGAAGGGGTGGATTCGGCCTAACAACTTCCTCTTTGGCTCACCAGTTTTATTTGTTCCAAAGAAAGACTCAGAGAGAACACTAAGGATGTGCAATGATTATAGAGGCCTCAATGCCATCACCGTTAAGAGCGCAGAGCCTCTACCACGCATCAACAACCTATTGGATAGGGTGCAGGGGTGTAAGTACTATACCAAGATAAACTTAAAATCCGGCCACCATCAAATTGTCATAAGACCAGAGGACTAGTAACACAAAACCGCATTCAAGACCAGGTACGGTCTGTACGAGTTTGTGGTGATGCCCTTTGATCTTTGCAATGCGCCGGGTACATTCCAGCACGTAATGAATAGGATCTTTCATGACTACTTAGATAAGTTCGTTGTCGTGTACCTCGACGACGTACTTATCTTTAGTAGAACTCTCGAGGAGCATGCTCAACATGTAGACGAAGTACTTTCACTCCTTTGGCAACACAAGTATAAGATAAACACAAAGAAATGCGAGTTTGGTCGCACTCGAATCTTGTACTTGGGTCATGAAGTATCCGCGAATGGGACTAGGCCCGAAGATGCAAAGGTGGCTAGCATATGTGACTGGCCACAACCCCATTCTGTGACTGAGGTCAGATCATTCTTGAGAATGTGTGGTTATTACCGCAATCTTGTTAAGAATATAGCACGATTACATCTCCCTTGACTGATCTAACTCGACTTGACACACCATGGGACTGGACCGACCAGTGTGAGGCAGCTTTCAAGCGTTTGAAGCATGCTCTCACACACAATGAAGTTCTCATGGTGCCTGACCCGCAGAGGCCATTTGTTGTTACCACTGACGCAAGCCAATATGACATTGGCGCAGTGCTGGCTCAGCAGGAAGGGAAAAAGTTGAGACCGGTCGAGTACATGAGCAAAAAGATACCATCAAAGAAGTTGGCAAAGTGCCAAAGTCCACTTACGAAAGAGAACTCTACGCTCTCTACAAGACACTTGTCCACTGGAGGCACTATCTGTTAGGGGGGTTCTTTTATTTAAGAACTGACCATCAGACCCTCAAGTGGATCAAGACCCAACCAGTTCTCTTCAATGCACTCAAACGATGGATTGAAGTCATAGGTCAATATGACTTCAAACTAGACTATGTGAAGGGAGAGTACAACAAGGTTGCGAACGCGTTGTCTAGAAGGGCAAACTACCTAGGTGCGTTGATTTCTGAGTTTGGCTTATCTAAGGACGTGACTTGATCTTTGGAGGAAGCCTACAAGGAAGATCTCATCATGATGGACATCATCAACAAACTGCAGGCCAAAGACAAGGTCACCTCTGACGAGTTTGTGATGGTGATGGGTTACTCTTTCTTGAAAAGGCAGGGTTTAAAAAGTTAGTTGTTCCATCTAGGGAGATTTTGTGTAGTTTATTTTTAGGAGAATGCCACGACGCAGCGGGACATTTCGGCTACAAGAAGACTAGTGCTAACTTAGTACAGCGATTTTGGTGGCCCAACATGCTAGATGATGCAAAGAAGTATGTACAGACCTGTAAGGTCTATCAGCGGGACAAGTCGCGGACCCAAAATCCGCCTAGGTTACTCAAACCTCTACCCATTCCTGCTGGCCCAGGGCAGAGCATCTCCATGGGCTTCATGGATACTCTCGTGACCAACAAGAATGACAAGCGACACATCTTCTTCGTAGTGGATAAGTTTACTAAGTTCGTTAGACTAGTTGCCATGCCGGAAACCGCCAGGACCAAATATGTCATTAAGTTATTTATGGATAACTGGGTGCGTGATTTCGGGCTACCAAAGACAATCGCTAGTGATAGAGATGTGCGATTCACCAACGAGATGCGGAAGAAGGCCGCTGAACAGATGGGCAGCCAACTTCAGATGACTTATGAGAATCATCCCGAAGCAAATGGACAGGTTGAACAGATGAACCGTATGGTGCAGCATCTGCTGAGGCATTACATCAAGCCCAGGAAGGATGACTGGGATGAGAAGTTACCGCTCATCGCAAGTCTGTACAATAACGCTGTACACAACACTACAGGGGTCACCCCAAATCAGCTGCATCTGGGATGGAAGCCTAGATTTGCTTTAGACTTCCTCCTGCCTGAAAACCGAACTGCTGCAACTCCTGGAACCATTGAATTTGGTCTCCAGTACGAGAAATCGTTGCAGTAGACTGTCGAACACATCAAGAAATCTCAAGAGGCAATGATTGCTTCTGAAAATAAGAAACGTCGACAGTCTACATTTCGGGTAGGGGAACATGTCTGGGTCAAAGCTAGTGAGTTGGGACAGGAGTTTGGCATCTTTAGGAAATTAATGCCTCAGTATTTCGGTCCCTGGGAAGTCTTGGGTATTGTGGGGAATGATTTGGATGGTCCCTCGTACATCATTCGTATCCCAGGTCACCTACGCACTTACGCTACTTTCCACGCCTCCAAGCTTGCTCCTTTTGCTGAGACAGCACAGTTCCCATCACTGAGATCTATGCTGCCCCCAACCATGGATGACCACGTGGACGTCGACGACATCCTGGATCACAGAGACGCGCTTGTTCCCAAGCCACCTGGCGGGGGAAGACCTCCTTAACCTGCAAGGGAATACGGAGTACATTTCAGGCATCATACTGATCCTAAGGAAAATCGATGGATTTCAAAGGAGGAACTTGTCAAGACAACTCCTCAGATCGTGGCAGATTATGAGAAGAAACTGAAGGGGAAGGCACCAACATAAAGCATCTCAACGGACTTTCGAAGCTAAGGGGGATGGAATGTGAGGAACAAGCCCTCAAGGGGCCCTATCATACATCACATGTTCTGGGCTAAGGCCCCCAGCAAGCCGAGGGCCCGCCCTAAGTGACGACGGGCCTGAATAATCGTCAGATGCCAAAATTCGACATTTTCATATTTGGGTATTCAGACTCTTGCAACACGCCAGTTGGTTGGGTAGACGCATGAGCCTCACTAAGTTGCGTCATACAGTTGGCCCAGGCCTTGACAGTTGCGCCTGGGCACATACACACAAAGCAGGGCTGATACAGTGGGAAGCAGGCCATTGGCCTTTGGAAAAGCAGTACTGCCAACGCACCTGCCTGGGAGCCCTGCACAGATGCAGCCAACAACCAAGTTCAGAGACTCTGGTCGTGCCCAACTGAAAAGGGCCCAGACCCTCAACTGTAGACTCGGGCCTGGGCACAGGGTCTGAGGCCCAACTGGAAGCTACTGGAAGCTTCCAGCCAGGCCACACGCAACATCCAAGAGGCTGCCACTTCCATAAAAGAAGTGAGGCAGCCCAGGCCAGACATTCTGGCCAGTACAGGCAATGCGGAAGTGCTGCTGTGCTTTCGCTTGATGCTGCGCTGCTGCCAAGGGCGCTGATGGGGCGCGTAGTGGTGAGGTGGGGTGGCAACGGGGCACAAGCAGCCATAGCCGGGCAGCTGGGCACCAGGGGGTAATGCGGGCGATCGGGTGGTCTTCCGGGAAGGAGGCGAGTGTGGGGTAATCAAGGTCTAATTGAGGGTGACGAGATACGTACCTGGTGCATGAAGAGAGATCGGCTATGGAGTTGACAGTCATGTACATTGGTCTTTGAGAGTCGAAGTGAGCCTCTTGTGTGAACCAAATGTAGGTAGGATAGTCCAGCAGAGTAGGTTGGGCGCTGGGCGCTAGACAGAGAGGAGCGACTTTGGATATTGTGTTGGTGTGGCCTATGGGTTTGAACATCGGCTCATTACTTCATTGTATTGCTCTATATGGATGGTTTCTCGATGCATATTGTACTCTTTGCTTGAATACGACTACCTGGAGATCTGTGTGATTTCACAACTTGGTTTTCTATATATCGTTCACACTCATATTCCTTGCAAGAGATTCTATATTATGTAAAATACACATCTACACATTTTCATGACATTTGTCAAAAAACAAAAATGAAAAATCGCTAAAGATGGCAGTGTCAAAAAACGTGCTAGCCCACTCTGGGCCACTCAATAATTTCATTCTCATTTATTTTTTCTAATTTTTGTAGGCTACCAGAGTGACCCGGGGTCACTTGCCCGACCGGGCCAAAAACAATTAAAAATTTAAAATTAAAATAAAAAAGAAAAACATTATTTTTTATTCTAAATTTGGTGCAAAATTTCGATCTGACCCTGAGGCAAAAGTTGTTCAGTTTATTTTTCTGCATAACATAGTTTTTTTTCGGATTTTGTTTTTATATTTTGGCTGGGACCTTCCGTGGTCCTTGCACGGGCTGGCCACCCGGGACCCAGGCGGCCCGACTGGTAGCCTAGTAATTTTCATTATCATTGTTTTTTTTTTAGTATTTGATTTTTATTTCAAAAACACTAATTCCAAATTGATTTCAATCTAGAAACAAATTTCAAGGGGGAAGCCGTATGAAATGTAAGTTTCATGTATGGTTTTGAAACGGAGTTTTTCTTTGAAAAATCGATCATGACGAATGTCCGCTCAAGCTGAAGGAGAATATGCAGAAGCGCTACTGAATTATTATGAGGCTATGAGATTAGAAATTGATCCTTATGACCGAAGTTATATACTCTACAACATAGGACAGATACATACAAGTTTCCTATATGAAAAGGAATCAATGGAATAATAGCAAATTGTTCATGTGGACTAAGAACCATTATGAATTCTTTTTTTCTTTTACGAAATTTTTGATAATCGATCTCTCAAAGCCAAAGCAATCTAATATACTCTGAAAAAAACAAAGGTCGTATAATCTGGTAACGAATTTGGACGTAACGTTGAGACAAATGTTGTTCAGTTTATTGTTCTGCATAACATACATATTTTTTAGAGTTTTTTTTTTTTTTTTTTTTTTTTTNATACAATATTTTTTTTCTTTTTTTCTTTTTTTTTTTGCACGCTCGAGTACCCCGGGCGTCAGACCCCCCCGAGCGTCACACCCGGGTGCCCAACCGGGCATGAAAAACTTCCTAGTTATTAAACACTTTATTGAGAAACAAGGGTAATTTGTCTCATTTTTTCAACTTAGGATATTTTTCTTTGTGCCATAATTTTACGATACTTTGTTTTATACCTTGAAGTTATGATAATTTATTTTATGTGAAATCAAGATAATTTATGTTATGTTTGTACTTGTGATAATTTGTTCAATGCCTCAAGGTAATGTATTACTGAGATAAGAGTTCGATACAAATGTCTGGCGAAATGATTGCTAACATTTTTCCTTCACTTCCCTTCCTTTCCCTTCCCCTTTGAGCCTCACTTTGACTATGACCTGTTAGGGTCATTATTAGTATAACCCATACAAAAATAGTTCCATCATTGTTGAAACTATAATGAATAGGTTATCGAAATCCTAATGAGGCAAAGCCCCCAAATAACTATCATAATTGGTTTTCTTAAATTTAAGAGAAGAGACAATCACATGACCCCGAGTAGCGACGGTATATATATATTTTCACATCCATGGTTCAACATAATATTTTTGTTCTCGATTGTTATTATCTTCCTTCGTTTATAGTTTAAATGTATTTTTGAATTGCAACCCATATTTTTTAGAGTTTTTTTTTTTTTTTTTTTTTTTTTTTTGGTTCGCGTTCGACCGAACGACCGAACGCGTCGAGAGGGGGTGCCAAACGTTCGGGCGTTCAGGTTCGGGCGGTCGGCGTGTCTTGAACGCCATATATATATACATTGTTACCAGGCCGAACGTTCAGGGGCCCCCGGCCTGACCCCTGAATGTTTGGGCGTTCGGGGTCCTGTTCGGGGGCCGAACATAAAGGGGTTCGTCCCCCGCCAAAAAAATATTTCTGTATCTATATATGTATATATTTTTTTGAAGTTTTGTTTGTAGTTTTTTTAGGACATGCGCTACACGCATATAAAGTTTTAAGGCATTTTGTTTAGCCAAACAAAAATGAAAAATCACCAAAGATGGCGGTGTTAAAACGTGCTCATCTACTTTTTTTTTTCTTTCACTTTTCACTTTTTGTTGTGATTTTATTTTGATGCCTCAAATATTTTTTTAGTTTTGGAAACTTTTTGCATGACTTTTGTTCTATGTAAAGTACACATATGTATAGTTGCAGGGCATTTGGCTATGCAAAAAAAAAAAAAATCGCCAAAGATGGTGGTGTCGAAAACGAGCTTGCACACTCACTAATTTTAAATCTCTAATTTCCTAGGCTACCAGTCGGGCCGCCCGGGTCACCCTATTTTCCCGGACGGCCCGACCGTGCGAGGACTATGGAAGGTTGGAGGAAAAAAAAAAAAAAAAAAAAAAAAAATCCGCAAAAAATTATGTTATGCAGAAAAATAAACTGAACAACTTTTGCATCATGGTCACATAAAAATTCTTTACCAAATTTAAAATAAAAATTTTAATTAAAAAATAATTTTAATTTTTTTCTTCTTTTTATTTCTTTTGGGGCCCATACCACTTTGGTAGCCTAGCTAATTTCTCTTTTTATTTTTCTTATTCGTATTTTTTTTGTTTTTTTAAAAATTGGTAAGGAATTTGGATGTAATTCTCAGACAAATGTTGTTTGGTTTATGTTTTTGTATAACATATATTTTTTGCAGATTGTTTTTAGTTTTTTTTAAATTTATTATTATTATTTTTTTTTTTTTGTCCACGTTCAGCCCGAACGGTTGAACGCATTCCCAAGGGGGCCCGTACGTTCAGGCGTTCCGTTCGGACGTTTGGTCCGTCCCGAACGCCGACCACCCTATATATATATATATATCATTGTACTAATGAAGAAATTTTATTTTTCAAGCGTTTCAAAGCTCACGAAGGAGGTTTTGAGATTACTCCTGATTTTAAAAAACAATAAACCTTGCCTCAATAGATTTATGAATTTATTTAGGGTGTGTTGGAAGAGGAGAAGGGGAAAGAGGAAAATGAGAGGTTCGTACCTATTTTTTTTTAAGGAATAACTGTATGAGCTTTCTTTAATGATCGCTTACCAACTCTATATAGAGGAAAATATTCGTCCTTAAGGGGTTTCGAAGGAGGAAGGAAAGTTGTTTGCCACCTGCTCATCTAGTTATTGGCTGCAAAACCCCTTCTTAAGGGTCGATAACCTCCATCTCAATTCATGTTTGATATTGAGCATCCGTATCTCTTAGACTACGAAGTCTTTCAGCAAGAACTGTATGTTGGCAGTACAAAGCACGTAGGGAAAAATGTTTTCCAACTCTGGAGGCATATTCTATGATAAATGCTTCAAATCTTTGAAAATTTTGACTTCATATTTAGCCCTCTGCAAAATAACTTTGGATTAATGATGTAAAAGAGTAAAATCCTGACTTTAAACCACCAGTTTGTTGCTAACAAATTTTAGCAATACAAAAACTAGTGACGCAAAAGATTAATTTGGATGGTGACAGACAAATGCGCCCACAAAACTCGATGCGTTGGGCATGCGTCTGTCATGTGGGAAAGGAAGGGAAAGTTTAAAGCACCAGTAGCTTGCCCATACATCGACCGTGGGTCATGCACACGGATCTATGTGGACTCATATGACCGTCCACGCCGGGTGAATGCAGCCTCCATATTACTCGACGCTTCTTAGCAAATGGTTGAGAAAGATGCTCGTATTTTTTGAAGCCGTTGAATTTTTTTTTTTTAAGTAACAAAAAAATATCGGTTTTTTATTAATTTTAGTTTTTACAGAACTCCAGATGAGCGTTTTCACGAAGGCATTCGTTAAATCCAGAGGAGTCGACATCTTTGTGGGGACCACTATCCATCCCTTGTTCTCAAGAATCTCTCTGAACCATAAATAAACCTCAAAGATGTTTTTTTCGAGGTTAAAAAAAATAATACCACCGAGCCTCCTTTTCCAGCATCCATCATCATTATCAAGGTCGGCCTTCCTATGGAAAAATCCAACAAGGGAAAAAAACTGGGTATTGGTATTGATAAGGATCAACTGTCAGAAGGTGATTTTGAAACATTACTTCAAAAGACTGCTCTCAAGAAAAGGCAAAAGTCCAATTACCTCATCAGAAGGTATTCTAGCAGCCTTTCAGACTTAGATTGCAAGGATCTAGGTGCAATGGACGAGACAAAAATAGACTGTTCATAAAAATGATCCAATAGTTGACCCCAAAATGCGAAGCTGCAACAATTGAAATTGAACGGTTGCATCAAATTTACCAAGCCTCGTCTTGGAGTAGGCAAATTGACTTATTTATGAGAGCCAAGATGATCCATCTAGCTTGACACCCTATATGGATCTGGAAAGGATGAGGCTAAGACCTTCGCTAATGATACTAATCGTGTTGACATGCGATTATGTGATTTGCTTGGTCCGCCGAATGTCAAGAAATGATTGACCAAGTCTCAAGTATTTACTATGATAAAGGCATTGCCAAAAATCCTTAGAGCTCGGAGCGACAAAGAATATGAGGCTGCGTGAAGGTAATTTCATTTGCACACCATAAAGGTACCCCGACGACCCCGCTGACTTTTTCCGGAAGGTGTTTGCAATAATCAAATTTATCACTCTCAAAACAGAGTCTTATTCAATAAATTGAAGTTTTTTTTTTTTAACGCTTTATCTATGCCCGCCGACCTTTTTCGGTAAAAACCTTTCGATCTCATCACCAAGGTGAGTAAATCTAGCCATAACATGATAATTGTTGCAGGCAACCAACCGGCTACTATCGCAAGGAGGACAAGAACTAACATTATTCCAAGCAAAACTTAAGGCACCAGGACTTCAGAAGAGATGAAAGCAGAGGCCATATAACTACTAAACAACTATCATCTATCCAGTATTTGCTTTCATTGATTAATCGATCTCCTTCAAATGTTGAAGCCGCATGCAGCTTCAATTTGCTATCAAGAGCCATGAATGACTCAACAAGCCAGAAAATTTCAAGGTGCCGTTATCGGGGCGGAAACCCTGACAAGGTTATCTGCCCAGCATTTTTAAATGTCGGACGATGTCCGACTTCTGTAACAAAGTTGTTCGACTTTCATAACTTGATGAGATTTATCTGTCGAAAGCCTACTCGAACTTGACCTGCGGTTGAAAGGCCTACGAAAAATTTATTCAACTCAGGTCCGGATGTCTGCCGACGTCCGAAAAATGGTGGGTGATGGCCGACCGTGTGATCAGTTGTATTCCATTATGGCTTGCCCGCATGGATGCGTGACCAATGAAACGCTAAATCTAAAATTATGCCATCCAAAGTAGGGACCGGCGGCTTAGTAGCAGTTGTGCGGTTCGGAGCCTAGGCAGTGGGAAAAGATGGCCACACAAATCGGGATTGACCAGCAACAAGCTGACTAATTAAGAAAAGGTTCATGCCCGACCTTAGTATTATGGGTTAAGGCCGAGCGCGAGCCGACTAAGGAATAGTGGGGGTTAGATGCTTAGTCGTTGAGCTGAGTGCTCGGCCATTGCAGACGAGCGACAAACCGAGTTATATGGTTGGGTCAGGCTTAGTCTGTTGAGCCTAGATGTGCGGCCTATGGAGAGTGGCAAACTCTTTTTGTAGAAAAGTTGCTCCTACTACATACTACAATCGTAGTAGGAGCTAACCCAGCAGGTAAGCGCACGAGACTCTCACATGGAGGATACCAGGATCGAGTCTACATGAGCCCGAAGCTGGGATAACTTCTTTTGATGGAGCAACCGCGGATAGGGGAAATAAGGCGCGACCAATTTCGGTTGCGCGATTGGCAAGATTACACGGTCAAAAACAGTTGCGCGACACGAAATCGCATGGCGCTTCTGCAAGGATGGCACGCAAAAATCGAGAGAGGGTTCAATTTTTTTTATTTTTCCTCTCTCGAGTCTCTGAGGACTCGAACTTGGATTTGTATTTCAATAGTACGGGGGGGTACCACGACTAGGGAGGCAGCCATTTGTGTAAGCCAACGACCAAAAGAAAAGAAAACAACAACAACAACAACAACAACAACAACAACAACACCAACAAGAACAACAACAACAACAACGACAACGAGGCCTAGTTGGAACATGCCAGTTGGCGTGATGACGCAGACTGGGAGCTGCAACTTCTAGAATAAAGGTTATAGACGCCCGTTTTTCCGACGCTAGGGTTATCTTTTTTGGGAAGAGTTTTTTTTTTTTTTTTTTTTTTTTTAAATACCCCCCCCCCATTTCTTGTTGAACGAGGATGGGTTGTAGCTGAAAGATCTTAACGTATCTTTCCCTGTTCCAAGAGAAGATTCATTCTCATTTTGCATATTGGGTGGGCATGCTCCACTACTGCAGCAAGTGCAGAGTTGCGCCGCCCCACCCAGCCCTTAGCTGCAACTAGATTCAAACTTGATTGTATACGTCATCAATTTGTGTGTGCCCAATAGCCCCACGAAATGCCCCGCCTCGTTGGTAGGGTTGGAAGCAGGTAAGTGATTTTTTTTTTTCTTCCCTGTTTCTTATTATTCCTCTTATTTTGAAAGGCCACGAGGCCTTGTGGCGTGGCGCGTGGGGGAGGCTGCGCCTCAATGCATATGGATTTGAACTTGTGTTTGCACTTCAACAGTTCGTGGCTGCCCAACAACACCACGAGCTGCCCTGCCTTGATTGGCAGGGCCTGGGGGCCTTGAAAACAAGCAGCAAATGCAAGGGAGGTCCCCCATCTCTGTTTTCTGGTCGCAATTGGATTCGACTTTGGGCCTCCGTTTCACCAGTTCGTGGGGCGACCCCACTAGAAAACAAAGTTAGTGTTTTTTTTTTTCTTTTTTTCTTTTTTTTTCCTTTCTTTCCTTTTTCCTTTCTTTCTTTTTTCAAGTTTTTTGGGGTTTTGTTCTTTTTTATTCTGGCTTTGTGTTCAGCCAGATTCGGTAGTCCCCTCCTGAACGTGCAGCAGGCAGGAAGCAACAGGGGGAGGGGCACGAACCTGGCCGTGAGCCATGAAAGGTGCATAGTAGGGAGAGTTGTTGTGCTTAGAGCAACACGGCAAGGAAAGACTGATGCACACGAGCTGGGGAAAAAGCCGGGTGCATTAAAAGTTGACGGGCCTTAGTTTCCCTAGGGGAAACTTTTTTTTTTTTTTTTTCAAACAAATGCTCCAATCTATTCGTGGGGAGCAGCACGTGCTGGAAACTGGGTCCAGCGTCCCATAAGGACATTTATAACTTCAACAAGGATCTTTTTTTTGAGAAAAGTTGAGAAGACCTCCCCCTGCCAGCATTGATTACTCTGGAATCTAGGAGATTAACTGAGTAGGGAACACCCTTTGATAGTAATGAAAATGAAAAGAACTATGCAAAAGCCAATGAATTAACTCCGAGCTAACCAAGATAGATCAAATTTTGAAGAACATGCAACCCTTGAGACAGACAACCAGAACAGTCCTGCCTCCGTCATCGAAAGGAAGAACCTCAAGCTGATCCTGGTGAAGTTAGTGGCCAGTGGCCGGTACCCCCCGAGATACGCGGTGCCAATCTTATCCATCCCAACTTCGTCTATCTAAATCCCATCTGTCCTCCCAAACTCTGTCCTCGTGAAAAAATCCAGAGGACCAGATCTCAGCAGGGGGCGAGCACCATCATCACCTTGGAATTAGTCTCGGTCCTCAAGGAGGTGAACCAACGCTACCCAACGCCAATCGGGCCAAAGTTCGCCCTCATCAGCCGGTACCCATTAGACAACCTAAATTATCCAACGCCAATCACATCTGATAAGAGCTCCCCCTAGCTGGTACCCGTCAAGCAACCCTATTTCATCCCCCTCTCCATCCTTGCAAGGAATCATTTTATGCCCCTTGCCCCCTACTTCAAAACGAATCCCACAGAACTCTACAAGATGCTCTAGTTGGCCATCCCATGAGGCCCCAATTCAAATCTCTGACCAACCTCTTGGAAAAATAAAAGAAAACCTAAAGGAGTAGAGGCGGGAGTTTTTGAAGCTACCCTCCCGCTCTCTCCACAACACAGAGGGGAAAGGAGAAGACAACACCTCTCCATTGTGAAGAGAAATACCATTGCCCTCATTCTTGCCAAACCCCTCCCTCCTTTTCTTGAGCTGCCCCCGTCAAGAGGGTACCCCTTCTCCTCGATGACCCCAACTGAGGACAAACCCCCTAATAGACCACCGCTCCCTAAAAAACAAGCAGTTCCCACCAAAAGCCTGTCCCCGCAGAACAACGGTCCCCCAACCCCCCTCCCAACCCTCTCCATGTTGGAACAACCACCCGAGGACAACCCTAAAACCACCTCATCCCTCCACTCCTTCTCTCCGCGGGACAAAGGGGAAAAGAGAGGAGAACACCTCGCCATCATGAAAAAAAACAGATTTGCCCTCACTCTGATCAGAACCCCCTCCCTCCTGTCCTTGAGCTGCCCCCGTCAAGAGGTGACCCTTCTTCCCCTTATTGACCCCAGCTCAGGACAAGCCCCCTAACGAAGCACCACTCCCTTAAGAACGAGCAATTCCCACCAAAAAGCCAGTCAACATCTGAAGTGATCTTGATTTCTTATCATAGGCCCAGACCGAGCCCAATTTTAATCAGTGGGCAAAGAGGTTGCTCCTTTTCCCCCTCAGCAATTATAAAAGGCACCTGTTTCCTACAACTGCCTCACACTTCTGGAAGTGCTGCCCACACTCATTTGGTTGAGTGCTGGCCAGTTGTCGAGGGAGATGCGGAGGGAGCTGAAGGATGACCTGCTGGAGGAATGAGAGGACTGCAGGAAGCTAGAGGAGGAGGCCAACCATAGCCAAGGGACATTCTTACCGGAGGTCTGCATGGAGGTGGGGCTAGCCATAGCTATAACTATGACCCTCGGCCACGATGTCAAGGGATGATGCTGTCGTTTTGCTGCCTCGTTTGCAAGACCCCCCTAAGGGGAGGCGCTGCTGAAGTTTTGTCGCGCCATCAAGGGGAAATGCTGTCGGATTTTTTCGGTAGCAGCATGAAGGTTTATGAAGGGGGGTTATGTTGCTGACATTACTATGGGGCGGTGGCGACCATTATTTGTGGCAGGGTTATGCTGTCGAATCGTCGACACGTCGACAACAAAGTTTGGGGGCAGAATGTTGCTGGATTGTTGCCGCAATGTCAAGGCCTTCCTGAGGGAAGGTGCTGCTGAATTGCCGCCTCGACGTCAAGGCTTTTTTATAGGGTTATGTTGCTGGTTTTTTGCCGTAACGTCCTGCTGAAATTGTGGCACGATAATATTTTTTTTTATGGTACGACAGAGGAGTGTTGTCTGGTTGATGATGCAAAGGTTGTTGGTGGTGGTGAGACGTAGTGGCCGATCGTAGTGTACAGTATTGCTGTTTTATTTTTGGATAGTATACGTGTGGCGACAGTCATTTGCGTAAGCTATGGTGGTCTAGTGGAGGCGCCGCTGAACGTTTATTGGGCCAAATTTGTACCTAGGCCCGACATTGCCGTTTTGTAGAGTTGGTTTGGTCAGCGGAAAACGCATGGTTTATTATTTTGGAGCGCGACACTGACCACGATATGTTGTGGCACAAGTTAATTTTTATATAGAGCATTTTGAGGCCGAGGTTTCACTATGTGACATCTATATTTTCTACTTAGCTTTCTTAAGTGAGTCAGGGCGTTGCAGCATCGTCAACTACTAAAGGTCGGTTTTGACTCAGGTTCCCTTCACGTCTATATGAACCCACACTTGTTTGACCTTGTTCTTTGCAAAGGTGTGTTCCTGTGTGACTAGACAATGTATGACCTAGGAAGTGGATTGTGGATGTTTCTCTTTGTCTTAGATTGCATGAAAGTGCAGGTAGGAAAATTAATTGTGCGGAAGACAATCTATCTGCATAACCTTGATATCTTGAGTGAGCAGCTTTTCATCGACATTTTTACCTGATGGATGTTATGACAACCAGACTAAATGTATGGAGAAATAAAGTACTTCCATGAAAATAAATTCATAGACAGGTCAATTAAGTCAAGAGAATTAGTATGAACTTAGTTTTCATCCCAAGGCATCCGGTTCTATCCTGAATGTCCATCTTCTTTTTGGTTCCCTGTCAATTTCCTTTTCCTTTTTCATCCAAGTTGCCTTGGGCAAGGGAGGACGAGAACAACTGAAGTCTTTTAGTGGTGGACACACTCTTTCTCTAGGAAACATCTTAGCGGGGGTTCGTTGCTCTAGGAGGCGACCCTGTTATCGATCCAGAGTGGACCGTTCTATGAGAATGCACACTGCAGATTTGGTGGAGACAGTCCGACTTCTGAGATCCGAGTTTTTTGATCGAATGGGGAGGAATACCGCAAACCACTTCCTAGAAGGTGGGCGCGCAACTGCTGAAGCGAGATTTTTAGTTTTCCCTGAGTCTTGTGCAGAAGGGAGTTGACTTAATAACCTTTGGAGTGACCAGGTTAGGAACCACTATTGGAATGAAAGGCCAGTGACATAAGAAACTCCACTCTAGAAAGGAAACCAGTCCTCAACGCGGATGAGCATAAGCGTCACAGTCGTGGAGAGGTTCGAGCCAAAAGAAGCGCAAACCCGAAATGGAAGATGAAGTACACCTTTGAGTTTAATCATCATTTATTTATAATTAACCAACCCACATCATGCGATATCATTCTGGAGTTGCGCAAAGAAGAACATAACGATTATGCCGAATTTCCTCTAGAACCGTCCGAAACGCAACTCATGCATCTGACATACGAGTCATGTTTGTATGTCTCAATTAGTAAGACTACAATGGACATGAGGTCATCAAAACATGTCGATGGACCCACCCATACCTCACGTACTAAGTTGCCATTTTTAAAATCGTTTCGTCGATAAATGACCTCCGCCTCGAAAACGACAATATAAAAGTCTTTTCAGTCACGTAGGATGAGAAAAATAACGTTGGGAGATCATCCCATCAAGTCAAAAACTGATTAGGGTTGGTTTCTGCGTCAATTTGACATTCTTTCCGACGCGACCCGAACTGATCTTGTGCGATTGTATATAAGGTGTAATGATGTTATTTGTTTCGTCTTTAGAGAGTTGTAAAAAAACTATGATTATTTGTACGTTTCACGCTTGGTTGAGACTATCCTCGTCGACCGACGTCAGTTTTTACTTAGGTGATCGAAGCCTTAGGAAATGAACGACGTAGGTTCAGACGACATTTTAACAAAGCGTATATATACTTCAACGAACAAGCAAATACCATCGACCGACCTACCTCTGCAATTGCATTTAAAAACTTTCGTACGTGGGTCAGTAACTCGGTAGGGGTACAACCCTAAGGGTGGTGACAACCCCTTAGGGAAGACAAGTTGTTCCCCGCTGGAACCTATCTTTTCGTAGGGGGTCATCGAAAGTACAATTGGCGCACCCAGTTGGAGCGACGAGGTGACAACGCAAGCACGTTCGACTCGACAGTCTGCAAAGCAATTTTGCGTTGTCCCCAAGTTGTTTTTTAATTGGTTTGATTTTGTTTTAACTCTTGCGTGACATGGCCGATATGACTCTCCTCTTTTACGAAAAAGGCGGGAGCTAATGCGCTCGATGACGTCAGTCTCAGATAACTGGAGCGAATGAAATGAATTGTTGGAAGGATCAGGAAGAGTTTAAAAAATGTCTTGAATTAGTTTGGAAGAGGGGTTGACTTAAAATGTGAGGGTACCAGCCACATGAGCCTGCCAAAATTGAGGAAGTTTGGAGGATGGTTAGAAAACTGATGACAACGCAATAATTTGAGGAGACCTTAGGAAGAACCTCCAACCCCCTCAAATCTGTTTTCTCACCTATGATTTATCTGACGAGAATAAACAAATTAATGCTTCTACTCTGAAGGGTTTATTCAATCAAGAAGTAAGATGTGAGACTTCGTCACCAATTGTCACCAACCCAATCTTTGTTATCGAAAGTTTCCTCAAGAAACGTTTTATTATGAGCTTAAAATTTGTGAATCTCTTAATTTTTTTTTCGAATTTTACTATGAAATAGTATGAATTACGTTCCGATGTTTTGGCTGTCTGCTCTACCAATCTTGTTGTTTCGCAACGTATGATGACAAGAATGATTACTATCACATCAAAGTCAACGAGGAATCTAGAGATTAATTTGCTTTCGAACGGAAGAATATTTTTTTTCACATCACAACCTTTTGTTTTAGAATATCTTAAATTTGCTGGATTTTCACATCTGTAATGCAAGAAGTAATGGTGGTCCATCGAATCCGATCCACTTTCATCTCCTTTTACATTGACGATCCGCTCATGGTTCCAAAAACCTACCTTTGCAATCTCTGGTCATCCCTTATCTATACTCGTTTACTGCACAAATTGATATTTTTTTTAAGTTTGAATAAATGTTAACACCTTCTCTCAATGCATGGCGTTTCTCGGCTTTAATGTGGACTGCCACATAAAATTAACTGCAATCCATGAGGAGAAAGCTCACAGAATTTGGAACCTTATCAAATGAATGCTCTCAAAATCTGCTGTTACTAGCAGATAAATCTCTTCTATCACGGGCAAGCTGACAACTCTGACCAATGCATTCCAACCTGTAGTTACCTTTTGCTTTCACCTTCACAAAGTAATCAATCCTAGTACTTGGGACAATCTTTTCCCACTTGAGTATGGCAATCATATCCATATCGAATGAAGGAGGAGAAACTCTTCCAGGATCCTTGAGTCAACATGTTCTCCAAGGTCCATCCACAACGGATTCCTTCACAAACGCCACCAACACAAAAACTATGGCTACTTTAACACTCGTCTAGCGTGACTCGTTCAAACTAGGTTCTCGACCGTTTGTTAAAGGCATTCATGGTCAAAGCATTTCACAATCGTCAACCATGGAAGATGGATCAAGTCCGAAGATCTTCACCTAATTCAAGGTAACACCTACTCATCACTTCGTACAATTTAAGGAATGTATCACCAAAAACTGCATATTTTTTCATCTTTATTACTACAAAGGTCCCTCTCCTTTGAGTTTTTGTATACCTAGGTTGTCCAATCGGATGTCTACATCAATCTCGTTACTCTCTAATCGAAGACTTTCTCCACCCCGCTGCCAACTATCCCAAAGATAAGTCATGATGAAGAGATCTCGAAGTGACTTGGCATACTCCCAACCTTTCTGTGTCTTCATGAACAACCGAATATATTTCCCAGTGGAAACAATATTTCTTGTGTCATGGGTAAAGTTTGCTCCTCATGAACTCCTAGACTTACTGCTTTCTTGTGATAAGCTCGACGATACATTCGAATATTGATGGATTGATAAGGAGTTTCCTTGCCTTCTCGACCTAGGGGTTCAAAGCACTGGTTAAGAACTTAAGAGTCCTTAAATTCCCTTTTAAGGTGCTAATTATAGCAAAACCTTGGTCATTTCGATCCTTGGTTCTAGATCGACTTTGTAAGTTCGATATTAAGCATCCCTGTACAAAGGGAAGAATGTCTAAGTCAATACAATTACTCAAAATTTTCCCTACTTCCTTTAGAATTAACCACAAATTGATCTGTGTTGCCTCCTACTCCATGATCTGCTATCCACTCCACACTCTTTAACAATCCTTGTTCATAGGAACTTGGAATAGATCCACATTCATAAGTCTTCTATGTACTTTATCCTAGGAGTCGCTGCAACTAGTTGCGACTTCATTACTATCAAATTTCATTCTCAATTTATTTCAGTCATCTTATGCATGAAGGGTGGTGAACTTTGGGTTGGTTAGGATGTGTTGGGCCTTGGGGCTATGACATATGTTCTATAAAAACCTCTGAGTCATTTATCAAATTTGACATTTTATGCCTTGTCTCTTATTTGACTCGCAATCTTCGAAAGATTTTGAGTTATCAGGACCTTCGAACATCAGTGGATGATTAATCAGTCGACATGTCCACTCCGTCGTAGTTTTTTTTTCCTTTTTTTGGCCCTTTTGTAATAGATAAACCTGATCTACTAAGGAAGTCCATGATCTAATGACCCCTGGTAAACAACTGGCTCGTTTTTGTCTTACATTTGGGTTGTCGTACGACTCGAAACCATACCAAAACCACCGCTAGTAGGACTTGACCGCATATAATTCAAAATTTTTGGGTTCAATTTCCATGGGCTTCATGTACCTCCTGGCCGCATATAATTCAAAATTCTTGGATTCAATTTCCATTGGCTTCATGTACCTTTTCTGGCAAGCTTGGAGCCCCGCCACCTAGAGATAGGTCATTGGTTCCCCCAAGTAGCATGTTTATAGGGGAAGGGGGCTAGAGGGGAGGCACAACGACAGGCCCATCGAAGCAGCTTGATCCTGATGCTACCAACCGAACTCTTGCCAGTATCACCTACCTGCTGTAGAAGGTATCACCCCTTGTGGTGGGTCCAACTCCCGTATGTTCCTTCGTTAGACACTTAAGCACGGATACGACCGATACCCCGTGCTACTATAATGACAATAAAAAAAGGTATGAAAGACTGTCCTGTCCAAATTCGACTGGTTAATTCAGAATTCTTTTATTCTAATCATCCGATCGCTTTGGATTTGAACTGCGTTTCAATAGTTGAGGGGTCTACCAATTGAGCTAGGCTCGTTGGTAGTTGTGCATATTTGTGATATGACCCTTATATAATTATCTCTGCCAGCCACAGGATCTTACATTTTTTTCCTTTTTTTTCGGTGTTTGTTTATTTTTCTTTATCTTTTTGGGATAATTTGCAAAATACCCCCATAAGTTGAGATATTTGCCAAAATGCCCTTGAAAGATGTAGGTAGAGTTGAATGCTCTTTTTGGGTGAAATCTTTATGTCATGCCGCTGCCAAGCTAGTGTCAACTTTGCAATCTAGAGCTGGTCGTTTAGGCCTTGGCCTTCTACAATTGAGCCTTGGAAACGTTGGCAAGTGTCGAGGCATTGTGCGAAGTTGGATGGTACCTGGTAGGGATATGTTGCAACGATGGGGGTTCCAACAAACGTCTGTGACACACCAACTTATGTGCATGAACGAGCTTCTAAACCCACTCCTTTCTTTTTAGTGCCTTTGTGATAACCAAGGTTGATCTATCCAGTTCCAGTTCCTCGGATGACGATGACAGGTTCAGGTTGTCGAGGTCGTGGTTTTGGCCTCTCGCTGTTCGCAGGGTTTGTTCTTGATGAGCCCCGATGCATGGAACACGTTGGCCAATCTTTTTCTTTTTTACACAAGCTCCGATTTATTCGTGGGGAGCAACAAGTGCTTAGAACCGGGCCCGGTATCCCTTATGAAGTTATGAGATATATTTGAGGTAAAAAAACATGAGTATGGAATGATGCAGAAAAATGAAAATCGCCGATTTGGAAACTGGGTCCAACGTAAAAAAAAAGAAAACAAAAGGCAGCCCATTCCACTCTCGGTCTGACCCGAATATCAATAGTAGCCACGGGGGGCACCAATGGGGCCTCCTAACATCAACTTACCCGACCCCAAAACTTTCCTATGTTTTTTTTTTTTTTTTTTTGAACCGGGCTCAACGTCCCTCCTGAAGTACCAAGGTAGAGGATTTAAAGAGTGAAAAATTAACTTGAGGTTACAAATATGAACAAATATTGAGAACTGTCACCATGGCCCTGAGTGCACCACTCTCACTGAAACCTCTCTTCTTGTGATAACGGGTGTGGTGTAAAATGATTTGGAAATTCGTCTCTGGGCCGCAGGGGAATGCTGGGGTCCACCTCTGTATAGTCCTTAAAAGACAGGCGATAGTCTCGTGGCACTTCGGCTCATGTGCCCACCTGTCTCCCTTGGGATAGGAGTGGGAACGTTGGTCAATCTTGACTTCTTATTTTTGCAATTTTTGAAAATTTCTTCGTATTTTTTTGTACTTTTACATCCGATTTATACGCAACTTAGCGAGCGCGATCAAAAAAATTTTCCCTCCAGGTTTTCTCGAAGTCTGAAAATTGCAGGTCACCGTTGGGGTACTTGGCAGTAAGTCATTTCTTTATGCATGTAGATTTTGGGAGATGTCATTGCAAGCCCTGTGAAATTTTTGTTGATGGATGGTAAAATAAGAATAGGCGCAGGAATTCATGTGTTTTAGATTTGCGCACATAATTTTCTTTCGAAGTTTCCAATTTGAATTCGGCTTTAGGAATTAGGTGCATCTTCACTGACATTTTGTCTAATTGTTTGGTGACTTTTAGTTTTGCATGCAGGCAATTTTCTGCACCGTGTTCATGCATACAATCTTTTCTCGCTTCTTCAACTTTTTTTATTTGTGCCATCATCGATAAGATGTAGCGTTTTTTTTCTCCCTGCCTTCACGCTCTTCCTTTCTTCTTATTTCTGTTGAATCTTTGACATTTCGGAGTGGGAATGGCAAAGTGGGAAACTTATGCACGTGTGGGACTAGATAGTCAAAGGGGGATATAGAGACTCACGGCCAAAAGTACCCATCGATCAAACCATAGGTGAAAGATGGGCTCAGGATTCACCCATAAACATGACCCTGCTGGTGGACCTGCCTTTGATCACCTATGCCAAAATTATGCCCATCAACCTTGATTGCTGCAGATGATAAGAAGAGAAGGGCTATTTTAGAGCATCTCAAGGGAGTGAGGGGGCGTTTGTGCCCAAATTTAATTTGTATTCAGGAGACACATCTTACAAATTCTCCTACTCATAAAAGGGTCCATAACCTAGCTTGACATTTTCAAAAGTATCTGGCTCATGCGTCGTAGTGGATCAACAGGAGTGGTTATTTGGGTCCCCTCAGACTCACGAGCTGTGATAGTATTATTGCTCGGCTGATCAGGAACAGGGGCGATGGGTTTGTGCTTTGGTAGCGTTTGAGTTGGAAATAATACGTGTTCTTAGCATTTACGACCCTAATGAATTGCGGGATAGAAAACCGTTCTTTCAAGATATTCATGAGCATATTCTAAACGACATCCCAATAGTTATAGCAAGGGACTTTAACACTGCCCAGAGAGATGGTTGGATCACCGTAAGATACTGCAACCCTGTCCAAGCTATATTGAAGAGGATGGAATAATAATTTAACATTTATGTGATTCAGAAAATCTTTTTGATACGTATAAATGTATTTTTCCACAAAAAACGTTTGTATACATGCATTAACAATTGCGGCACCTTGCATCAGTCTAGACCCCAAATAGACTTGATTCTCATGTCAGAGGATTTAGATAGGGAGTTAATGAGAGCCAACATTTTGCCTCAGAGTCCTTGGCCAGGGGCGTATCATAAAATGTGAGTAGTACTCTTATCTTTTTGAAAGAAACCAGATCAGGGACGATGGTTTTATAAGTGGTTGAAGGTGGATTGAATGGGCTTCACCTATTCCCTTTTTCCAATTAGTCTTAGCAGAAACCGGGTAATGACCCCGGTGGTTCTTCTTTGTATTCTGAAAAGGGGACATGCCTTAGTTACGTCATATGAAGTTTTCTGGTTTTCTGGATCTTCGGTAGCATTTAGTCTTCGCTCATATCCGGGGTATGTGAGTTCATAGAAGGTCGAACCCGGACTGATATCTGCAGAGTTGTTCTGTTCTGTGCCCCTGGCTTGCCGATGCCAGAATGACGCTGGCCGGAGCTGGGGCGTTGCCCTGTAACCTGCAAATCGCAGGAGTATGAGGTCTTGTAGAGAGATCTGGGGTTTGCTGAGGGAGGAAGGTACGCCAGTGGTGAACCGGGGGGGGCTGCTTAGTGGTGAGAAGAGATCAGCTATGGGTGATTTTGGTTTGGTTGGTATTGTCTCTGAGCAAGTATGTCCTGGTACAAGGAAGGCAAGAGTTACTTTAGGTTAAGGAAGCCAGAATAATTTTATAAGTAGTCTACTATAATGCATATGAGCATGAATCAGTATCATCATTAGCATCAATATCATTAGCATTACCATCATGATCATTTTCATCAAACATATGAGGGCCGCTGAACCCGGTTTTCAACAAATTCGTTTCGTCCACTCCGGGTAGACTGTGAGGACCCCGACCTCAAGCAGTTTTCATTGGTAATATCAGCCTTGGGCACTGGGCCCATTTTTGCCAAAAAAAAAAAAAAAAAAAAAAAAAAAAACTCAATACTTCTCTTCTCACCCAAATAGGATTTAGAACTTATATTTAAGAACTTTGGAAATTTTGACAGACTACTAAGGAGAAACACGATTCATAGATATCCTGGTTTAACAACGGGTTAATTTTCATTGCTAAAAAATGCAACGAATATTCTAAAGAATTTAAACTAATAGCCAAATCCAAATACATGTAGAAAATTGAAATTCAGGAATAAATTCTTAATTATGAACAAAATTTTCACTCTGTCATAGTCATCCAACCCTCAAACATGCGAGACTTGTCAAATTAACTTCTCACCTTTGCTCAACAACTTTGGCGAGGTCACTTAATCAGGGGTACATTAACCAAATATTCGACCGAGTGTCAGATGGATACTTCATTTTTTGCTCTTGCCAAATCACGAGCCAAGAAATATAGAATTGAAGCCTCGATAGATCCTACCAAGCCACGACAGGAGTTTTTTTTTCCTTGGCCAATAGTGTGAAGGTCGCTTGTGATTATTTCAAAACCCCTTTGTTTCGAGTGTGGATGTGGAGAAAGCCGATCAAGCCATATACGGGTTTCCGAAACCACTAACACAATCCCTAAACCAAGATCAACGAGATGGTTGGAAGAGTCAGTCACTAAAGAAGAAATTTTGATAGTCCTTATACAACTCGAAAAAGATAAAACATTAGGGGTAGATGACCTTCTTTAATGATCCAATGAAATACTACGAATATGTTTAAGAATCTGGGCGAATGGCTGAAATAGTTGGTCAAGGAATCTTACCTTTTTTGTACAAGAGAGGTGATAAGACAAATATTAAGAATTATAAACCTATAACACTATGATGGTTGTCTATAAAATGTTAGCCAAAACAGTAGCAAACCATTCCATACGAGTGATAACTGCGTTGCACGGCGTTCGCGTCCGTCGGCGAATGCGAACACATTCGCCCGAACGTGTTCGGGCATGGAAATCCGACAAACGCGGCCGTTTTGTGTTTTTTTTTTTTTTTTTGG
>BFEA01000018.1:5493485-5523666 GCA_003427395.1 Chara braunii | reverse complement strand
GAGAGAGAGAGAGAGAGAGAGAGAGAGAGAGAGAGAGAGAGAGAGAGAGAGAGAGGGAGGTGGAGGAGAAGGAGACGAAGTTGACAAAAGGAGGAGGAGGAGAAAATACGACGAAAGGAGAAGTAGAAGAGAAGAAGATACGAAGTGAAGAAGAAAAAGAAGAAAAAGAAGAAGAAGAAGGGAAGAAGAAGAAGAAGAAGGGAAGAAGAAGAAGACGAACAAAAAGAAGATGAAAAAGACGATTTGAAAAAGAAGAAGAAGAAGATAAAAAAATTACCGTCGTGCGTGCTGAGGTGGCAGCCGCACGAAGACGACCAAACTTGGGGAGGAGGAGGAGATGGAGGAGGACGAGGACATGAGGAGAGATGAACAAGAAGTAAAAGAAGAAGAGATGAAGAAGAGATGAAGAAGAGAAGAAGAAGAAAAGAATAAGAAGAAGAAGAAAAAAATAAGATTTGAAGAAGAAGAAGAAGATTGAAAAAAACGGAAAAAAAAACGTCGCGCATGCTGACCTGGCAGCCGCATGACGATGACAGAACTCGGGGAGAAGTAGGAGACAGAGGAGGAGAGGGAGGAGGATGGAATAATAATAATAATAATAATAATAATAATAATAATAATAATAATAATAATAATAATAAGAGAAAATACGATGACAGAGACGAAGAAGAAGAAAAAGAAGAAAAAGAAGAAGAAGAAGAAGAAGATAAAAAAAACCCGAAAAAAAAAGGTCGCTCTTGCCGTGGCAGCCACGCGATGAGGACCGGACTTGAGAAGGAGGAGGAGATGGAGGATGTGGAGGAGGGTGAGGAGGTGGACGAGGAGGAGGACGAGAAGGAGGATGAGGAGGACGGGGAGGTGTCTTACCTGACACCTATGGGCGCTGAACGTGGCAGCAGCTGGAGCGCGGGGCCTGCGCGGGCAGGACTGAACAGCTTCAAATTCCGAACTGACCCTTCCCCGCCCTCCCCTCAAAGTGGACCGGATTCCTGCGCCCTCCCCCACCCCAACACAACCACCGACGCTCCCCCAGGTCCCTCCAAAGCCCCGTCGGCGACCGGTACCGGCCCAGGCGAACCCCGTTCGCCGGCCTCAAAAACACGTTCGCGAGAACATGTTCTTGACCCGTTCGCGCGAACTGGAGAACGTGTTCGTGTAGGATCGCGCGAACTGGAACACGTTCGCCGTGCTACCCAGTTACTCACCATTCTTAAGCAGGGTTTATTGAAGGGAGGAATATACAAGACAATATATTGTTAGTTAATGAAATGATTAACCTGTGAAAACAGAATCAGCAGAACGACGCTTTCACTTTGATTGATTTTGAGAAAGCGTATGATCATGTAGGTTTGCGCTTTCTCAATGTTTGTAGATCATTTTTGTTGGCAGAAACATAAGAAGATGGATTCAGATCCTTCACTCAAACACTACTACTCGAGTTCAAGTAAATGACTTGCTGTCTCCAAAGATTCATCTCCAAAGGTCAGTAAGACAGGGAGACTTACTAGCTCCTTTTCTTTTCTGATCATTATGGAAACTCTGGGAACTAACCTCCGTAGTAATCCTAATCTTAGATGTTTGCAAATTGCATGGATTCCAGAAGTAGCTATTCTAATTTGTTCTATGTTTGCTGACGACTTAGCCATTATGATGGAGGCATCATAAACGAATATGGACAAGATAAAAACACTCATGGAGTCATGGATTAATTTCTCTAATAGCATATAGTAGTAGCTCATTGAGGGAGTCAGACTCTATGTTTGCTGACGACTTAGCCATTATGATGGAGGCCTCATCAACAATATGGACAAGATAAAAACACCCATGGAGTTGTGGATAAATTTCTCTAATATCATATAGTAGTTCATTGAGGGAGTAAAACGCAGGGCTGGTGGATTCACCTCAATGTGGAAAGATCTCCAGAATTGCCAAGAGTGAAATGACTACCACTTGAGGCTCCAATAAGAGTACCAGGGGTTGTTCTTACAGCACAAGGGAAATCAAGTACTAATGATGCATGAAGTTCTACTCTGACTTTGGATAAAATGAAGCAATGGAAGAATCAACATACATCATTGTTTGGCAGGACACTTCTAATCAATAATGTTGTGTTGGGCACTGTTGGCGTCCAGAGGGGACCATGAGTCACAGAATGTGTTACCCAGAGTCAAAAATCGAAGGGGGGCTAGGTATTCAGGATCCTTCGATCGAATGCCAAGCCCTGACATTTATGTATCACCTGCGGCCGCGGAGTCAAACTCGGCGTGGGGCCGGGATCTCGACCGCCGCCCTCTGACCGCGGGTGGGCCGCGTTTGGGTTGCGGCCACAACTTTCAGGAATTATTTAGGGTTCAAAAAATTCTAAAAAAAAAAGAAAGTATGTTGTAGATCTTTTCGAGATTTACATTGCGCCTAGGCTAGCAGAGTGGCCTGGGTCCACTTGCCCGGCCGGGCCAAAAAGAAAAAAAACAAATTATTTCATAAGGGACGCTGAGTCCGGTTGTCAGCACGTGCTACTCCCCACGAATAGATTGGAGCTTGTGTTAAACCACTAGTACCTTTCCCGCATGGGAAAATAGGGAAACTGGCTACTCCTGAAAATTCGGAGGCCGGGCCCGACGACAAACGAAATGACTGCCATTGAAAAAAAAGGTAATAAAAAATAAAAAAATAAAAATCACTGCAACGGCAGATCCTTCATAGATGCCTCCCCACACCGGACTGGCACGTATCCAGAACGAACCTGGAACAGAAAGGCCTTCTATTCCCCATCTGTTCTTATTCTCGGGAGAGCGCTGCCACCTGCCCGAGCAACACTGGAGCACTGCCTCTTGGCCTGCCCAATGGTGGCCCAAATCTGTAACCCGCCTTGCACTCCCTCACATCATTCCATATCCCGTGGGACCTCGGTCTCCTGTTATTAGGAAAGAACCAGCACCTACAGGCCCGGTGGTCCCCGTTAACCTCTTCTCCTACATTCGGCTACACATGCTAATGCTGGTCTGGCGTGCAAGGTGCTCCTAAAAAAGAAAAAAAAGAAAAAAAAAGAAAAAAAAAAAGAAAGGAAAGACCACCAGTTCGGGCTGCAACAGGCCCAACAAACAATAGAGGAGGTGATTAGGACCTGCACTTAAGAAGCATGGAAGGTCATGAAAAAGGACTTTCGAGAGGAAAAGGAACAGCAGGCAACATCAGACATCCCCCACTCCTACAGACAAATATGGCAAGATCCCCATAGGATATTCAGCGGCCTTACTGACGACCTGGATATCAACGGAAACCTTGGAGGACTGAGCCTACCTGGCAGAGGAAGGCACTCGGCGACCCCGGTTTCTCATACCTCCAGCCTAACTTCATCCTCATCCCACACCCCCCGACAAACCCCCCAACCACCCCCTCGCCCCTTCGTCAGGCCCCTCCCCGCCCCCCGGCCCCCCCGCCCCCCCGCCCCCCCACACCCTCCGACCCAGCCAGGCAGACCTGCATGATCACATCAGACACAAGCAGAAGCACAGTGCAACACCCCAGGGACACGGACAGAAGAAATGGTGACCTCTGGCCAAAGGGACAGTAAGGTGCAGACACTGCCCAGACAGCTCCTGTGGGCACAGTTCTGAGAAACTATGGGCAACTAAAGGAAATGATGAGCCAGCATCTGGCCTGAATATTTTAGGTTGAGCCTTTGTGGGCCTGAAAGGAGACCTGGCCTAAAGTTTGCAATACAGGTGCAACGTAGCTTTTCCTTTCGGTCCATTTCTGAAGGGTGGGGGCTGGGGAATGGGAGTTGTGCTTGCCAACGTGAACTGGGGGTCACTCATAGGTGATATTAACGACAAGGGGCTGCAGACTGGGCGAAAGGGGAGAAGCAGAACACATCTGAGTCTGAGGCCAGTCCTCTTAATGGCAGCCATGGGATTCGTGCAAACTACCACTTACATTAGGCTGTCATGTGGGCAATCAACTTAGGCTGCAGGGTAGCACTACCAGTCAAATTTCTCTCTCTTTATAGGCGGGCCCTGCAGCTTGCTGTCAATACAGCCACACGACTGTTCAAACAAGCTACTGTAATGTTCAGGGACACTGGACCCGCTTTCCAGCAGGTGTTTCTCCCCACCAATAGATGGAGCCTCCTGGGGAGTGCTCGCGGTGCCTGCTCATACCAACCGTAGCATTAGCTGGGGTTGTTTCTCATAATAAAGAAAAAGAAAAAAAAAAGTAAAATACAGATGATTTTGAATTTGAATCCATCTGATATGTCCAGTTGTGGAAGTGAGGAGCGTAGCCCTCTCCGCAGCGCATGTCATCTCTGGGGCAGAGCCACGCTATGACTTTTTCTGCCAATTTCTGCAGCCGATGGTAGTCAGTTTCGTGATCCCATACGTTGGTGTGATTATGCCAAATCCAGTTAGTTCCCCCCCCCTTTCCCCCCCTCCACCCCCCATCTACCCTACCCCGTACTGGATTCCTGCTCTACTTCCACTGAATCAGATGGCATGTGCCTGCATAGTAAATGGCCAAATTGCATTCGGCCAGTTTGAGGATGCTTGGCTACTAGTGCCGGGTACGGGCTTCAGCTGTTACAGACGCTGTTGCTTGCCGGCTCTCCCTTTCTCTTGCTGCTTCTGATCTTGTCGATGTAGTGTCTGGTGTGGGCAAAACCCATTTTTTGTCTGGCTGCCTACCATTCGTTGGAGATCTCTGCCTGCACGGGCTGTCTTACCTGGTCTGTTACCTCTCCCCCCTCCATCTCCAGGATGCACCTCTGCCACCATATTACCCAGAGGATGGAATGCCTGCTCAGGTGGAACAGGTTCGCCGTCCAGGCAGCGTGGCCAGTGGCCTGTTAGCAGTGCCCGCCTCTCCCATAGCCAGGAGGAGCCGGTTTTTGTTTTGTTTTCCTGTTTTTCTGTTTTTTTTTCATTTTTTTCCCGTTCCCCCCCCCTTTGTTTTTCGCCTTTTTCTTCTTCTTCTTCTTCTTCTTTTTTTTTTTCCCGTCGCATGGTGGGGCTACGGTCGAAATGTCAGTGCCCGCCACTCCCATGGCCAGGAGGAGCCGGTTTTTGTTTTTTTTTTTCGTTATTTTCCCGTCCCCCCCCCCCTTTTCTTCTTCTTTACTTTTTTTTTTCCCTTGTCGCGTGGTGGGGCTGTGGTCGAAATGTCTCGGCCACGCCCAAGAATTAAAAGAAAAAAAGAAAAAAAGCATCTCGTCGTGTGGCGGGGCCACTGCCAAGATGTTGGCCACGCCTGAGAATTATTAAAAAAAAAAAGAAAAACGGGAAAAAGGAAAAAGAGGGGCCACGTGCATGACTGAACTACTAAAAACTGCCAGCCCGAGTTTCAACTGCATTTGAACCTCGGGCCCTGACTAAACTACTAAAACGCAGTTTGAAATGCAATTACAAACTGCTTTCATGACTGTGCCGTAGTTACCTCTTCTTTTAAATCAACACCATAACAACACTGACGACTGGCATTGCGAGAAGAGGTGCTCAATTATTTCCATTCTTTTTTGAGGAGGGTAACTTTGCACTCTTTTTGACAGACGTGCTCACGCAGAGCGCACCTTTCTGATGATTCCGCTCGCAAGCCGATGAAACCGGTAGGAGGATCTTGCTTTGTCGAGTTTAAAGGAGACCCAACTATGGTCGTGTGAAAGGGAAACATGTCTGAAGTGTGAGCAGTTGTTGTGATTGCATTCGAATGTTGAACTGTTTGTGCAAGGAAAATGAGCGATAGCGAATTCCAGAAACCAAGCAGCATCATACACATGAAACCAGATAGTCGTGACCTCGAACCAGAAGCAGAATTGCAACACGAGTTTCACCAAATAAGAGCACAGCAAAAGCTCACAAGTGACAATGTTGGAATAGTCTCAGGGCCTCGTTCCACACCACTAGAAAATCCTAACTTTGTAAGGGCGCCCCAACTGGCCGAGGGTGATTAATTTACACTAACTTGTTTTTTCGTTCCACAACACCCTACACTTACTCGCCCCTACATCTGAGGTGAGGAGGAAACCTGGTACCACCGTCTCCTTGCGAGGCCGTCGTAGCCGTTGGGAGGATACGTGGTTCGCTGGGAAAAGAACAACCCCGCGGCAGCATCCGTCAAATACGCGCCACGTACGTCCCCGACCTCACATTTCTAGTCATCTCCGGGGGCTCCCTAGAGATTTCGCCTCGTTTTGCCTGGGCCGCCCTGAAAAAGTGAGGGCGGACCCTAAAAGCCGACAATGTGGAAACATTCTGCAGTTCGTTTTTTTCGTCATTAGGGAGTGGTGGAACGATGATTTTCTGAGGGTCCTTACATTTTTAGTGGTGTGGAATGAGGCCCTCATCATCATCAACAAAGAACCAATGCCGACATCCTATCTGATGCTCTGCGCCCAGACTACAAATGGCGGATCCTATCTAGCCTATCTACAATGCCGCTGGGGACGTCAACAGCTCCCCGTAGTACGAGCAGATCTCGGCCAATGCTGTTCGCCTCAACCACCAGGCATGTCTCTCGCATATCTCACAACCTCGACCCCCTACTCATAGTCTCGGCTAGCGCAGCGCAGCTCGGCTATGGCTGCCTGCTCATCCCGCTCGCCCGTGAGCGCGTGGGCCTGGCCAGCAATCAGCGCAGCATGCAGCCAGTGCCCGAATGCCCAATGCGAGGGCAGGAACTTTCCTAAATGGAAGTGGCCTGCCTGCTGCGTGTGACTGACTGCGCTGGGCCCCTGCCCAGAAGCTTCCGATAGGCCCCGAGAGGCTGAGCCCTGGTTCAAACGAATCAGGCCCAGGGCCTGTGACGGTTGCCTGTGCCCAACTGCCCACAGCCTTTGTTCGGCCCATGTTGTGTATCTGGCCCAGGGCCTGCCTTGGTTACGTACAAAAACGGCAGCCAGGAACTGGGCGCTCTCAACCAACTGGCGGTGCGCAACTGCCTGAATTTCCCCAGTTGCGTGGTGGCCGAAAAATAGGCCTCTTGGCCTTGGTCGGGCCCGCCTTCACTTAGGCTGGCCGACGGTGCTGCTTACAGGGCCAAAAGGGGCTCGTTGGGACCGTATGCCTCGCATTCTCTCCTCCATACTTCGACAGTCCTCTGAGAAGTTCCTTTATTCAATCTGGCGCTTTCCCTTTTGTAGTAACTTCTCGTAGTGAGCGACAGCCTGTGGAGCGGTCTGTATCAGTTCCTCCCGGGTAAACCATCTGTCCTCCTTAGGATCAGTGTGATGCCTGAACCGAATGCGATATTGCAGCTTCGGCTTAGGAGGACGTCCCCTGCCTGTTGGTCTTGGAACTGGCATTTCCCTGTGATCCACGATGTCGTCGATGTCGACCTCTCCATCCATAGTTGGGGGCAGCGTTGAGCGACGAGAGAGGAATTGATCAGTTTCTCTAAAAGGTGCAAGTTTAGAGGCGTGAAAGACAGGGTACCTGCGAAGGTGACCAGGGATCCGGATTACATATGATGGCCGATCCGGATCACCCCCGGGCCCCGACAACATCGAGAACCTCCCATGGTCCAAAGTACTGTGGCATGAGCTTGCGGGAGATCCCGTGCTCCTGTTCCAGTTCTGAGGACTTGACCCAGACTCTGTCCCCTACCTGAATTGTAGATGGGCGGTGTTTGTTCTCAGATTCTATCATCGCCGCCTGTGCCTTGTGCATCTGTTCTACAGCTTGCTGCATCAGACACTCATATCGATAAGCGAAATCTAAGGTGCCTGGTGCAGCAGAAGGCTGATTCTCAGGTAGTAGAAAATCTAAGGGTAGTATAGGTTTGAAAGTCAGTAGCAGACTGTTGGGGCTCACCCCTGTTGCACTGTGCACGGCGTTGTTATACAGGCTAGTGATGAGAGCAAGTTTCTCATCCCAGTCCACCTGATTGGGCTTGATGTAGTGCCTTAGCAGGTGCTGTACATCGCAATCCAGCTGCTCTGCTTGCCCATTTGCCTCTGGGTGGTTCCTAGAGGGCCTTCTCAGAAGTCCAAAAAGATGCCCTCTCAGAAGAGTCCCTGTTCTGCAGCTGCAGCCTTCCACAACTCACTGGTGAATCGGACATTCCGGTCACTTACAATAGACTTTGGAAGTCCAAAGTCTCTGACCCAATTCTCTTTGAACAATTTGATCACATACTCGGTCTTAGTTGTAGCAGGCATTGCGACTAACTGCATACTTACTAAACCTATTCACAATGACATAGACATATCACATTCCGCTCTTGCTGGTGACCAGCGTGTCCATGAAATCCATAGACATGCTCTCACCGAGCCTTTTCGGAATCGAAAGGGGCTTGAGAAGCCCAAGAGGGGCCTGTGTACGTGGCTTGTCTCTTTGACACACTTGACAAGTCTCCACGTACAACTTGGCATCTTTCATCATTGTGGGCCACCAAAACCGCTGCAACAAGTTTGTTGCAGTCTTCCTATACCCAAAATGTCCGGTGACATCATGATACTCGCCTAAAAATAAACTGCGCAAAGACTCCCGATTTGGAACACACAATCGTTTATTCCCGGTCTTCTCAAGGAACAACAGACCATTGACCAACACAAACTCGTCAGCAGTTAGTTTGTCCTTTGCCTCGAGTCTGCGTATGACCTTGGCCATAAGCGGGTCCTCGCGATAAGCTTCCACCAAAGATTGAGTAACATCGTCCGCAAGCCCAAACTCAGTGATCAGCACACCAAGGAAGTCTGGCCTACGCGACATCGCATATGCAACCTTGTTGTACTCTCCCTTGATGTACTGGGGCTCAAAGTCATACTGCTCTATTACTTCATTTTATCGCTTCAGAGCATCAGAGAGTACCGATTGAGTCTTCATCCACCTTCGGGTCTGATGATCAGTCCTGACGTAGAAAAAACGACCAAGGAGATAGTGCCTCCAATGTGTGAGCGCTTTATAGATTGCATAGAGCTCCTTCTCATAGGTGGACTTAACCAACTTCTGAGAGGGCATCGTTTTGGACATGTACTCTACATGCCTTAACTTTTTCCCCTCCTGATGCGCAAGCACGACACCTATGCCATATTGGCTGACATCCGTGGTTACTACAAACGGCCTGTCAGGATCAGGCAGTTTCAAGACCTCACGGTGAGTGAGGGCATGCTTTAGATGTCTGAAAGTAACCTCACACCTGTCTGTCCACTCCCACAGGCGTCAAGGCGTGTCAGGTCCGTCAAAGGGGCGGCCATTATGCTATAATTCTTGACAAAATTGCGGTAGTAGCCGATCATCCTTAAGAAGGACCTCATCTTAGTCACAGACTGAGGCCGCGGCCAGTCACGAATGCTGGCCACCTTCACGTCATCGGGCTTCAATCCCTCTACAGAAATCTCATGACCCAGATACATGATCCGGGTATAGCCAAACTCGCACTTCCCCTGGTTAATCTTGAACTGGTGCCGCCGAAGGAGACTAAGTACTTCATCTTAATGACCAACATGCTCTTCGACAGTCCTACTGACGATAAGTTTATCATCGAGGTACACGATGACAAACTTGTCCAAGTAGTCATGAAAAATCCGATTCATGATGTGCTGGAAGGTGCCATGAGCATTGCAAAGGCCGAAAGGCATCACCACAAACTCATACAGACCGTACCTGGGCTGAAAAGCGGTTTTGTGTTGATCCTCGGACTGTATTGCAATACGATGGTATCCGGACTTCAAATCTATCTTACTGAAGTACAGGCACCCTTGCACTCAGTCCAACAAGTCATCGATGCTCAGTGGGGGCTCTGCGTTCTTGACGGTGATGGCATTGAGGCCCGTATGGTCAATGCACATCCTCAAGGTTCCCCCCTTCTTTGGTACGAATAAAACAGGAGATCCGTAAGGGGAGACACTAGGCCGGATCCATCCCTTGTCTATGAGATCCTTGAGCTGTCGGCGAAGCTCATTAAGCTCCGCTGGAAACATCCGATAGATTCTACCCTTCGGAATGCAAGACCCTGGGATAATTTCTATGGCATGGACGATCTCCCTCTCAACAACCCCTTTCGGCTTTTCGAATAGATCAGGGTACTTAGCGACTATTCCTTCTATCTCTGGTGACATTTTCACCAGCTCACCCTCTGTGGAGACATAAACTAAGTACATACCGTTCTCCGAATTTTGCTTATAATAATTGTAGAATGCAGTCGCACACATGCACCCATAGGACTCGATCAGACTGCTCGCTTTGAACTTGCGCAATCTGGCAGTCCCCCCATTGGGCAGTGTGTGTTTGACTACTTTTCGGTCCTAGTCAAACTCGGACCGTGCAACCGAAATATAAAACATACCCAACAAGATATCCATTGGGAGTTCATCACTGACTAGGAACGAGACTCGATGTCTCAGTTCCCATCCCGTGTACGGGAAACAACACTCAATGTCTTTAAGGTAGTCGTTGACTACCATGCGCTGTTTGTTGGCACATGTCGACTCCATAGGTCGACTCAGGCGCTGCACTTGCCCCTGTAAGTGCAGCCTCTCAACGCACACGCGACTAATAAAGTTCCGCGTCGAGCAAGTGTCATTATAGGCCCTGGTCTTACGACTGCCGATGACTACCTCGCCGTCGAACAACTCACCCTTAGGGGCTTTGGCGATGGCCGTCCGAAAAGCTAGCGGGTCTGATATAGACCACTCCTCTTGCTCCTCTAAGGATTCAAACACATTCATTGAATAGAGGATCGATGGGTCTGAATGTGTTTGTAGGACAACTATGGAGTCAGTAGCTTGGGTCATCTCTCGAGATTGTGAGAGTGTGTTCACCACCTCGACCCTAGCAGGAACAACTACCATTCCTACTAGCCCGACGTGTTTCCCGAGGCGGTGCCAAAACTGTTGGCAACATTACTACCCTGGGAAGCGGAGGATCCTGTCGCCTGCCCCATTGTAGGTGGGATCTTTTCAATCACCTTCTTATTCCGACACTTGAACTGATTATGGCCATATTGGCCACAACGGATACAAGCCTGCCGGATGTACAGGTCTCTCCACACGTCCTCTGTGAGACCCTTGACTCCTAGGCCGGGAGCCTCCGCGGCGTCTACCGGTCGCCTTATCTTTTTGGACTGAGGCAGCGACTGTTCCACCCCTTGAAACCTCTACGCTGCTAGCCTTTGAACCTACTCCTTCTTGGTAGTCGTCGTCTAACTCAATGGTGGAACCATCATTGTCGACGAACATAATGCGGCCCTTCACTTTCCAATTGGGAGACAAAGTTTTCTTCCTTCCATCCGTCATGGGTTGGTGCCCATGCCCTATCTTTGCTTCCAAGTCTAGGGCCTTCTTGCTAAATGAGGGAAAGTTGTGCACATTGATGTTTGCCTCACGCGCTTACTGATTCTTGAGTGGTATGGGAAAACACCTCAGGTAAGTGGTAAGTAAGACCTGGGGGTCATAACACACTCCACGTACACAGATCAGACGCTCTACTGCGTCTGTGGCATCACTTACTGACTTGAACGACTTAGAGCTCAAGGTCAGGATCGCATCAGTGACCTTTTGAGCCTCTTGCGGATCATGCCACCTTTCCTCTACCAGCTAAAGGAAGTCATCCAGTTTCTGGTTGACTGCCCAAGCGCGAAAGTCATGACCGTATTCCTGTAGTTGAACTAGCCCTCTTAACCATCTTGTTGCCCTCCCCTCAAGATAGGAGGCAGCCACAAACACTTCCTCGTTCGGCAAGGTCAAGTTGCACTTTACGTAGACTCGCACTGATCTCAACCATGTGTCAAGGTCTTCGCCACTCTTATCCCCTTAGAAGGGTTTAGGTGAGGCGATGACCATCTTTGGAACCCACTGGCCTTGTCCCAGCACCTGTGGCACTCCAGGCTATGGACCCTGGGGCGCGGGCTGCTGTACTAGCTGTTGCTGGGGCTGTGCGTGCGACTGTGTTGGCTGCGAGACAATAGACTGCCCAGTTACGACAGTCTGTAACGGAGGTTGGGAATACACTGTCTGAACAAAAATCTATACACTCGGACCTGCTGAAAACCCGCCTATCAAAGGCATACGTAATAGGGAAGCGGCTTGGACTAATGCTGGAGAGACAATGTATGGGGATACTCCAGTTACCGGTGGGACAAAAGGAGGATGTTGTACCACAAGCCAGACACCAAACCCTGATGGTGATGGTGCTACCTGAGCTCTCCCAGCCAGCAGGGCTTGACTCTACTGGATGTCCTATAAGAGTGTTGTATGATAGTTCTGCATTTCTACCACATCCAGCAGGGCGGTTCTTACAACCCTCACGTCGTCATCCATATCTGTCTTGTCCATCTCCTCTAACTTTCTAAGGTCCGCTTGTCTCTGCTGCATCCTTGTTCTGCGTCTAAGCATCCTCTCCTTCTCTGCCTTTATCTTTCCTAAAGCCTTTTGTAGTTGTGTCTCTTGAGCATCTGCTCTCTGTATGGCAATCTCCTCGGGAGTCAAAACCAACTGTTGGCTTGCCATTCCAACGGACTGACTCAGGGTTTGTGCGATCGTTGCCCCCACAATTCGTGAGCTATTGGCCTGGGAACTCTGTTGCGCAGCAGTGGCCAGGGCTGTTGAAGTAGCGGCCTTGCTTGCGAATTCCCTGCTTGCCTCCGTGGCCCTAGCTCTCCACTGCTGCTGCTGTCTCTCCCTAGGCTGGCGGAACAAAAGTCTGTCACCCTCGGGTTCTAATGCCACATGGGCTATCGGGTGCCTTGCTGATCGCAAGATCTTGTCGTCCTCGCTAGTGTTCTCCCTATCACAGGCTCATAAGCTATAGTACTGCGCACAATCTGCACTAGGTGACACACAATGCCTACCACAACATAATGCACAGACCGATTTAAAATAAATAAATAAATTAATTGGTGGCTACGTCTGAGTCTATACATTTGGGTTCAACAGGTAAGTCCAAATCCTACAAACGAAACTATTTTTAATTAATTAGTCCACGAACAGAAAGCAAATTTCTAACTATTGTTGACTGTGAGATGTCAATGGACGTACATCTTAACTAATCAAAAATAGAAATAGAATCGTTTGCATGGCTGTTTGCAGAGTGGAATCTTTTCCGAATTGATCACCTGGAACCTACCCCTCCCTCAGTTCTTCTTGATTGTCTCTTGAAGTCAGTGTTCCTGAGCAATCCGGATAGCGTGTGTCTAAAGGTGTGCACACGGCCCACCCCTGTGCCCCGAGTGTATGCTGAGTTGACCAGCCCTGCATAATGTTTACCCTCGCCAGCAGCGAGCCTTACACCGACCGATTGGCTGATCAAGAGGCGTTCAAGGACGACCCCCGACGTCCTCAGGAATTATTTAACGTCGCAGACAGGACGACAATCACAACTAATGGAAGGTACCCCGCCGATGCTTATTTATAGACGCCCGGTACTCGTCTCCCTTATAGGGATGGCCTGCCCTCATAACCCATCTATCAGCGCAACAGGCAGGGAAAGGACAAAGCAGCAAAGCATGCGTGCTCTACTCCCAGTGGGTTGGCATGGTGACCATGACCCAGTGCTTCGTCCAGGGCCCTTGAGATAGCTCCGCCCTCTCCATCTAGATGCTCCAAGTGAACAATGCCGACTCATAAGGTTGAGCGCACTCGACTCCTCACATGAGAGGACTCAAGACAGAGCACAAATCCTCACGGTAAGAAGTGTCAAAGAGGGTAGATAAGGTTAAAAGCAACGTACCTCAAAATAGTTGCCCCCTACCACATGTATTCTCACCAGAGGGTAGATAAGGGTAAGAGCAACGTACCTCAAAATAACTGCCCCCAACCGCAAATATTCTCACCAGATGACCTGATGCCGATTGTGATGACCAATCGCTACTTCGACACAACCAGCATTATCCCGCCGTTCCACCTCAACATCAATCGCACATCTAATAATTCTCATAACATTGCGAACACCCAATAATCACCATACAACCTTCTTGGTGATACCCCTCTTCACCTGGGTCGCCTGCTTGACTTCCCCCTCCTCACTACACACTCCCTACGGCTGCTCGCCCAACCGACCGCATGGATGTACCGCATAGGCAGAAGACAAGCGCCAGATTAGCGCAACGTACCACAACTCCGATACCAAATTGCAAGGAAAATGAGCGATAGCGAATTCCAGAAACCAAGCAACATCATACACATGGAACTAGATAGTCGTGACCTCAAACCAGAAGCAGAATTGCAACACGAGTTTCACTAAATAAGAGCACAACAAAAGCTCACAAGTGATAATGTTGGAATAGTCTCATCATCATCAACAAAGAACCAATGTTGACATCCTATCTGACGCTCTGCGCCCAAACTACAAATGACAGATCCTATCTAGCCTATTTACAATGCCGTTGGTGACGTCAACAGCTCCCCGTAGTAAGAGCAAATCTGGGTGCACGTTATGCAGGGGGTCTCAGCTCCAGTGTCTTTCATATACATACACCGCAAATGCCTTTAATTACAGCCTTTGTTTGTCTACAGCCCTGAGTGCGATCTGTTACAACTCTAGGAACAATCCAAAACTTTGTTAATCTCGACCACTGATCAGATGGGTGCCCCAACTTGAATACTATAAACAGTAACTCGTGGTAACCCCGGTTGAGGTTATAGTGTATAATTCTCAACCTGTAGAATGAGTTGTGTGTCATTGGTTGCTACCTTTGTCCACTCACTGTATAAAGTTTAACACACATCTCCCTAAGTCAGGATTCTCCGCCGGTTTCCACCAATATCTGTGGGTGATGTAGCAATCACCGAGATGAGTTGCATCAGTTAGCACGCAATATGGGGGATAACCGTAAGTAGCTTTTACTCATGTGTAGGGCGGTGTTGTTCAAGATCCTGTTTGAACACTACATGGAGCAACTGAGTGCTACCCCAACGAAATGATGGATGGACGAACATTTCTAAGTCATGGGGCTTTTACCTATTTCACTAAAAATTTGATCCCGTGAGATACAGAGAACCACAGAGGCAAACCGAGTCCCTCTTCTTAGTCTAGTCCTGGTCGAGCTTTCAGATAAGAAAGTCAGTAGCTCTGACTAAATAAACTCAAAATTTAACTACACTACTGATTTCTATCCATGTAGGCTCGAAGCTTGACATCAGTATACAAAAGGTTCACCCCTTCCTTTTAATCGCCATTAAGTAGGTACTTAGCCAACTGGTAAGCTATCTTTTGCATCACAGATTGCCTTTTGCTCATCGACGACAAACAAATGGAAAGTAACCAGAGTTCGAGAGCCACACTCAAATAGTTTTTTTTTTCAAAACCAGCTCATGAGACCTCTATGATCATCCACTTTTTTTTTCCCTCCACATACAATATCAACAACTCGTCTTTTCAGGGAACTCAGGACGGTTAGATCACAGGTCCATACAGTTGCACGAGCACCTATATGCCTGCACTCGTGGGGTCACTGTGTCGACAGGCTAGTATGATTGTATGAGAGCTTGTAGGCTCTTATGACTGCCCGTCGCACAATTGCCGTACGTGCAGACCTCATGTGACTGTTTGTTGAAATGATTATACGAGTTCATACAGGTTCATACAATCACGCGCTCATTCGATTGCACGAATGTTTATGAATTCATACGGTTTCTCCTTGCACAAACCATTGAAAGCAAATACCGATATCACTAATGGACTGACTAGAGCTGAACGAGGCAGATTTTGGTCAACCAAGAAACACTCAGTTCGACCCGTCAAGGGAAATTGGTACCAGTTAACCCGGGGCACTTGTTTCCAAGGTGATAACTCCACAACTATCGAAGTGGAATGAAGAGATAAGTAAAGGAAGAAAGTCAGACCAAACCAAGGTAGAGCAGGTGTCTTATCTGTTAGATTTCACGATTCCATGTTCATGCCAACATGCGCCCTGGCAGTGCCCATCCTCCTCCTTTAGTCCATATAATCACCGAGGAGACCTCGACAAGGTCTCGCTCACAATGTCAACGTAAGATTCTCCCAAGATTACCCGAACGCGGCATGTAAAGCAGGGCAGGCGAACTAAGCAGACCAGCCTTTTATTAGTAGAATTATAACCAGGGAAGTCATAACTTTCTACCATTTACCAATTTACCTACTTCCACTGGTTAGAGAAATCCTAAAGCGTCCCCGCTCTCAAGATTTATGGAGGATGAAGCACAGTGCGACTCTCAAATGAAACAAGTAACCTCCACCTCCTCGTTTGACCACCATTGCTTGTAATGATCCCCTTCTGTCTCAGGTTACCCCTGTGATTCAATATGCCCTTTTCTGCAGAGGTGTTATGTCCCTTTTAACATCTCTAGATGACAGTCCCCATAATTATTTTCTGACTCGTAAGATCGCACGCCCGTATAGTCGTACATATTCTGTCACAGGTGTCACATCCTCCAAACAGGTAAGTTGAGACTGATCACTCTTATGACTCCAGTTCCCTTTTGTTGGACTCATGCATAACAGTGCGGAACGTAGATCTATCACCCAAATCACACAGTAAGAAATGAAAGCATCTTTTGTCCAGCCTGACGTTGTCACCCTTTTCATTCCGTCATCAATAACCAGCAAGGCTACAACATCTGAGCAACAACAAAACTTTAGATAATAATAACAATGATCAAACAAAGAGACTCTCTTTGATACCCCGATGACGTAATTTCTTTTGACACACGCCATCCCTTTTCACAGGGCTTAAGGTCACACTAAAGTCATATTCTTTGTACTGACAGAAGCGACTAATATCAGTTATTTGCCCGAGGTCAATCCGCCTACCTCAGTGGAACTATCGTCATATCAAACGTTCAATGCCAGTTTGACTTCTCAGTTCACTTGCCGGTTATCAACAAGCCTGAGTTATTACCGTACCTAATGCATCTCGTCGAAATTCCTCACCAACTGGTAACCTGCACCTCTGTTAACTCTCATCTCGTCTTGGTGAGCAATGGCATGTTCGAGACCACATGACATATCGTAGAATCGGGATGCTATCGTCCAGGTTATCAGCGCAGGCTTTTCTTGTCCGAGTTTTGTACAGATAACCCTCAACAGGAGAACACGAGGTACCTAGTGAGAGTATCAACGTAGGTTTCACGTCTCTTGGGTAGTTCTCACTTCTCTCTTTCATGTGTACTGCATGCTCACACACGCCCCCTCACTGACCTCTCTCCACATACAACTTTGTGGGTACACAACGACAATTGCAATGATACACTAGTCACATAGAAATTACACAGAGCGCACGCATGCATAGTCTTTCTCATCATCTTTTCCAAGGAAAATATGGTGACGACAACAATTTCACGCGCTGGTATGCCCAATTTTATGGCGAAGACGAGCTAAGAGATGATCACCAGGGCAGGCCATTATGGCCACATGCACCAAACGAGTAGCGCGTGTCAAGTCTTTCTAAGACTGGTCTCTCTCTCGATTGGTGACACGTGTCTCTTGACTGCAGCTGCTTAACAAACTCCGACTAGCCGCTTGGATCGCTTTGCACTAACTAAGAGAGGAGTTTTCACTCTTAACATCACTATTCAGAGGCGAAGAGACAAGTGTCACATGGCTATTAGGACGCCAACAGGAAACTCCATCCTTTATTGCGTGCTAGACTTCAGTCTACTCTTCTTTGGTCCCCCCCCCGTTCTCACACGTTCACGAGGGCTAGCACAACTTCACACTGATCAAGAATGGAGTGTGTAGGACGCGCTTCCGAATCCTTCCCTCGTTTACTTACTCAAGAAAGATCGATGGACACAAGTCCAGAAGGCGAGTGCACGCTCCCACTACGACAAAGATGAAGGTGAGATGGTCCCCAAGCACATGGCGGAAACCTTAGACGAGTAACGTTTGTCTTTCATTGAGAACCCGATCTCTCTCTTCCTCTCTCTGGGTACTCCCCTTTGTTGTCTCAGACACTCTGTTGCCACGAGATAATCTTTGGACCGTCTTCGACTAGGGTAGCGAGTGGCTGGCCTCTTCGCTGCCCCCGGATCGCATCAAACTCAGGCGCACTTGCCCCTCATATCGTAGAACTAGGATGCTATCGTCCAGGTTATCAGTGTAGACTTTTCTCGTCCGAGTTTTGTACAGATAACACTCAGCAGGAGAACACGAGGTACCTAGCGAGAGTATCAACGTAGGTTTCAAGTCTCTTGGGCAGTTCTCACTTCTCTTTTTCGTGCGTACTGCATGCTCACACACGCCCCCTCACTGACCTCTCTCCACATATAGGTTTCTGGGTACACAACGGCAATTGCAATGATACACTAGTCACATACACATTACACAGAGCACGCGCGTGCATAGCCTTCTAATCATTTTTTCCAAGGAAAATATGGTGGCGACAATAGTTCCACGCGCTGGTATGCCCAATTTCATGGCAAAGACAGCCAAGAGATGATCACTTGGGCAGGCCATATGCACCAAACGACTAGCGCCTGTCAAGTCTTTCTAAGACTGGTCTCTCTCTCGATTGGTGACACGTGTCTCTTGACTGCAGCTGGCAGCTGCTTAACAGACTCTGACTAGCCGCTTGAACGACTTTGCACTAACTCAGAGAGGAGTTTCCACTCTTAACATCACTATTCAGAGGCGAAGAGACTTGTGTCACGTGGCTATTAGGACGCCAACAGTAAAGGAAACTCCATCCTTTATCGCGTGCTAGACTTCAGTCTACTCTTCTTTGGTCCCCCCCCTTTCTCACACGTTCACGAGGGCTAGCACGACTTCATACTGATCAAGAATGGAGTGCGTAGGACGCGCTTGCGAATCCTTCCCTCGTCCATTTACTCAAGAAAGATCGTGTTGCTGGGCACAAGTCCAGAAGGCGCATGCACGCTCCCACTACGACAAAGATGTAAGTGAGATGGTCCCCAAGCACATGGCGGAAGCCTTAGGTGAGTAACATTTGTCTTTCATTGAGAACCTGATCTCTCTTTTCCTCTCTCTGGGTACTCCCCTTTGTTGTCTCAGACACTCTGTTGCCACAAGATAATCTCCGGACCGTCTTCGACTAGGGTAGCGAGTGGCTGGCCTCTTTGCTGCCCTCGAATCGCATCAGACTCCGGCGCACTTGCCCCTCATCGCTTACCGACTCTCTCTCTGTCCCCATCACTGCGTACGCGAGGTAAGCGTGTCACTTGTCCTAAACTGATGTCAACAACAACTGGAGATCACTCACAAGAATCTGTTTATCTCTTGAATCGTAATAGTCTCGGGGGGCCTCTCCCTCTCTCTCGCTCTCCCCTCTCATGCTTCTCCTCGTCAGTTGACCCGTGCCTCTCGCAGTCCAGCAGATCTAGTCCTTTTGTCGTGGCGAGTTGGCCTCTGGACCGTCTTCCACAGGCCTCGCAGACGGATGATCCCTCCGCCACTGGTCCAGCCCGTACCAGGACTAGGTCTCTGCGTTCAGGTCACTCGCCTCACTCTCAGCCTCCGTGTCGTGGTCCAGGTGCCTCTAGTCCCTCTCTGAGGTGTCTGTGGAGTCGTGTGGATGTCTCTCCATCGACATTTGTGGAGTCGTGTCGCCTCCTCTCCGCCCGATCCTTTGCCTCCGTACTGGCCAGTTGCAGGCCCTCATTCGCTCTCATCTGCCTTTCCTTCCCCCCTTTAACATTTATCTTCAGCCTTGCCTCCTATTTGCAATGGTTGTAGTTATAGGACGTCGGTTACTGTCGGCCCGTCCCTAGACATCCGCTCCCATCTCCAGAGGAACTGGAGGCATCTTGGTCTATAACCATGTAGCCCGTTGCTGCGCACCATGATCGAAACCCCTCCGATGAACAGTGCACGTTATCAGGCCACCGACTTTCGGAATAGCCACGACTTAATACTTAACACACGCAAAAGCAAACGGGGTGCCTCAAGCTCACACCACCCCCAACTCTCTCCTCAGTCCGCCAACAAATAGTGTCGCAAGACTGCTGATGCCCAGGTAGCCCGAGGCTCAACTCCCTCACCCCTTCACAGGATCGCTGCTCACCGCGATCCGTGCGCTCTAAATGAGGGATTCAAGTACCCCTGTTAAATTCTGTAAATAAAAAAAAATATTTGCTTTTGAAAATTTCAGTAAGACATGTAGAACAATGAAAAGGACAACGAGAGGCCGAACCCCAACGGTCGCTTTTGGGGCGAAATGACCCGTGGGCTCTGCGCGATGGTCCCATAACGGGATGTCGACGGGCATCCTCTTCCCTTCAAAATGGGTCACCGAATTGCCCCTAATGAGTACCCGTGTCCGATGGTAAGGAGGGGGCCCATGACCTCTCACGGGACGTGATGAGTCTCCTACCAACGCGGGCACGGGTGCTCCTATTTTGGGGCCCCCAATGCCTCACCGGTCGGACTCACGGAACTAAAACAAAAAGTCGGGCAGCACACACCGCCCATTTTCGGCTCATGATTCAAACCCAGACTGTTCGTCTTCCCCCCCGTGATGCGACCAAGCGGGGAACTATAATTCAAACAGGCCAAAATTCAAATAAAACTAATAAAAGAAAAGAGAAGCAAAATAAGAGGGAAAAATCATAGCGCCCCGCCCCCTTTTCGGTTACGGAATGGTCTGATTCGACACTTGGGGATAGCGGTCCGAATTCAGACACAAGAGCAGAATATAAGTTTTCCTTATCCCTCTTTTTCCCTCTACACCTAGTCCAGAACACGGCCATTGGGGCCCCGACGCGTGGCTGAGAAGCCCGCGCTAACCCTTTACTGTCGCGCCTCCCCTGGCGGTCCCGACGGTCACTTCAGCCATGGGTCAGTCTGTTGTATGGCAGGACGCTGTCGTGCGCATCGGTCCGGCACTGCACGTGGCGGCGCGGGACCCTCTCGGCCGCGTCACGCAGGAGTTGGACCAACCTTGCCGCGAGCACACAAATGGAGCTTCCTTAGGCCACTCCGGCCGAGTGCACCAGCCATACCTCTCGCGAGCCCCTACGACAAGATAGGGCCTACGCGAGGCACAACTTACCTCCACCTTACGGGAGCTGTCACCTCCCTTCGTTGGGCGTATCCCCGTCGAGCTACCAGTCCACAATACGAAAATTAATCAGTTGCAATCGCAGAGGTGGACCAGCCGAGGGCGTTTCTCGTTCGTTGTAGCATAGGGGGTACGCGCAGTAATACGCCTATCGGACCCGCATGCGAACCGACATCTTGGGGGGCTGAATTCCCAAGCGCGGCTCCTCGTCGGTCGACTAGGACGCATCCCACATACCACGCGCACACCACTCTAACAAACACAAAAATAAAACACACACACACGCACATACGAAACGACACAGCACAAACAACGCGACAACGCTCCTAGTCCCTCGGTAGCCAACCCATAACTTTCCAATGTGAAAATCAGATAGGCGTCGCGCGCGAGACTTGATATAAAACCGCGGGGGCGCAGGGCCAAGCCATATCGACTCGCAATGCAAACGTACGCAAGCAGTCGCAACGATGGCGTACTATGTAGTGCCCATAGTCAAGCGGTCCCTCGTGGATCCGAGTACCGCTTATGACACTCAAGTGTCGGCTGACACGCGCCTTGAGGGTTAGTCTCTTGACGCTGAATAACCGCCATGCGCGGTTAAAGACCACACACCCTCTTCTGCACCTTATGCAGAGCGGGTGGTACACAGGTCCATACCTGTGGTGGTAGTTGTTTCTTACGGTCCTGGGGATAAGTCTTACCCCAGACCTGGGCGAAAGTCAAAGGGTTTGATTTGACGGCTGCCACAGACTACAACGTCCAACCATACAACTCTAGAAAGCAAGGGTAAAAAGGGAATCTCCCTTTCTTCTCAAGACAAAATCTGGATAACCCTTATGCACAAATACAGCAGGTCTCTCAAATACTCAGAGTACTCGTAAATATATAAGGGTTAGTTATATAGGACGATCACCTCTCACAGTCACATTGGGGCTCCTCTCATCCATATATGTATGTAATCGCAGACATTCACATCCATAAATCCGAACCACAAACACACCTGCAATCACATCAAAGATTCAACCAGAACTCCACAGACTATATGGGGTCAACTTTTGCCATTCCTTGCACTCATACCCCTCGCTTTAGCCATACAAGCCTCACTCGTGCAACTCTTAAATAAATACTCAGTACTTTCGTTGGATGACCATTCAATAAAGTCCGGGTGAAGACACAACAAAACAGTTCAATCTCAAGGTTAAAACCTTTAGGTTGAGTGACAGGAGTGAATTGGATTTGAATCGCGAACCGGCGAATCGACAACCTACCTGTTATCAGTGATAACAGAAGATGATCCTCAAAGGATAAAACAAAATCTAGTCCTGATCTTGAATCAGACATCCCAATGGACCGGTAACACAAGATATGTCAAATGACCAAGCTAAATCATCAGCATATGGGGGATAAACCTCCATAGCACATTCTCACTCAAAGCCACCTGCAAACTAATTTGAAACCTACCTCTAAACCAGTGCCCAAAACAAAGGCAGACTAATGGGAGAATCTCCCCTATTCTGGGTGAATCGCCATAATCGCCACCTGTCAAAATGTAATCTAACTCCTCTATATCAAGAAAATTTTGGCAGCGCTTCCTGTAGGAAAAGTGCCTTTTCAGAATTTATATCAGCCTAAATATGACGCAGAAATAATCTCCAACTCTAGAAAGTCAAATTCTGTTTAACTCCCTGAATTAACAGAAATTTGGACAGCACTCCCTTTAGAAAGGGAGACTTCCCAGATTTATACTAAGTAAGATATGAACTCAAAAGACAACTTGAGTTCAACCTAGACAATGATTTAACTAACTCCTTAGTTTTGCAGAAATTTCGGCAGCACACCCTTTAGAAAAGTGCTATTCCAAAATTTATACAAGGTTAAGCTCAGAATCTGAAGGTAACTGTGACTTCTCAAAGTCCAATTTTGTCTAACTCCCTGAATTAGTAAAAATTTGGGCAACAATCCCTTGAGAAAAGGAGACTTTCCAGATTTTTACTAGGTCAGATATAAAGAAAGGGCAGGTTGAACTTCGACAAGTCAAAAATTGACTAACTCCCTGGATTTGTAGAAATTTCGGCAGCGCTTCCCGTTGAGAAAGTAGCTTGCCAATATTTATACAAAGCCAAGTACAAAGAATGATTCCAGAAAACAGGAGAATTGATCTAAGTAAAAAAACTTAGCTCATAAAATGCAGGAATTGAAACTAACTCTTATGGCTCTAGCACGTGGCGAGCGACTAAGACAACTACCTATCCAACTGAAACTGAGACCAGATAGTAGCCTCACTCAGTCACATGCAGGTCAAGCCACACAGGTAAGTACTCTCATCATCCCCAAGTCAATTTGAAAAGACAATAGTTCATGATCCTTCAATGATTTAACCCTTTTTACCCATCTTACATAGGGCATAGGTCAGGCCACCTGAACTTACAAAGCGCGCCCAACTTAGCCGGCCTAAAGTTAGAATACCTAAACTTATAGAGCATTCTGACTCAGCCAAGTATACACAAACAGAGGGCACAACTATTTTTCTCTTCCTTTGGGCTTACGACTAAGCCATTCATCCGAGAAACAATGCTTAGTCGCCCTAAACTGTTTATTATCCAAATTTTATATACCTCACTGCACTTAGTCTCCCAAACGGACATAGGGCTGAGCCGCTCATCTTAGAACGTTGCCCAGCCTGCCCAAGTTTACCTTTAGTTATATCTCTTTAGTTATACTCTCTTCGAATTACGATAAGTTATAGTCAGGCTGTCCAATCTTACGGAACCCGCGCCTGACTAGCCTGTTCGTAGATAAAGTAATAATACATTATAGCCAGATTATACCATTGGGTTCCAGCATGTGCGAGGCTTTGAGTCAAACCCTCTGAACTTACAGAAGGGTCTGCCTCTCCACCTGCCTTTCTCTCTGAGCCTTCCTGTGTGTGGCATTGGGTCAAGCCCCTTGAACTTACAGAAGGGCCTGCCCTTTGTCAGGTTCATTCCCTTAAAACAAATGCAGGAAGAGACGGAGCCACCTGAACTTACAGAACAGCTCGACCCTTTCGTTCAGAAACAAAAGAAACTCAGGAAAACCCAAAGAAACCGAGGCAACTCAAGGCACCAAAACTTATTGAGCGCCCTGAGTTCCTGAAAGTCAATCACATTCAAACCCCTCGCAAGTCAGAGCAGGCAGGACACCTAAACTTATAGAGCGTCCCGACCCTCCGCGCAACTTAGAACACAGGGTCTCCTCAAACTTATGGGGACGTCCCAGCCTTCCGAGCAATCGGACCCCCTAAGCTTATAGAGGGGTCTGACGCTCCATGCAGACCAAAATAAACAAAGCGCTGGACTTCCCCAAACTTATGGGGACCTCCCAGCCTTAACGACCCAATCAAACCGCACACAATACTGCCTTCCTCCCAACCTTCCCCCAGATAATATCCCTTTTAGTTCACAATCTGCTTTCAGGCAACCAACAACTCTGAAACTGAATTCGCACAACCATTTCCCTTACTTCAGTGTGGCTTATGTCCTAAACGTCAGCCCAAAGTCAAATACAGGGTTCACACCATACATTCAGTCAACCATAGAGAGATGTACATATAGGGGTTATAACTGGGTTTATAGAGGGGGTAAGGGAATTACCACTCAGTTCCATGCCTCCAGGATTCCTCCTGAACCCCGCCAGGGCTCCCGCAATCGGTGGGGCGAACCTCCCACTGAGGCCTTGGTGCGGATTACGGGTTGCGATCCCGCCTGCTGCCTTCCTCTCAGAACCAATGGACTCGACTCAGATACAAGAGGGGTGCTCTCATACTCGCACAAGACGGCGTTGATTCCTTGATGCACCGGAGGGCCCCACAATGGTGGCCAAGACACGAAGTCGTCAACCAATCTGAAATCAAGCCGTCGGGTATTGACCTTCTACCCACTCCTCAATCGAGATAGTAACCCCATTGCAGCCTGATCACCCCAAAAAGCCTCGATGTTGTGGTATGCTTAACACCCCATAGAGGTGGTCGAGTCGCGTCACGGCTCGGTCAGCGAAAGTCAAAACATTAGTTATTGTCTGCCTGATCACTCTCCGATCCTCAGCAATACCCCTCTCGACCGTCGTACTCCGCCCCTTTGGTTGAGTCGCAGTCGTGCAACAAGTGGCTAGCTTTAACATACCGGAAAGTGCAATCGGGCTGGCTATGTGCAGCAACCGCAGCTCGCACAGGGGCAAACCCAGTCCACAACCGCCTTGAACGGCTCTGGTGAGCCGTACACTGCCCAACAGGCGAACCTGCAGCCTCGTACCCAGTCTCCCTTCACTACCACCAATAGGCCGGGCAACACACGACCAACAGTCGACCGCTAACTCCGCAGTTCGGCCCCCACTACTCCACGCCGACCTGGGCTGCACCTCGATCAGCACCTTAGCCACTCCGCTGGGCTCAGGTTACTTTACACGGTGGGACGGGCGGCGTACATCCAACAGGTAAGCTTGATCCTAGTTTCTACAACATAGCCAGCTCGCCCTTACTGGTAGAAGCCGGAGGGGGCTACCCCCGTTAATAGGACGAGCAATGCGCTGGCGACAGGTAAGTCCCCAGCCTCGTGGTTAGCTGCCCACCTCCCCCGCTACTGTAGTGAGCAACATGAATGAATCTTCCCCTACAGCGTGAGAAGATACATAGCCATATTACAAGCAAAAGAAACTTCGTTGTTACCACGCAACCCCTACACGTCGCAACACTGAAATCGTCACTTCACGACCGAGTCCGACTCCGCCATCTCACTAGCCCCCCCTTCGTTTCTTTCGGGCTTCGGCACTACCCGCTACATTCTGAGTTGGCCCAAAAAGTGAATCTCCCCTCACGGTACGGGAAGATACATGCACGAGCTCGCCATTTGCTCACTACTATCCTCGTGCCCCCTACGTAGCTTACTAACACATACCCTCGCCAAATCAACCGTCTAAAGTAAGAGTCAACCTCGGTATCGTGCTCGCTGCGTCCCAAACCCCTGTCTAACATCTCCCTTTTTTTTCGAATCCAATCGGGATCGAGCATGAAATCCCGCTTCCCCTTTCCGTAACTCCCCACCATAGCCCACACAGATTTTCGTCCTACTAACTTCAATTCTACTAACCTTTAACTATTTTTGATGATAGGATCAGGGTCGCCTAGGCCGAAAACCCCCGGTTTTGGTCCTCCCTCGCTCGATTCCGTAGGGAAACGAGCGAATTATACGTTCTCCCATCTTCTTCCTCCTCCGTTCCCACCATAACCCCGACGCAGTGTCTTTCTCATCTATCTCTAATCTTGCTCTACTAACCTCAAAACTGACCACACTATCCGTTTCGCCCGGGGAAAAAACCCCGGGATCGCATCTCCTTCCGTCCGATTTCGTCAAGAATCGGGCGGAATAGAAGATTTCATCCTCCTTTACTCCCTCACTCCCGCCATATCCCGCGCACCATCCTTTCCTACAAACTACACTCCTACTACTCTAGCATCGAATCTAACCTCGCCATGCAATTCGCCCGGCCCCAAAACCCCGGTTCCGAAACTCCTCCCGCCCATTTTCGTCCAGGATCGGGCGGGCTTTACTATTCTCTGCTGCGCCTAGCTCATCACCGACCATTGCCGCTTCTTCCGAATGAACCCGGCGCAGAAACGCACGCAGGTTTACTCCGGCTACCATCTTCCCCCCCCCGGCTTTCACCGCTGCTGCCTCGCGTTCCACCGCCCGCTGCTTCGGCGCCCCCGCTCTACCGCCCTACAACACCGTGACTTCGCTGCCAGTCGGTCTGCCCGTCGCATCTCCTTTCTACTAACCCGTCTTCCTCCCTCTCCGCCATAGCTCTGCGGAGCTTACTTCTCACTAACCTCCCGGCCTACTAGTCTAACACTAAAACTAACCACACTATCGACCTCGCCCTATTCCAAAACGCTGGGATAGACCTTTCTCCCACCCGTTTTCATCGAGAAACGGGTGGGATAGATACTTTCCCTCCTCTCCCCCGTCGCATGTATCCAACGCGCGAACCCGTCCGGGTTCAGTCGAATCCCCTCCCCTTCACTGTTGCCCGACTCTCCGACCAGCGCCGCTTCTCCACCTTGTCGTGCCAGCGCTCGCCACTCACTGCCAGCCTTCTCCTTACCTCACCCAACCTCGTTTCCCATACGCCGCATGCACCGGGCTCTGCTTTACGCCCGGGTTCACTCTCTTCGCCTTGCCCGTTGCCGCCTGCCTTCCTTCACCTCGCTGTTTGTTCCCTCCAACCGATGTTGACATCACATCGGTTCTCCCGAACTGCGCAGCCCAACAGACGGCCGAAATGCCAAGCAAAAAGCTGTGGTCGCCGGGCTCCCTCCCGATTTATGCGTGTCACTCTTGCGCAGGGGCCAAGCTAGCCTCCTCTGTAGCGTCCGGACTTGGCCTCCCTTTGAGGCCGGGTTCAGACGGGCACTTCTGGCACACGCGGCCAGCCTTAACAGCTAGTGCCCCAGCCCCCCTTTTTCTCGATTCATGTGTATCATCCTTGCACGGGGGCCACACAAAATCTTCTCTGTATCGTCCCAATTTTAATGGATGTCCCGAAGGACTTTGTCGGGGCAATGCCCCTTGGCGCAACCAAAGGCCGCCCGACCTTCTCCTCTACCTCCCTCGCATGCGCCTGCCCCGGTTCCCATCCGGGTTCTGTCTCGGACTTTTCTTTACGAGCGACCCCCACCCACGCGGGTGTGTACTTCAACAGTTCATGGGTGTGCCCCACTGGGCTAAGCCCTTGCGGCCTGCCACGCCCCCGGCACCGCGTCCCAATCAACACGGCGCCGGGCGTGTGACTGGCTCCGGCATAGCCACGAAAGCCATTCGTAATTGCACTTCAGGCGACCCTGCAAATACAACACACCCCCACGCGCTCCTACCGCAGTCGCGCGTCCCAAAACGAGACGCGATAGCAAAGGGGCCCCGAACCATAAACAAAGGGGAAATAAAATAAAATAACGGTAACGTCGGGGAACCGCGGGATCGCTGGTACATGGCCAGCCCCGCGGATTGGGCCCGCCGCCGCACCCATAAGCAAAACCGAGGGGAATGGCCCCACAGGGCCCTCAACCCCTCAGGCTTTCGCTCCACGCTACTCTGCTGCCGCCGCGCCGACGCCCGCTGGCCTCGATCCCCAACCCTCCATAGTAACAGTCAGCTGTCGAAACCTATAGGGCTATGCCCAATCCTGAGACCAGCGCCCGCAGTACAAGGCAGTGCGGCGCGGTGCTTTGGGCCAACAACCCAGCTGCGCGGCTCCCAGTGCCCGCGCCGGCTTGCTTATACCGTGCCATAATTGCCCCGCGTGCCATCCTACGACACCCCGCTCACCGTACGAAGTCGCGCCATCGTTGCCGATGCCGTCGTCGGGGCCGTTCTCCGCATGCGCGCGTAACTCAGTCAAACATACCGACCAAAGACGAATATCTTTAAATCCTGGTCTAACCAAAAATAAACAAAAATTACAAATAGAGATAAAGTAAAAATGAACCGACTGGCGTCGGGGCCGACCCTATAATCAACGATAGAAACAAAAGCATGCGCGCCTCAAATCTGCGCGCCCACGCACTCTTTACTCTAGTCAACCAACCAGTCAACGCAAATTACGGACGTAGCCGCGCCTAGCGCGGTATACTCAAGCTTTAAACCAAACCATTTTCTGTCGCTTGCAAAAACCAGGGCGGATACCCTTGTAAGGGTATTCGCGCCGACAACGCCAAGCCCACATGATTCAACAGGAAGTCCCAACGGCAAAGCCTGGCATCCCACACGGCCCTGTGGACTGGTATTCTGGTGCGCAGCGGAGGCTTGGTACACAGCGGGAGTACGTGAGCAAGCCCCCGGCACACAGCGGGAGTACATGAGCAAGCCAACACACAGCGGAGGGTCGGGACACCGTGCCCTCCTGCAGTGCGCGCGCGCAAAAAAAAAAAAAAAAAAAAAAAAAACGCCTTAATGAAACCACCACCCTTGGTGGTGGGAGTGCTATTCCTTGCAGTTGGTATCATTAGGATAGGAAGCAAACTCGAACTGTATCCATGGTGATCTTGGTTCGACTGACCGTAGATTTTATCGAAGATCCAAGGGTGCGTGGTGGGAAACCCGTCAAGGTAGTTCAGGCTTCCTTTGGACTGCAGACGTTCATCAGAATGAGCAAAGGTCATCTTTGAGTTAGCCCAGGGCTGTGAGCAGGTAGAATGTTCAAAATGTTTTTAGATATTCACTGGCTGAAGGATTTGAGTAGTTATATCTTTCTTAGTTTGGCCACCTTTTATTGAGCTTCAAGTTCGTTTTTGAGAAGTTTTATTTCTGTTGAGAGTAGAGGGGGCCTGGGACGCTGGACCCGGTTTCCAGCAAGGTTCTTGGTGACTCCGGGTTGAATTGTGAGGTCCCCGGCCTCAACCACTTTTTTTGGAATATAAAGTTATAAAGTGACAACTTCTCAAAAAAAAAAAAAAAACGCCACCCTGACACCACTGTCGTCCTGAGTTACAACCGCCTTTTCGAACTCAGGCCATGACAAAGTTGCCGACTGCCTGTTTTTTCTGCCTTTGCAAACTCAAAACATGCCGCGTCCGCCGTTGTTTCTTCTATTTATTTTGAACACACTGCAGATTCAACTTCAATTGCTCAACAGTTTTCAACAAAAAACGGGGGGTCATATAGTGGTGCAATCTTTGTAGGAGGCTTCTACTTGCTTGACTATTCTTGAGCGTTCTGCAGATCGAAAATCAAAAAAAAAAAAAAGAATATCAATATTGTTGAGTAGTTTTTCGCGAATATTCTCGTAATAGGAGGCTGGGTGCCGAAGCCGGGTCGTGTCCCCAGTATCTCAAACTGTTCTGTTAATTTTTAGAAGGGACGCTGGTCCCGGTTCCCAGCATGTGCTTCTCCCTATGAAAAGATTGAAGCACTGCTATAAAAAAAAAGAAGTCGGAAGAAATTCTCTCTATCATGAGGATTCCCCTTTCTTTCACAATTTGATATTGAGAAATGTTGTCCCTCCGTACCCCTCCTGTATCACAAAGGCTTCCCCTGACCATCTTCTGAATATCCAAATCAACGGGGAATTTTAGATCATAAACTAGTTCTTCAGAATATCCAGAACTTCTCATCTTATTCCAGTAAGAAGCAAAAAATGGCTGTGATTCTTTCTTTTCTTTATCGAACAAAACGATTCAACACGGTGACTGTAGCAGAGTTACCCTTTTTTTTTTTTTTTTTTTTTTTTT
>BFEA01000018.1:5451686-5462953 GCA_003427395.1 Chara braunii | reverse complement strand
TTTTTTTTTTTGCGAGGGGGTAGGGGAGCCCCCCTCGACTCGAAACCCTCTCCCCACCCTCCAACCCCCCCCCCTGATCGGCCACAGCCTCGACCGAAAGTTCGTGACCGGAGCGGCCATGACCGGAGGGGTCCCGACCACAGCCGACGGTCGCGGCCATGGCCGAACTCGACTGCGTCCGAGGGGATACATAGCCTAGAAGCTTCTAGGGGTGGATGGGACTGCGTCTATTCATTTGAACATGCAGTCCTGAAATGGCTGAGTACAACCATTTCCAGAAGCACCTGGCCTGGGAAAATGGTCAGGTACTTCTGCGAATTGATGACCTTGGTTCCCCTATGGGGAAACCAAGGCACAAAGCTCCTGGCCATTGATTTAGATCAAGGGCCTGAAGCACTGACAAAATTTTGCCTGGCTGTGGGCAAGGCAGCTGCCCACATGCCTTCGGCTAGCTATAAAAGCCAGCTTGTCACCCAGCAGCCTCACACTTGTGGCAATGCTGTTGAGGCATTCTACTTGAGTAGATGATGGCTGACTGGCTGCTGGTGTAGTGAGGCGAAGTGCTGGAGGTCTGCAGAAGCACTTGGAGGAGGAGAGAAACAGCCATAGCTAAAGGTTGGGAGTTTCTGGCCCCACCTTTGTGCTTATGCTGCAGGCTTATGGGGAGCTGTAGCTGTGGGGCTGCAGCAGGCTTGAATCGTGTGGCAAGAAGCTCACGACGGGGAGGTGATGTCCGACGGCCTGCGCAATGACAAGTGATATTTGAGTGGGTAGGCTGCGCCGTAGTATTTTTGGAAGGAGGTGCTATGAAATTTTTTGTGCGGCGCAACAATTTTTTTTGCGGTAGTGACAATGATATGATGTATTCGGCAGCATGTTAAGGGGAGGTACTGCTGAAATTGCGCGGCGAGGCTGGTGGTTTTTTTTTGTTGACGGTATATTGGGGCTACGGTGTTAACTTTTTTTGGTGGCACGGTGCTTGGTGATCTGCCTGCTAGGGTGTAAGCCTATGATATTAAGGCTGGAGGTGTTTTTTGTGTCTGAACAAGCACCGCAATCCAGGGGTTTTGGGGGATCATTTGGTGGTGCGGCGGTGGCGTGGAATCACTTGGGATCCAACTGGACCAAGTGAGTTGAAATTGAGGCTGGGACAAGTGGCAAACGTTTTGTAATTTGGTGTGATGATTGAAGAAGGTTGGTGATTGAGGTAGACTTATTCTTGGTGGGCGAGGTGCCGTTGGGATTATAGTGGGATCACGCGGGACTTGTAGGTGAGAGCACCCTTCTTGAGGGCTATCTCGCTTCAGTCCTAGTGAGTAGATCCTGTGTCAGTGGTGATGTTTGAAGAAGGACACAAATCATATTTTGTGAACGACCACAACTTGAGTTGTGTTGAGTGAGTCATCGTCAACTTCAGTCAAGGTCAGTTGTGACTCAGTTTCCCCTACACATCTGTGTGAACCCACACCTTGCATGGCCTTGCTTTGGATTCAATGAAAAGTTAGAGTGAAATGTGTGAAGTCATGCATATGGGAAAAGGGGTCTGACTCTGGTTGGAATATGGATAATTTTTTGGTTGTTTTTTCTGTTATTGTGCAGGTAGGTAATGGATAGATGTGAGAAAGGATCGACACTATGCGTGCTAAAGGAATGATGGAAATGTTAACCTTTCTTCAACTCTTTGCTTGTATGCTAGTATCTTCCCAATGAACATCCCGTTCTATCCCGAATGACACTTTCTTTCTATATTTGTCCAAATAAATCTCAGCTCTCATTTTTATTTTATTCTTTTTTCGTCTAAGTCAAAATTTAGTTGGAGTATAGAGAAATGACACCTAGTAATTGGGGTTCCTTCTCTCTAGGAGGCATCCGGGGCAGGGGTTCGTTGCTTTAGGAGTCGGCCCTGTTATTGATCCGGAGTGACTGTCTAACGGGGGAATACCATGTTGTATCGCGGTGGAGCTAGCCCAACTTCTGAGATCTGAACAATGTGTTCGGACGAGGAGGAGGGGTATCCCATACCACTTTCTAGAGGGTGGAATGTCTTGGAGAAAATGGTAGCATGGTAGCCGTTTTCTCCTACTTTCAAGTGGGGGAAGACTGAATTTAATACCTTTTTTTTAGGGTGACCATCTTAGGCGTCACCAACGTATGGGGAACTGGCGCCAAAATAAACTTAGTTCATGTTTCAAATAATGTCAAAGGAGTACAAGTAGACACTACCTTCGCGGTAGGACCGTGACATAAGAATCACGGCCCGAGAGAAAAGAAGGTTGAGCACAAATATGAATATATATAAATTTATTTTGACAAAGTCATCACTTTGTCGTTCAGATGTCCACATCAGCAGTGATCCTTCGATTATTCAGTACATGCGAGGCGACGATAGATTGGATAGCAGTACCGATACAGTCACGTGTCGATATGGTACGGAAATGACGATTGGTGTATAACTCGCATGAAGTCTTTTCGAAGGGAGATAAGCCGTGTTTTGGGGATGGAAGTGTAAGGAATCATCCGCGGAGTTATATTTTTCTGTTAGAGCATGAACAACATATTGTGCGATATTATCATGTGAGACGGGTACGTGCGAATAAATTTAATATCTTTCGTACTGAGCGTTTTGACGTCATCGCATTTGATGATGAGGTTTGTGAGATCTGGGAATGACTCTTTAACTGACGACTCCTTTGGGTGTGCAAATGATTAGCGGACGACGGGATCTCACTCAGGCAAGATATATGCTGGTACGCGACACTATGGATGAGGAGCTGATTCGGCGTGCGGAACGACTTTTATTTATACAGGATGATACGCCCACTTGTTGGACTGGTTTCATTGGACTGCTCAAAGATGTGCAAGGGTTTTTTCCTGACTCGCGAGTAACCTCTAATGCCTTTCTCAGGTTATTGTGAGTGTTATAATTGCCCTGTCCGGAGAGCGCTACATCGTCATTCAGATTAAGGACACTACTACTAGGCACCTTTTCCGAATGCGACAACTGTTTCGCGCTATAGTTTGGAGGCTAGCCTCGCGGATGACTTCCTCCTATGGTACGGGAGTGGTTCGGGTCATGCGAGGTGGACGCATTACCACCTTGACTTTTGACGACGAGGAGTACTCACGACTCGACCAGATTGAAGCAGAGGCCCGTGAGGGTCGACAACTCTATATCGGCTAGACGTGCCTTGAATAATATTAATGTGTCGTGTTGAGTGTTCCTAAGATAGAGTCATGTTTATATGACTCTACAAAGGTAATAATAATAAATAAATAAAAAATATTTCGTAGATAGGTCCAACCAGATGGATATTATCTGGATTGCCCCAATGATTGCACTATCATGCTTATGCATTGAGGGATAATCAACGCATGTTAATGCGTGCTAAAAGTAAGTTGATTGAGATGAGAAAGAAAAATTCTTTAGGTTAAACAATAAGTTGAAATTAGAAAAAATGTTAAGCCTCTTAGAAGGTCGTTGATCATCATGTTAGTGGCAAAAACAATGAAAGCTGAACATTCTTTTTGAAGTGCAATGATTGTAATTTTGTGCTAAGTAACCTGATGGTGAAGACAAATGCTTCATCACTTAGGGAACAGAAAAAATAATTATTGCCGAGGAGGACAAAGCGACCAACAAAATTAATTCACATCTCCATGTAAGTTTAAATATGATTGTGGAGGTGTGGTCAACCTGAGAGTTAAAGCTACGACCAGGATCCGGATCACTTGTTGGTCTGCATGGTAGCAGTGAAATTTACTTGCAGAAGTTATTGGTGGCAAGGTTCCGTAAGTGTAAAGTTAGGATGACCTTGCCCGATTTTGTTTTATAACAGTCTTTCGTCTTGGAAATGACGTTATAAAGGTTCTTTAGTCATATGTGTTGAGAAGAGTAATTTTGGCAAACCAGCTTATCACGTCAAAAACTTGATCTTACGTGATTTTGATACAAGGTATATGAATTTTATTGTATTATTGTTAAAAGATTGTAAGAGACTAGGATCGTATTTAAGGGTTTCACGCTTGGTTGAGACCATCCTAGTCGACCAACGTATGCTCCTTACTTAGGAGAGCAGCGCCCTAAGGAACGGATGGTGTTCGGGTCCACTTGGCGTTAACCAAGCGTATCTATGCTACAACGAACGAGCAAACGATCTCGGATGATCTACCTTTACAATTGCATTTAAAAACTTTCGCATGTGGGTCAGTAGCTCGGTCGGGATACACCCCTAAGGGTGGTGGCAGCCCCTTAGGGAAGGAAAACTTATGCCTCGCGGGAACCTATCCTGTCGTAGCGGACCGCGGGATGTAAAGCTGGCACACCCGGTTGGAGAGGCAAAGGGACGACGCGACCGTACACCCGTCCTGGTGGCTCGCAGGTTTATTTTGCGCTGTTCCCGAGTTGTCTCTCATTTTGTTTTGTTTTGGTTAACTCCTGCGTGACATGGCCGGGAGGGTTCTCGCCTTTGCGAAAAAGGCGGGAACCGATGCGCTCGACACCACCACACGACATTCAATCTACCGAAAGTTCGCTTGATGCACGACCTTGCCAACGTGTGGTCATCCTCATAAACCTGCTCCACATGTGTCCTGCTTGTCCCACCGATGGGGGTCATCAACCATGGCAAGTTCGGGTATCCCTCATCCGCCAACAGATACCTACTGATCCCATGGTTATCACGCAACACCTCTGTGCCCGTCCCCAAAACCTCGCTCTGCTGTCGTAGGGGACCGCAGAATGTATAGCTGGCGCACCCGGTTAGAGCGGCAAAGGAACGACGCTACCACGCACCCGTCTTGGCGGCTCGCATGTTTATTTTGCATCGTTCCCAAGTTGTCTCTCATTTTGTTTTGTTTTGGTTAACTCCTGCGTGACATGGCCGAGAAGGTTCTCACCTTTGCGAAAAAGGCGGGAACCGATGCGCTCGACACCGCCACACGGCCTTGCGTACGAAACCTGCTCCGCATGTATCCTGCTTGTCCCACCGACGGGGGTCATCAACTGTGGCAAGTTCGGGTATCCCTCATCCACCAACAGATATCTACCGATCGCATGGTCATCACGCAACCGAGGGCTTAATGATTTCTTTTTCTATAGAGGTTTTATTTATCAACCAGTCTTTTGTAGGAATACATTTGTCATTTGTCATTTGCCATTTTAGTGAGGCGATTTTGGATGGTTTTGATCTTATGGTTTTGAACCATTGGATCTGTCTTAAATCATCCTTGCCCAAATAATGTGTAAGAAGCGGCTGTAATTTTTTTTCAGGTGTGTATTTGTTCCCCATGTCCAGGTAGCAGGATCTTATAATAAGTCCTCAATACGGCTTGAAGGTCTAAACGCCAACATTTACCATGCACGTGAGTCTATTTTAAGGACTCTGGTCCTAAATATCTTGTCTATTGATACTCATTTTGTTTAATTATCTGGGCACTGGGAAACCTTGTTGTCCTCTGCTAGCTCGAAAAGGGAGATTAAGGCCTCTTTGTTTTGGGAAAGAAGTATAATATTTCTTACCAAATGAGTGTCTTCGCCCACGACCACTTAGTCAGTTTCTTTGAGTGTTTTCTCTTTGTTGAGAATTCTCACTCAATCAATAGTGATTAATTCTGTTAATTTATCTAGGATTTCTTCCACTCAATGACAATGTTTAAGTTTGTTGTGTAGAAGTTTGGGAGAGATCCAGTCATTGGTGTTTGTATCCCATATGTCTTTAATTCTTGTAATTCATTTTCTTATCCATCCTTTCCATGACGATTCAGTACAATGCTGGGTGACACCGAGGGAATCTCTAATCCATTCATTGTTAAAGAGTGGTTGCCTACTGATTTCTTCCCATCTCTGGGGAGGGTGTTTATCAGGCAGGGGAAGTTTCCTCCATGTTTTAAGAATTGTGTGTCAGAATGGGTCCTTTCTGATGTCTAGTTTGATCGCCTCTCTATCAGATACATTTTGCTCATCCTGGTCCTTAGAGGTGTACCTCGCCATGGACCATGAACGGTTTTCTAACCACATTGCTGGGTCAATCGAGTCTGCAATCTGTGGGGCCAGTGTCCTTATTTATTACCATGCTAGGGCATTCCAAGGGGTTTGAGGATTGAAGACAAGCTTCTTAATCCATTAGATTGAGAGCGTCATTGCTTGTGTGGCTGGAACAATGATACCCAACCCTCCTTTTGACTTTGCTTGGATTATTGAAGACCAGACCACTCTACTAATAACATTTTTGTAATCATGGTTACCCCTCCAGAGAAAGGTCCTGAGTTGTTGTTGGAATATCTTGATCACCGAGTTATCTAGGGACCAGATGACTTATCAGTACCATATTGACGCAAAAACTACATTATTAATTATTAGTGAGCGACCCGTGATGGAGGTGTGTTTGTTTTTCCATAGTTCCAGTTTAATCTAGACATTCTGCATTATGCATTCATTATTTGATTTTGATCTACCTTCAGTTGATAGAGAGACGCCTAAGACTCTAATGGGAGTATCTGGGGAGAGTCATTTCATTTTGAGAATTTCTTGTGGTATGACTTGTTGATGGTGGATCCATCAACCTAATGGTTTTATTTTCCCAATTAATCTTTATGTCAGATAATGTACATAAAATATCCATCAATGTCTCGATTGCCTCCATGTTTTCCTTTGTTGCATCTACCCTCAATAAAAGGTCATCCGCGAAACAGGGAACACACTGGAATCGCGTCGTCGGAAATGAAAGTGACTTGAATTTTTTTAATGTCTTTGTGATGATTCAGATTGGCTGCTAGCGCTTCTATAATTATGATGAATAAAAATGGGGTTAACGAGGCCTCTTGTCTGACATATCTCTGAACGCTAATCAGGGGAGCTATGTTGTCATTTATGACTAACCTGGTGGTTATGTTTTGGTGCATAATTTTTTTCCATCTTCTGAAGCAGGGACCAAAGTTCATCTTCTCAAGACATTGGTTTAAAAAAAACGAATCTACATGGTCATACGTTTTTTTGAAGTCGATAAAGATGAAGGTAGCATTATGTTTAGATTGCCGAGAGACTTTGACTAATTCATTGATTAACAGGATATTGTCTTGAATATTCCTTCCCGTGATGAACCCCGTTTGAGTTGGGTGAATGATATATTTTATAACCTTAAGAATTTTATCTGCTAGGGCCTTAGCCACTAGTTTGTATACAACAATAAGGAGTGTGATGAGGCGATAATTTCTAATATTACATTTATCACCCTTTTTGTACATGAGAGGGAGAACCCCCTGAGTAACAATTTACCACATGTGCGCTGAGTTCCATATTGTTTGATAGAAGTTCATGAGATCTTGGGAGATGAAATCCCACATTGTTTCCCAAAATTCTTTGAGCAGACCATCTATACCATGTGATTTTTCTTCTTCAATTAAAATTAGAGTTTTCCAAATTTCTTCTTTGGTGACTTTTCTATTTCCAACCTTTGAGCATATGTGATAAATCTTTTAAGTGAGATTAAAAATTATTCTATTTCGATTGACCTTTGCTGTTTCGGAATTGATGAAGTTTGTGAAGGAAATAAATCCTTCAAGACATCTCTTGCAATTTTCGTTGTTGTGGAGGTAGCTGAAGGTTAATGTTTCAACTATGGTTCTTCTAGTTCATGCCTTGACCACGACAAAGAATCTCGCATCTATGGATCCTTTGGTTTGATGTTTTTTCAATTTGTCTCTGATTCCAAATCCTTGCCACACGTATTTCATGTGTTCTAGTAATTGAATTTTTGGACCTCTTAATTCATCAGCCACTTAATGTAATGATTCTTGATCTTCTAAAGTTGTTTCTCTTTCTTCGAGGTCGTGAATTATTTTGCGAAGGTCGATTTCTTATTGATATTTTGCCAGAGACTTTGAATATTCATTGCACTTACGACCTATAAATGTTAGACCGTTGTTGAACCACTCAATTGTTCTCTTCAAAAGTCTTATACATCCTTAACATATTAATGAAAGTTTTTGTCTGTGAGGTGGGATGTATTGAGTTTGTAATACCTCTTACCTTGGCCTGTTTTTTCTTGGAAAGCAAAGATTGTCATTCCCAGGGCATGGTCTAGATTAGGGAAGGGACTTCGAGGGACTAAAGCATGAGAAAAACTTAGAGTTAGGGTTTAGTCTTCTAAATGAGTCAAACAGACTGGATGAATGACACATGTTAGAAATTAACTGTTTATCTAATTCAATGTAAGGAGGGCATGGGGAAGGGATATTGCATTTGTCCAAGTTGTGATCAGGGGTAACATTAAAGTCCCTCGCCATTATGATTGGGATGCCTTCAGGAAGGTGAGGAAGGACGAATTCAAAAAAACTAACTCTTTCGCTAGGCTGATTGAGTCCATATACATTGAGGATACTGACGACTTTCAGTTTCAGCATTGCAACTATATAAATTCATCTTCCTTCCTGTGGATCCGCTTCCCAGAGGAGTACCTCTACCTTAGAATCAAGTGGGATCCATATAACTACACCCGCACTTCCTGGTTTTGGAGCACGAGCAGAGTATATTGTGTAAGGCTATACCTCTTTGTGGGTGTGGTTGTGATTTTGCATGTCTAACAAGTGTGTCTCCTGGATAAAGATTACACCCGACCACTTTCTAGACCCTACTCCTTTGAGTTGTTCTAATATTGCATGCCTTTATTCTTTTTGAATGAGGCAAGACCGTTGACATTAAGGCTCTTAAGGTCGAAATCGGCATTTCTCTTGAGGAGTCTCCAATTTTTATCCTGAGTAAGTCTATTAAATTCACTTCATCTGCTTTTTCCTCCATATTTCTTCAACTATCCAACACTCAATACTCTTGTCACACTCTTTATACACTTTTGACACTCTCAGTTGTTTGGGGCAGTTAGAGAGACGTCCATGATGCCTTATCTAAGATCCCTCCATTTTTTTAGGGAGGTTTTCTTCAGTAATCTAATGAGGAGGGCAATCACACCCTCTTCTTTCCAGAAGGGGCTGACTTTAATTTTGAGAATTTGTAGGTCCATCAGTGAATTTGTCCTCAAACATCTCAAATTTACTGAGTCTGAAGCTTTGTACGTTAAGTAAACATCTTGATCAACAATATCCTCTGACTCTGATATAAGGGTGAAGGTGGCCAAGCCTTCCGAAGGAAAGAGTCTTTAATTACCTTGGTTGTATAAAAATTAATTATTGTCTTTCCTGTTTTCTCCCCTGGTCTGTTTGGGGGGGACTCTTCTGATGATATTGTTTAATGCACCGTAATGTCCCCATATGGCGAGTCTTTGACCTCAGAAAGGTCTGCCTCTCATCGTCTTCCTTTAAATCCGACAAGAAGAATCCCGGTTCCTTCTCTTGATAGAGGGAGTAACAAAGGTTTTGATGATAAGCGAGATTCCAGTTTCTGCCTTTTGGTAGTTGGGTCTTTCAGTGTGACGGGCGTAATAGTGGGAAGATACGGGGTGCGCAAAAGTAGCTGAGGAAATGTCCTCTGCTAAGTCTATTTTTCTACCTCCCCAACCACCAACTCATCTTCATCCTTCTATTTGTCATTTGATTTTTGATCCTTAGGTTGAGAAGCCCGAGTAGGATCCTCTCATTCCATGAGGGAGGATTTCCTACTTTGGCATCTGGACGTCTCATCCTCTAGGATAAAGAATTTTTTTTCCTTTATAATTGGAGAGATGATCTCGATTGCCTTCGATTTCATTTGCCCTCCCTGTAGTATTACTTAAGTAGAGGGTTGCATCTTCAATTGTTGGGTTAGTTGTGATTGTTCCAATAAGAACACCGAGTCCCCTGCCTGAGACAAACTCCAATTTTGCGAATCAGCCTTTGCCTGTGGTGACACCCCCGTTTGTGATGTAGAGAGCACCACATTTTGTGTCATAGTCATGTCAGATGATAGAGGAGGGAGGTGCTCTAGCCCAATAATAATTATGTTATTGTCACTGAAAGTTTGGCTTGTCTGGGCATGTTTCGAGTGAGCTGTATGTTGGTCTGTTAGCGGGACCAGACCTCGAGAAGGATCATCAATGTTGTCTGTGACGTTGTTGTGGTGTGGCTAGCTGCAGAGCAGAGTGCCTTCGCTCAGCCTACTAAAGCCTGTGACTCAAAAGTTACGGAGAGTGAAATCTAAAGGGGTTCGAAGTGTGGGATTTAAGATTGAAGGTTACCCTGCAAAGCACAATATTCTGTGTTACCAGCCCGTGTACCAGAGAAGACCGGACCACCACTTTGTTGAAATTTGCGCAGAGGTTCTTCATAGTTTGAACTGTTTTGCAGTTTTGTTCTAGCTTTCAAGGCATGAACATGTCCTTTATTCCCTCTCGCTTTATGACTCATTTTGAGGGAGTGTTCTTTAAATTTTAAGTTTCTCCTTCTTTCACCTCGTAATCTATTTGGAGTGAGTGCAAGCTTTGTGAGAAGTCTCGATCTATGAGTGGTGTGGTCCCTTCTTAGTTTCTTTTTTAATTTGCTCGTTGTCATGTCTCTTTTCATTCTTATCAATTCCTGACCCTCCTTTACAATCCCGTCTTTCATAGATTGGTCCTTGATGTAGCAGTGGGCAGGCTGGGTGATTTCAGAAGTTGTTGTTGTCAACTGAAGTCTCTTAGTGACCACATATAACAGTTTGTTACACGTATCACGCCAGGTTAGCTGAGGGGAAAGTCCAAATTGGAGGACCGTCTTTAGGCTGTCGCTGCAAGCTAGCATGACGGTAAGTTGATTATGGATCTTCTACCTGTCAATTTCAGATCTCGCTGCGAATTCGAACTTCAAATTTGCAGTCACCCACATTGTCATTTTTTGTAGACTGATTTGCAGATCAAAGAACGCATTCATACTATCTGCCTTCACCCTCATTACAGAGAGTAGGGACATTGTTGCACTTTTTCTAGTCAAGCCTCTTCAGGCGACCAGAAAGCCAGCAGGTTGTCACGCAAGGTTTTAATGTTTGTTTGCAGTAAATAATTGAATAAATCAAGTCTCTTCCTGTTGTGTGCGTCCGGCTTCGAACGAAACCCTTCAATTGCGGTCTTCGCCGGTCTCCGGTCTTATGAATCTTTCATTTTGATTGGGAACAGCAAAGATCATGCCTGTGTGTCCGATTTTGAATTCAACGCGAGTTCCGCGTTGAAAAATTCAACGCACGTTGAATTCACGTTAAACTCTCGTTCAAACGCGCGTTGGACGCGAATTAACGGGGTCCGCGATTATTTTTTTCCTCGGCTAAAAATTATCCAAAAAAAAAAAAAAAAAAAAGGGTTGTAGGCAGG
>BFEA01000018.1:5434289-5450731 GCA_003427395.1 Chara braunii | reverse complement strand
ACAGATTTTTTAAGGGCTAAAAAAAAAAAAAAAAAAAAATACAAAATATAGGGTTGTAGATCTTTCAAAGATGTACAACAATTTTTTTATTATTATTTTTTTTTAGAACTTCGTGTATTTTAAAAAAAATCAAAACCACAAAAAGCAAATAAAAAAAAGGAAAAAAAGACACACACACACACACAAAATTGGGCATGTAGCAGATTGCATGAGTCTGGCGTCCGAAGTTCCTGTATGGCATGGTTCGTCCGCCTCCGCTTCTGTTAGGGCTGGGAGGTTGGCCCAACCCTGGTGCTTGTCACTGCTGTATGGTCCAAGTTGCCCTCAATACTGGTAGCGTGATGGTCCTCAGTGCTGGTCACACTGAGGTAGGATAGTAGGGATAGGGGGTGCCTCCCAGCGGTGTTGGCTGAAGACCTTGCTGATACAGACTTGGAAGATCTTGCTGACTATCTCAGTTGGTTGGCATCGAGAGTGTCATAGGCGGGGATTGAACCCACAACCTCCTGAAGGCCACTTGCATGCCTAATCAACTGAGTTAGGCCGCTGGACATAGCCCAGATTCTTGGATCGCAAGAGGGTAAAATAATAAAAGAAAAAAAAAAACTTGAAAAACGAATAGCAAGCTACTGAGGGCTGTGCCGTCCCATACGCGGCTAGGAAAAATGACATTTCAAGCTTTAAACTACTAGCAGTGTATCTACCTATGTTCTACCAGATTCATGCTCATTTTGCACATTTGGTCAGAGTGGAGTCCACAACTATCGTGGCAAAGGTAAGTACATTTTTTTTCTTTTCTTTTTTTAGCAAGCCCTGCCAACGAGGCATGGCAGGCCGTTCTAGATTTCGTTACTTGGTAACAAACAACAAAAAGCTTGGATACTGCATTTCTGGGAAGATGCAGCAGAAGAGAAAAAAAAAAAAAAAAAAAAAACCAAATCGTCCGCTTAAACCCATATCGCCCACCCCCAGTTTTCAACGTAAAAAAACTTTATCCCTCAAAAGGGAAACAATGGACACATGCCAGCAATCATGCACACACACACACACACACACACACACACACACACTTACAAACACACACGTATACAAACACACGTGCATACATTCGTATTCATGCACAGACACACTCTCACGCGCAGGCACAGACATACACACATATGCGCACACACAGCACACCTACACACACATAACTGGGGCGTTGGGGGTTGGGGGATGTGGGGGCGGATGGCTTAGAGGGCTTCCGGGTAGGTTTGGGGACTGGTGCCGGGGGGTTGTTGAGTGGCGGGTGGCAGGCCGGTCGGTGTTGGTCTAATTCGGTGGTTTAAGAGCCTAAGAGGTGCTTAAGGGGTTGGGGTATTTTTTTATTTTTATTTTTTTTGCCTAGGGTCACGTGTTCCGGACCCCGCACATCAATTCTGTTTTTCCTAAAAGCGAGGGAGCGGCCCATTTTCGTGTTTAACGCGAATTCAACGAGATTTTTTTGAATTTAACGGGATTCAACGAGAGTTTAATTCCCCCGTGCCCCGTTAAAAATACACACAGGATCATGCAAATAATAATCACAAAATTTTGGTGTGCCATGCATGCATCAATTTTACCAATTTACTAATTTTTTAGAACTGTGACAAGATCATCAAAGAACACGATCATCGAACAAAGTCAAAGCAAGTGAAGCAAGACCGACTGGCTTGAGCAATGACAAGGATAGATGAGGGAAGAATGAGAACTCATAATAATCTTAGGGGAGTACAGATGAATAGACACGGTCAACACCAACCAAGAGTCCTCACTCGTTCCTTCTGCACCTTCTCTTGGCCCGGTCTTTGGCTTCCGTAATAACCAACTGCAGTCCCTGGTCCGCTCTCATATCCTCTTTCTTCTCCCCTTCTACAATTATTTTTAACCTTGCCTCCTGGTTGTAGTGGTTATAGTCGAGGACGACGGTCACCACAACCCCATCTCCTGCCATCCGCTCCCACCTCCAGAGGAACTGGAGGTATCTTGGCCTATAGCCATATAGCTCGTTGTTGCGCACCATGGTCGAGCGTCTCTAAACCAACAGTGTACGTTACCATTCCACCGACTTTCGAAATAACCCGGACTTAAGTCTCAGCACATGCGCAAGCAGACAGACTGCCTCACGCTCACCCTGTCGCTCAGTCCTCTCCCCTCAGTTCAAAGTACTCGGCATAATGAGGCCGCCCATGCCCAAGTAGCCAAAGGCTTGCCTCTCTCACCCTTTATATGATCGTTATATATCGCAACCTATGTGTTCTGAACGAGGGACTCAAATAGCTGTCAAAATTCTACATTTTGATAATTTCTAATTCAAAATTAAATTAAATACGATAAGATAAAATAAACTAAAACGAAGGAACCGAGAGCCTCAACCGTCATAGCGCCTGTAGCGCCATCTGTAGTCAATCACATGTCACCTTGTCTTTGGCATGACGCGACCGCAGGCTCGATGCGGCAGTCCCATAACGGGATACTATTCGAAGTTTTCTCGTCCTCAAAATCGATTGCTGGCCTTACCCTTGATGGGTACCCGCTTCCGATGGTAAGGAGGGGGCTTATGACCTTCCGTGGGAGGTCATAGGCCTCCTACCAAGGTGGCAATAGGTTACCCCTTTTCTGGAGTCCCCCTTCGTCACAATTAGCAGGTTGCATCCACAATGGATCGAAATGCGACGGCTCGGCCGGCCCAGGCCACCCGTCTTCAAATCATAATCTAAAACTCGAACCATTCGCCCCCCCATGATGTGACTGGCGGGGAACTGAAGTCCGAAAGAGGCGAAAGAGAAGGAGAATTGATGAAAGAGGAAAAGACGCTAACGCCAGTACAACTATGGGACCGTTCACTTTGACACTCAAGGGGTAGCGTTTCGAATTCAGACAAGAATGTAAAGTTTTTTGTTTCCATCTCCCGCTTTTTATTTTTATTTTTTATTTTTATTTTTCCGTCTTATTTTTGAATTTCTAAAGCATATGTACCTATCCCAAAACCCGACTGTCGGGGCTCAGTGCACATCAGAAAAGACCTCGCCCGCTTCTCACTATCGCGCTCCTAGGCAAGCTCGATGGTTACCACGACCATAGTTCAGTCTACCGCGCAGCAAAGCGCCGAGCCTGCGTGGACCAGTAAAAGCCTAGTGACGCACCCTCCTTTTGTCAGCGCAAGCGCTGACTGGACCAGTCCATAGCAAATTCAACCTACCCGAGTCTGCCTGACACGCCGTGGAGAGCTTGGTACACCACAGAGTTTCCTGGGTCGGCGATTGGTACAGAACGAAGGTAAGTGAGCCGACGCATGGCACAACGAAGACAAGTGAGCGGACGCGTGGCACACAATGAACACAAGTGAGCGGACGCTTACCGGGGTTGTTTCTGCCTCCATTGCATCTCTTGAGAACACTTTTTTTAGAATATCCAGATCCGTTGCACCTATGACTTCAGTGGTTTCCACATTGAGGGGGGTGGATGTTTGCAAGGGCGTAGTGACTTTGGGGGGTTGTGCCAGCATCACCTATTGTCCCAGTGGGGATTGTTGGTCTTGCTGGTTTTGTGGGACTTGTTGAAGCAGATGATTTCGCGCGTCCTGTTGAGATTGATGAGCCTTACTTTTGACCTCTTTGCATTCTTGGGCCCCTTGTTGACCCTTCTTCGGTAAGTAAGCCTCTGGCCTAGGTCCCACTACCCGTGGTCCACCTATTCGTCATGTTTGTCCTGTTTGTTCTGCTTGTTCTGTTTATCCTGTCCTCCCCATTTCTCGTCGTCCGACTGTTCTTGAATGCCCCAGAGAGTCCGACAGTTGTTCCTGCTGGTGATTATGTTGTTGATACTGACGTTTCTGATGATTCTGATTCTGAAGATTTTGATTTTGTCAGATCTGGTTCATTTGTTGTGTCTGTTGCGGGCCCTGCTGGGGTGGAAACCAGTCTACCGGTGGCCGTGGTATTTTGTGACAGTTCTTACTTTCTTCCCAGAACCATCCAATCGGGACAGTCGTTGGGCTCAGTTCATCGTTGTACACGCATCCTTCGTGCCCTGGGAGACTTGGGTACCAACAATGGGGTCTTTGTGGGTCCCTCCCGAGTTTATGTTCAGATGGATGGGCATGTTGGGGGTGTAGTGGGCATGCAAATTCAGATGTCAGGTGCCCATACACTTTGCATTTGAAGCATCAGGGTCTGAATTTGTGAGCCGTGTGGATCTGGTAGATTTTGCCTTCCATTTTGTAGGGGGTAATGTTGTCCAGAGAGAAATGTTGATCCTTCTGTAGATCAAGGGTCAGCATCAAATAATCACCCCTCTTTGCTAAGTGGGTCGGGAGGAGGTCGATAAAGTCTACTATTTTGAATTACTGACCGAAGTCGTGGACGAATGCCATATGTACCTCAATGGGGACGTGTCTTAGTTCCACCTAATAGTGGTCACTCATGAATTATTTTCTCTTCTCTTCAGGTCTCATTTTCTTAGGCATCCATGGATAAATTTTGATTAAAGATTCCCCCCAGTACAACTTCTTCTAAATATTCATCATCTTCTTATCATCCTCAAAACGACACAGCATTGTGTACACTCTTGGTGAAACCGGTTGAATCAAAAAGAATTTGTGGACTGCTTCTGTACTTTCCTTTATTATCTCAAGTCTTTTGTATATCCACTTAATCTTATCATTTGTGGAAATGGTTTGCACAATCATTATAGAATATTCAATTACGGACATGCTTCGAGTAAACTGCATCCATGTGTGCCAGTTTCTCTGAGGGGTATGACTTTATGAGTGTTTTCCTACCCTCTTGATCAATTATCTTTTGCTCAGATGGGAGGAGAAAAAGAGTCAAGAAGTAAGCTCTGGCAAAGGAGAGGTTCTTGAGGGGGATTTTTAGGTCTTCATTGTAACTCCTGGAGGGCCTAATGCATAGCTGGACAATGAATACGTTCAGAGTTTTCCCTTGCAGTGTCATTTTAACTCTTTGTGCCCATGAAGGCCCCGGGGACCCGGTCGATGAGATTGGGTTACTCACTTAATATAGGATTTATGAAAACCCAATCACCTGGTAATGATTTACTGTGGAAAACCTTTTTTTTCCCTCATCATTTCCTGTGTTTCTCAAAAAATATTTTTTTATTCTTTTCTTCTGTCAAAAAATTTTGGTTCTGTAGAAGACATAAAAACAGTACTCTCAGAATCCTAAATAGATCTAGTTCAAACCCAACATTTTGTTTGTGGGCAAATTGTTTTTTTTAAATGGCTTCTTTTATAATTTTTTTCTTTTCTTTTTTCTTTTTAACTTGTGTTTGACTAAGAATTTGAAGATGTCCTTGGCATAAAAGTTGTTTGTGCTATTATTCTACATAACATATATTTTTTGACAAGGATTTTACCGTTGACTTGAAAATTGTTTTATAGATTCTATAAAATGTTGAAAACGACATATAGTCTTATATGTCAGAATTCACTAGAAGTGTTTTTTTACGATTTTCGAGTTTGTTTTATTGGAGCTCTGCTTTCTTGCCAATCTATTAAGAATGGATTATATTCGTATAACAGGATCTTTGCAAGAAATAGTTTTTCGACACATTATGAGGATCGCTCGACTATTTGTCTGATTTTTTGTCTTGTCTCTCGAGAAGTGGTCGAAAATGAGAAGTTTGACTTCTATTTTTTCACTCTATACAAAATGTTAGGTTTTGTGGTTTTATTGGGTTTTCACGAATCATGTGTTACTTGTGATTGCTTGTTCTTTTGCCCTTCTGTTTTCCCGTTCAATTCCTTTCTCCTTTCCTCCTCTGTCAATTCCTCCTCACTGTCCTCCATGATTTTGTCTTCGTTCTCTTTTTCTGAAGGATTCTCGATTACTGCCATAACGTGATGCAAAATTTGTTGTTGGGTAATGCCTGCCCTTCGTTGCATGTGGAGCGGGGACCTCGCGTCCTGGGAGACAACTTCCCCTTCCTTGTAAAGGGACTGAGGAGAATGTAATAAAGGTTGCCCTGAGCACGATTGAGATTGTGATGATGCCTGTGTTCCTTGGGTTGAGACGCAGATGTGTTGTATTCTCTGTGTCCGTGTTGTTCTGTCTTGAGTGTTTTTGCTGCATCTTTCTTTTTCCACACATTCTCTTGTTGAGATGATGATGAGGTGAAATTCGGAGCGGTTGACATTTTTGTAATACCACGGGCATATGGCAACGCTCCCAACTGTCGGAAGAGGTTATGATGCATAGACCCTTGATAAAATAATAAGGAATTTTGTCCTTTCTCTCTTCTAGCAATCATCTTTGTCATTTTCCACTGGTCAGTGACTGAGAAGTAGAGGGCTAATAAGGAAGGGGATGGGGTAGGAACTGAGAAGATGATATGATGAGATTCAGGGATGAACCAAAGGTTTGAAAAGTGCGCAGTTTTGACTACTCACGTGAGAAAGGATGAGCCAGAGAGGCAGGGAGAGACGAAGTGAAGAAACAGGGTAAGTTAGAAAATAAGGTGGTTAGAGTTAAGGAGGATGGGAGACTGAGTGGAAGAGGTACAGGGAGAGGAAGGATGAAGGGTGTTGGTTGATCAGAAGGAAAGTGAGGGGAGGATAATCAAGAGGTGAGAATTAAGGAGGATAAAGGAGGGTTGAATGAGAGGCTGAGAGGAAGAAGCACTGAGAAAGTGAGGACTCTTCATGACTCTAGAGCCGAAGGCGTGGTGGCTCGTCCTCCTCCGCGGGTCAGGCTCAACAGTCCCCCTCCTCGTTGGTGAGTGTTGCCGCCGTTCAGCCTATACCATCTTATGCGGCACACTTGTCGGACCCTGCCACCCCTGCCGTTTCGGACACTACCGTCTGTGTTGCTGCCCAGATACTACCCGAGAGGGTGGGGGAAGGGGAGGTATCAAGGAAGGGCAAAATGAGGAAGTACCCAGAGACTTCCGTCTGGTGTTTCATGGCTGGACCACTGTAGACTCATCTATCCCGTTGCGTCCCCCGTCGGAATTCCCAGACCCATTTCCCTCCTCTGCTCTAGCTCTGGTCCCCTTGAGTTGGTATGGCTATGATTGATATGGAGAGATCTGACTAGGATGGTGCCCTTGTTTTTCAGGACGTCCTCGTTGGTCTGCTGCAGGTGGTAGCAACCGGAAATCCACTATATATTTCTGCAGGTGGCTTTTGTAAAGTAATAGTATGGTCAACTAAATTCTCATTCATGTTTTTCTCCCAGTTGGGATTATCCAAATTAGTACCAGGGCAGATCAGAGAAATTTGGCGCCACTCAGATGAGGGTGAAGAGGTACAAGGGACACTGAGCCAGTTTCCTGGCTCGTACTTTCTGATTCTTTCTGACAATATTCATCAATTCTGTATCTGGGACGCTGGACCCGTCTTCCAGCAGGTGAAGCTCCCCACCAATAGATGGAGCCTCCCCCCGGGTTCTAATGGTGTCTGCTCTGACCAGCACCACTAACACCGCTGGAGGKGGTTAAAAAAAAAAAAAAAAAAAAAAAAAAAGGATGGGCGGCCTTGATTGAGCAGGAGGAAGGTGAAGGGAAAGTAAGAGTCGAAGTGAACAAAATGATCGTGGAGCAAACCGTTGTGGTTTACTTTGAGAAATAAGATGAATAAAACAAATGCGAGATTTTGAGAGGACAAGAGCGAATATTACATTTGCGGAGAGGTCACTGAGGGAGAGGAGAGGAGGGGTAGTGGAAGTTGTAAAGAGAAGGGGGAGATGATTGGGTGTGTGAGACCGATATCCACGAGGCCAGTGAAAAAGTGGTGGTTTAGAGGGCAACTTTCGATATGAAAAAGTTTCGTGTGGTACAATACGTTCTGTATGGTAATTACAGTCTTCGATTTCTGAATTGAGATTCTATTTCAGTGTCTTTGTGATGTGAATATCGTTTGAAGGTCACTGCGGATTATGGCTAGGGTGTTTTCCAAACTAGGGCGGGAGGAAAAAACAGAGGGAAGAAGGTTTAAAAAAAGGGGGCTAGAAGCGAATTGGAGCCACGGATACCTGAGCTTTTCGAATGTACACAATACCTTGGCTTGAATAGTATTCAACTTCTGATGTACTAGGTTTGTAGTTGAGTCGCGCCGGTTCTGCAATTTTCCACTACCTTCAACAGTGCCAACTTCGTTCCTTTTGTACATGTGCTTTTACCCAAGCTACGTTTACGGAGCGATGAGCCCCCTATACTACGACTTTAGATCTGAGATCAGTAAGAATGATGACCATCTCTATGCTGACTGTGTCAGATCTAAAGGAGCAGCGAGAATGTGACAGGTCGTTATCCTAATTGCTTCTCAGGGCACTCGCTAAAACCCAGCCCCGAACCATGCGGTGTCTTCCGGTAGAAATTGCCAGTCGCCCACCTGATGAGCGCACATGTGAATTTTTGCCCTGCAAGCAACGGTTGCCGCCAGTTCGTTGTTTGCCGTTGGATATGTGGGCCGATGCAACAGAGGATGTCGTTGAACAAAGGCCTAGGAAGTTTGCAGAAGCGGTGGAAAACTTTCTAGTGCCTGCCTCCCACCTTCTGCAGGTCATCTCATACTCCTGCACTACATGTCAACACCCAGATCCACCGCTGGTTGTCCCTCTGTTTCTTGAATGCAGTGACCGCCACACATGTCAACAACATGTTGTGCAAGACCGTTGCCAGACCAAATACCCCTACTAAGGTATTTGGTCATGCTTTTGCAGTCGACACATCGACCGTGAAACGATTTCCTCAGGGCTACCAAGACAGGACCGGTTCGAAGCGCGTGCGTTTTTCTCACGACTTTGAAAGGATTTCCTCGACCATTGAGGCCGGGGCAAATCGGTGAGAAACTTTCGTTACTAGTATGCATGCGCATTATTATAATGCGCGCTGTGATGGTTAGAATCAGTAGTAATACCCTTCGACCGAAAAGGTCGAGGGGTCGATTGGGTTAGTGTTATGTCAGATAGATCTACGATGCACATTTAGACTTAATCATCAGTACGTTAGTCAGGATAAAATTAATATATGCCCCGGTTATACGGCCTAGACGACTAAAAGTGTGTGATCGTCAAGTTTACGCCAGCGCCCGCATTGTTAGCATTTGCTCGAGTGGTGCCTTAGACCTTACTTGTATACTGCAAGCTAGGTTGAGGCTCTTGCGGGTCACACGTAAACTCAAGCCGACAAGCACTTAGACAGACGCGCAGACTAGCAAGTGTGCACACACACACAGACTTAGAATTGGGCTCGGGCCACTAGGCGGACCAAGCCCCACTACTCTATATGTACCTCGACAATTCCACTTTTAACAGAAGTAGGAGCTAGCTCAGTAGGTTTCAAGGCAGACTGTTAAGGAACGGACTTCGGAATCAAATCTGCCTAATCCTTGAGCTAGTTCCTTTTTATAAGGAGCTCGCCTTTAGTTTACCCCGCTTTCCGTCGGGCGGGGCTCGAACCTATGACCCCGAGATTGAAACTAGTTACAACTAGACCCCGTTGTGACAGCTGGCACGACGGGGTGGTTAGTAGTGAGATTTCTTTTGTTTTCCTTTTATTTTCTTTTTGTTTTCATTAGTTAGATTTCGTTTTTCTTTATTTTATTAGTTTTTTTTTTAATTTTTTTTTTTTTTTTCTTTCGAATCCCGTGATTTCTCTTTATGGATTCACTTTTATGAATCCACCGCTGAAACCAGGGCAGATTCGGTTTAGTAATGTAGCAACAATTTGGCCGAAGTTGTGAAAGACTGGTCGCACGTCGTGAAAACTCGTGAAGTTGCGGGGCACAGCGAGAAGCGGGAGAAGCACGTCATGGGAAAGGCAGAAAGAAGTGCATGCCGGGAGGTATTACACACAAGCAAGAGAGGAGATGACCGGTTGCAAGGAAGAGTCGTGCATGAAGTAGAGGAGATGGCCGCGCAGGAGGAGGAGGTGCGTGCGGGAAGAAGAAGAGGAAACACAGGAAGAGGAGGAAGAAGAAGGAGAAAAAGAGGAAATGAAGAAGGTGGCCTACTTGGTGTTGTGAACGATGATGACAACCTCCTGAGCGTGCAGATGGTGGAGGCGGCACCAGTCACCAAAACTCGGCTTCAACACTCTCATCTCGATAGTTACGAGGAGAGCGACGACCACTTTGTGGTGGTAGTGATTTCGTGTCCTCGCTCACAACGAGCCGGACGAAGAAGCCGGAGAAGAAGAAGAAGAAGAAGAAGAAGAAGAAGAAGAAGAAAAAAGAAGAAAAAGAAGAAAAAGAAGAAAAAGGAGGAGAAAGAAAGGGGGGGTAGGAGAACGAGATTGGGTGAAACAGATGCGTGACTAATGTAAAAGAAGGAGGAGAAAGACGAACGCGCAACAACTGTAGGAGGAAGAGCGCACGAGAGTAGAGTGAGAGGGAACACCGCGCAGGGGTGCGGGTCGAATGCAATGTTCAAGTTGCGCAAAGGAGATCGAAAAGGAAAGGTGATTGCGTCAAGGGAAAAGCGAGCATGGAGGTAGCATGCATAAGCGTGAAGTTGAAGGAATGACTGTGAGGAGACGTAACTCGCAATGCTAAGGAAGAGACAGACGAGAAGAAAACAACGGAGGTGAGGACTGCGATGAATGATGGCTACGACGACTATGACCAAGACACCAACTACGATGGCGACGAAGAAGAAGAAGAAGAGGGAAGAGGGAAAGTAGGGAAAAAGAATATGTACCTGTTATAGTTGCCACGTCCTTGCTTCCGTTTCCCCATACAGAATGCTCCAACATTGCTGTACGGTGCCAAAAAAATAGCTTGTATACGGTTTTTTTTTATCATGATGATAATAATAGTTATTATTTTTGTTATTATTATTTTTATTATTATTACTATTATTTACTATTATCATTATTGATTTTCTCTTACTATAGTTCTTCCAATTCTTACCATAGTACGTCCAACCATGCATGATCGGAAGAAAATGAGCATGGTAGGGGGTATGTGCGGCAATTAGAACGCCACATGGAAAAGGAGAAGAACACTGCATAGGAGTAAGGAAGCAACGACACAGCGCATGGAGATGAACAATATAGCATACAGGGATAACACAAGTGAAGGAATGGGGAGCAGGAGAAGACAGAGACGACGAAGAAGTGGGTGGAGAGAAAGACGAAGAGGTAGGGGGAAGACTAAAAGAAAGGAGGAAAACTAAAAGAAAGAGAGGGAAAAGCGAGAGAGAGACTTACTTGGTCGAAGCACTGACCATCGACCCCGAAGGCAGCGGTTCCTCATTTTGACTGAGCCGGATTGGAAAAATAGCTTACATACATTCATTACCTAAGTTGTTTATTATTATTATTATTATTATTATTATTATTATTATTATAGTAATCTACAAATGAGGAAATGTGCGTGAATATATCTGTGTGTGCACGCGTGTGTCTACGCATGTGTATGTGTGACGAATATCGCGGCGACTTCACGTTACGTCTATCGAGAGGATGAGCAAAATCAAACGAATTACCACCAGAACATGGATATATACACTTCCACACTCATTAGTTTGGCCGCGTGTGTGTGTGTGTGTGTGTGTGTGTGTGTGTCAGTGCGGGTAAGAGGGCGATCTGGTGGTCTTCAGGAAAAAAGGCGAGTGTGTGGGATATCGAGGTCTAATGAGGGTGATGAGATAGAACATATCTGCCACGTGGTGCATGAAGAGAGGTCGGCTATGGTGTTGATATCACGTACATTGGTCTTCGAGAGTCAAAGTGAGCACAGTTGTAGGCTAAGCGCTGGGCGCCAGACAGAGAGGAGCGACCTTGGATATTGTGTTGGTGTGGCCTATGGGCTCGAACATTGGCTCATTACTTCATGGTATTGCTCTATTTGGATAGATTCTCGGTGTTATTATGCTCTCTGCTTGTACACGACTACTCAGACATGTGTGTGATTTCGCAACTTGGTTTTTTATATATCGTTCACACGATAATTCCCTGCGCTCGCGAGACAGGATTATTATTATTATTATTATTATTATTACTATTATTATTATTATTATTATTGTTTCGTTTTACTCGGCTTGCATCCGCTGCTTACCATACGCAAGGGCGGGGACTTTGCGCGATGCGTGATGCATCCGCCGATAGCGTCGTAAGGTTGGGATGTCATCCGCTAAACTTGTTGGAATGTGCGACTGTGCCTGCAATGTCCCTGTTCTGTCTCTCGTGTCCCCATTCTGTGGTCTCGGCCTGCTGCAGGTCGTGGCAGATCGTGTTGCATTGCGGTTCCGCTACGGTTAGATTGTGGGTTCTGTTGACAGGCGACGACGGTGACAAAGAGAGGGGGAGAGAGACAGACGGACAAACAGACAGACAGGCAGACTGACAGACAAATAGACAGACAGATAAACAAACATACAAACAAACAGACAGACAAACAAACAGATAGACAGACAAAGACCCACAGATTCAAACACACACCCAGACATAGTGAAACGGACACAGATACAAAGTGTACAGTGTCACACCAATGCACGAGGATACAGTCACAATGACGCATACACAGATACACAGGTTTACCGTGTCACACAGTGCACAGTGACACATGCAGATACACAGTCACACAAATGCACGGTGACACTGATACACAGTGTGCGGTGACACAGATACAAAGTGCACAGTGACGCAAATACACAGTGCACAATGACACAAATACACACTGCACGGTGACACAAATACACAGTGCGCGGTGACACAGATACACACTGACGCAGTGACACACGCAGAGGCACAGTGGAACAGGTACACAACCACTTTGACCTACACAGAGACACCGTGACCTAGTGCACTGTGACGCAGACGAAGAAAGACACATACACAAAGAGTGAGACAGAGAGAGGGATAAAGAAAAAGAAGGAGAGGGATGTGTACTTGTGTATGTGAATGGTCGACTATGGCATTGGCGTCATGTACATTGGTCTTCAAAATCGACGTGAGCCTGTCGTGTGAATGTGAATGTAGAAGGATAGGCACATAATGCAAGTTGGGCGCGAAGCGCCAAATAGAGAGGAGCTACGCTGGATAGTGTGTTGATGTGGTCAGAGGACTTGAACATTGGCTCAACAACTCATTGTATTGCTCTTATTTGAATGAAATCTCAGTGCATTTGTGCTCTCTGCTTGTAAGTGACTACTTGGACATCTGTGTGATTTTAGAACTTGACTTTGAGTATATCGTTCCCGCTCATATTCCTTGCATATCTGTCTTCCATATTTTATTTATTTATTTATTTATTTATTTATTTATTTATGTATCACCAAATATAGCAATGAGTTGGTCGAAATCCGATGTGTCATGGATAAGCGATGCTTTCCACGACCAATTGGGGTGAGCGGGGTGCAGTGCACAACCAATCAAGTGAATGGACATTGTGTGCAACCAGTCGAGTAAGACAATGAGGTGCGCAATTCATCTGCCATGATTTGACAAAAAGGGACTGGGTATGACTAACTGCTGCTGAAAAACATAGCGAGAACGAGAAGTTTCGTGAAACTGTCTCGCTATGTGAGTGTTTTTTTTTTTTGGGGGGGGGGGGGGAATGTGGCCGCAAGGGAATCAACTCCGTGCAGTTTTGACTTGCTTAATAGACCACCTGACATTGATCATAAAGCAGGGTTCACAGTGAATTGAAGGATTGTGTGTGCAATTGGTCAAAGTATTGTGAAAGTGGACATCATCAACTAACTCTTGCCCTACAGTTGACTAAAGTCTGCATCTTCTCAAAGCCATAAACTAACACAATTCGGAGATCAAGCGGAAAGCCTTTAAGAAGTGGGGTACAGGTTTCGTTTGGCCCTCCCGCTTGGGCTTAAAGACTTCTGAATGATCCAGGGATTAAGAAGCGTTCAAAGCAATGACCGAAAACTTGCAAAAGCGATAGGAGGAGCGAGGCTCCGAGAGGCCTGCCCTATCACTATAATGGCATGAATAAGGAAGGATGGTGATAAGAAAAGCGAGGCTCCGAGAAACCTCCTTTATTACAAACCAACCGTGCATCAACGCAGGTAAGCGATAGGAGGAGCGAGGCCGCATGGTCTGCCCTATCGCAATAAGTTAGCACGGGTAAGAGAGGTGGCGATAAGAGAAGCGAGGCTCCGAGAAGCATGCCTTATTGCCCGACAGTCGTGCTTCGACATCAAACAACAATAGGAGAAGCGAGACCCCATGAGGTTTTCCCTATCACGACCAGACGCCAGTAAAAAGATGAGGACCCCGTGCGATCTACCCTTCTATGACAACTCTTATGAACATCACTAAAAAAACTAACGAACTTACAATATCTATTTTCTGATTCTACTGAGGTGGAGGTAAAAGGAATGTGGCCTCGTGTGACCTGTCCTGCTACCTTAACCTAGTGATTGATGTCAAATCTTAAAGATTTTACTCTGTATGAGATTGAAGATATTTTGTTTGTGTATATCTGAAGGGGAAGGTTTTGGCAACGTTAGCTCTTTACTTTTATTTCTTTAGGCGACTATCTCTATAATTTGATCTAATAAGAAGTTAGGGAGGCTACCTAGAGGGAATTATGTCGATGTAGTATTATTCCCGACTAAAATGAAGTTCACTATATTGAACTTTAGATACTAAGGTCATGTCGATGGCAAAGAGGTGTTGAGACCGGGTTGATTTCTATGTGATTGTAGGTCACTTTTACTTTTAAGAGGACTCATTATGAGTCAATACAAGACTACATGTTGTTGCCTTATGGTAAAAGGTTGGTTGGCCAACTCAACCCTCACTCACCCTTGACACCCACACTTTGCATCGACCTTTGCACTGAAAGATATTTCTAATTTTCGGGTCATTGTCTAAAGCGTCTGTGTTTGGTGAAAAAGAGTCATTGAATGACTAAAGTAAGATGAGGGTGAATGACTAAGTCGAAAACAGGATGTTTGGGTTAAAGGTCAGAAGTGTAAGTGTGATGTGAGTGAAAGTGAATAAAAAGTTGACTCCGTCAGAATTGTATAATGCGATTCTGCAGGTAAGTAAAACGACTAGCTACGCTATTTACTGCAACCCATTGAGAAACTTACATTGTTCTGGGCCTTAGTCCAGATGTTTCATCAACGAGCGGTTTTACACATTTGGTTTGAGCACTCAGTCTTTGCGCTCTCCCTGATTTTAAGTAGATTTGGATCATTGCAAAGGTTAAAAGCCTTATTCATTCCATTTTCATTTCATCTATACATGTTTGAAAGGTTAGTGACCTATGTTTTCCCTGATGAATTCATATTGTTCATGTGAATGTGTTAAGTGTACACGACATCTCCTTACGTAATTACTCAGTCTTATTTCATTTCCTATGTATGCGTGGTTTGGTAAAGAGTTCTAATAAAGAGATATGTTGAACGAATTTAATCACTAGGTAGGATGAATATGTGTCTCATGTGCAACACCTGATGATTCCAGTATTGAGGGGATCATGCTCCAAAAAAGGGATAGATTGTGACTCGTATTTATAAACTATTTATAGGCAAAGTGTAGTATGTGCAAACGTGCGACAGTCGAGTCGACCTGATTTGTAAGTCGGTCCGGGAGATCAGCGCCCCAATTCCCGACACATATACGGGTCAGTCTTAGGCGTTCAACCGAGCGTATACCTATGCTACAACGATCGAGAATACACCCTCGGTGCAGCGGGCCTTCATCTGCCCTGGTCTACAGCCAGGGCCTATTTAGCTATTTGCCCAGTTCGGCCTGTGGGACCAGGTCGTGGCCTGACCCCACAGGCTGTGTGCTGTTCTAGTCCTGCCCGGTACCACTGTCGGTACCAGGCCAGTCCAGTCCAGTCAGTCAGTCCGATGGGGGTATACCCCAACACTTGTCTGTTTTTCGTCATTCTTCACTTTTTGCAGATCTTAGAGTACGTGCGTGTTGAGTCTGCGTCGAAGTTGTGCTGTCCCTTCCAGCTCCATCTCTGTCTCCTCCTTCGTCCACCCTTCGTCTCCATCCTGTCGGACCGCCATCCCGGCGGGTCCGGCACACTAGTATCAGAGCGGGAACGGTCCCCGCTCCAACCCGCCCTTCCTCCCGCATGCAACAGCAGGTGCGGGATCGGTGTAATCCTGACAGCGGGATTTTCACCTGTTTTTTGGTGGGGCAGCAGAGAAAAAACGGGAAAAAAGCAGCAGCGGGAAGAGAGTGACACGTGGCGAAAAAGTAGAGCGCCACCACACACGCGTGCGCACAAGCGCCAAGGCGAAGGCCGCCGCACGCGCGCGCCACGCGCCCACGCTGCCGCTGCCCCGCCCCGCCCTGCTCCCGGATATATATTATCAAGATATCCGAGATGTTGCTGCTGCTGCCAGGGTTTGAACCTGGGCAGGCAACACTCATGCGCGTGCGTAGCCAGTGCTATAACACACTGGCCAAACTGTATGCATGGCTGTATAGTGTGGAACGTTCGTGTTGAACAGTTTCACACCAACTATTTACCTCCC
>BFEA01000018.1:5395892-5407635 GCA_003427395.1 Chara braunii | reverse complement strand
CTGAGTTCCCCTAATTTTTGCTGCCTGGTCATACGAGACTTCCATCAAAACACGGATTTGCCCCTGAGCCTAAGTCGCAAAACTGCGGATCTCAGGCGGCGCACTGCCTGTGGCCGCCTGACAATGGGGCGAGCCGACCCACGACTACCCACTCCGCTCCCGCGGTCCTCTCCCTCTCACCGGTGGTCCTTTGTCCCCATACCACAACCCATATCTCCCCCCACCTCCCACCATGTCTACCTCTCGTCCTCCACCATCTACGGACATGGCTACAGTGAAGGAGATCGTTGCGGCACCATCCACCTCTCAGGCGTCCACCCACCCTACGGTCCAGGGTCAGCATGGTGTGGACCCCATGGACCTTCGCGCTGTTTTTGCGTCCCTCTTGCACCTCTGCAAGCGCGACTCGATGCGCGTGCACCCCTGGAGACGCAAGTTAATGCGCTCTCCCTTAAAGTTCACCGCCTCAAGGGTTCCCCTCATCGGTCCCCCCACCGCTCTCAGACCCCATCGCCTACCAACTCGGAGTCTGGCTCTCCACGACGCTAGAGACGGAGATGTGGCGGTTCGTCCTCATCTGCGGGCCAGGCCCAGCACTCCCCCGACCCAGTGGTGAGTGTTGCTGCCGCCCAGACCACACCGTCTGTGGCGGTACACCCATCGGTCGCCGCGGCCTCCGCCGCCCCTGCCGCTTCGGCCACCACCGGATGTGTTGTCGCCTTGATATCGACATCGGGCCAGGCAGTCTCATCTACCCACCCCGGTGCTGCGTCGCAGCTTCCTGCACCAGTTACGGTACTTCGGCCCGGAGTTCTTCCTCTCCCTGCTAGGGCACTCCCTCCGCCTCCTCCACCCCCGACCCCTCGCACCCAGCAAGTGGCTACCCTACAAGCCACTGTGGCGCAGGTCCAGGCGGATATTCTCTCCCTTAGACAGCCTCACCCTCCACAGGCTGCGCACCGTTCTTCTTCTTATACCGTCCCTCCCACCACTGTCTTGCCGACTCGCTTCCCTCGACCGGCTCCCCCCCCTCTACCCTCCTACCTTGCTACTCCGTCACAGTCGGCTGCGACCGTTACCTCCACGCCCACTGGACCTTCCACCAGCGGCCTCGGCTCACCGCCAGCCCCCACTTCTACCTCTGCACCACCTCCGACATTTTTCGCCGTAGTGCAGACCCATCAGCCCCTCTCCCCTCGCCGCCACCACAGCAGTCGCACCCTTGTGTGTCTGTCGGACATACCCGACTACGATGGTACGATGCGTGTGTCGCACTGGTTACAGGCTGCCACACGCGCACTGACACTGACTAACACTAGTCAGGACTTGTGGTGTTCCGCCCTCGCAACTAAATTGCGAGGCAGTGCATTCTCCGCTTGGGAGAACTATTATACCCATCGTCCTCGTGCAGGTGAGGCGCCCACTCTCGCGGATTTTACTGCGTTCCTCCACGACCGCTACGACACCCTCCACGATGCGACCGACGCCCTAGACCGGGTCACCCAGACGCAGTGGCGCGGGTCCTCCACACCCTCCGATCTTGAGCGTCACATTTGAGTGTTCCAGGACACCCGCCTCATTTGCGATGAGGCACTCCTACCTGAGGCCCTTTTGACCAACAGGTTTGTAGTCAGTCTCCTGACTGACTACTGTATCGAGCTCTTGCGACAGAGCTTCGCTTCCGCCGAGCAAGCCTACGAGGCTCCTCGACAGTACCAGAAGATGCGGAACCGCTTCTCCGACACCCCATCTTCTTCGCGATCCACCGCTGCCGCTACCCAGTCATGTGGTGCTACTCGCGGTCGATCCTCCTTCGCTGGCCAGTTTCGTCGACCAGCCCACCCTTGAGCGCCATTCTCTCGGCGCTTCAGTTCTCTGGAATACGGCGAGGACGCCTCGGCCGAGTTTGACCCTACCCTTGGGGACGCCCCCAAGGACATCGAGCTACGAGACGTCATCCAGTATCACTTGGATGACGACACTGTTCCGGTGGCCGAGCGCTTGCTGATGGCCATGTCTGCCATGGGTCGTGCTCGTAGTCGGGTTGCACAGGTTGGCGCCCGCACACCCACGGTTCCTCAAATAGACCTCCCGCAGGGTTATGTCCCTCCTCGCGGAGCTCTATCCCCTGAGGAGCGTGCCGCCCCCGAGGCCCGGCGTGGCTACCTTCGCTGCCCCTCCTCACGGTGTCCCTACCATATCGCCCTCGATCGGCACTACGCTGACATATCTCGTCAGCGTCGATCTCAGTCCCCCCTCGGCCCCACCCGACCAACCCCATCCACCTAGCCACGATGCGCAGTGCCCCTGAGGCCTCGCACGTAGCCGGCTTCCCGACCACCGAGTCACGGTTTGCCCCTTTGGCTACCCCACCAGAGGACCCTCAGGAGACGACAGACGCATCTTGCGCTTCTCCCCCGAGACTTCCGCCCCGTCGTCTGTCGAGGTACCGTCTGCCTCCCAGCAGACCACCGCATCTTGCGCTTCTCCCCCGAGACTTCCGACGCGTCTCGCCATTCGCACAACCCGTTGTGGTGCTCAGCTGGCGACTCGCGATGACGTTGTGTCATCTCTCCTAGACTTGAGCATTCTGCAGGCTCGTCAGGAGCGCCTCACGAGATACATCACCGTCCTGCGTCGTCTTTTCGCCTTGCTCTCTGACCCTAATCGCACCCTACCCATCATCCCTATTCGCCTAGGGACATCTACGAGGGTGTACCGCGCTTTATGGGACTCTGGCTCGCAGGGAGATTTCATTCACCCTCGCGTAGTTGAGGAAGCTCGCCTAGCTACCTCTGGGTCTCGCTCTCCTATCTCCGTTACCCTCGGAGATAACAAGACGCAACGCTTCTTCGATGAGACGGTCCCCGACCTCCACTTCTCCCTCACCCACCAGCCATCAGATAGTCTTCAGACGCCTAGGCGCTACCATTCCTCTGCATACTTCGACGTGCTGAAGACTGGGTACGACTTTATCCTTGGCACTCCCTGGTCTCGCCGGTTCCGTGGCACAGAGGCCGAATGGGCGACCGAGACACTCGTTCTCAAAACGAAGTGTGGTCAGACCCATCACGTCCCGTTCATTGGAACCACGGGCAACACCCGGCCCGACCTACCTCCCCAGGACCCTCGTCCCTCAGGGTCCCACCCCAACATCGCGTTCACTTCCCCTCATCAGTTTGCTCACTTCATACGACAGGAGGATGTCACGTTCTACTCAGTGAACGCCATGGATCTTCTTCGCTACGATCCACTCTGTCCCGAGGTTGAGCTCATCTCTCTGGAGCCCGATCCCCCTTACCCTCCTTCCATCTTCGTGGCTCTCATCTCTACATCCACTCGTCAGCCTGCAGATACCCCCTCCACGTCTCAGGCCCCTGCGCCATCGACTGTCGAGTCCACACATACGTCTCGTGCTGACGTAGACGTTGAGGAACTCACACGGTTCACGACAGACTTAGAGCTCGTCGTTCGCAACCTGATTCGAGAGTACCGCGACGTTTTTCCCCCGTATTTCTCATACAGCGGGATTCCCCTGATGCTCGGTGTCGAGCATTCCATCCAGCCCGTGCCTGACTATCGTGTTCACCGTCAGACACCATACCGACTCTCGATTCCATAGGCGACGGAACTCAAGCATCAGCTTGAGGAGCTCCTTCGACCGGGTTTCATTAAACCCAGTAACTTCCCTTGGGGTGCACCTGTCCTCTTTGCTCGCAAAGCGGACGGAACTCTCCGCCTCTGCATCGACTACCGCGGCCTTAACCGTTACACGGTTAAGAACGGTTATCCCATGCCCTGTGCGGATGAGCTGTTTGACCGTCTGGCAGACAACCGCTTCTTCATGAAGATCGATCTTCGTAGCGGTTACCACCAGATCCGCGTTGCCACAGAGGACCATCCGAAGACAACCTTCCGGTCGCGCTTCGGCCACTACGAGTTCACGGTGATGCCATTCGGCCTCACCAATGCACCCGCCATCTTCCAGACGGCGATGAACGATATCTTCAAGGACATCCTTGAGGAATACGTTCTCCTATACCTGAACGACATCTTGGTCTACAGTCGTACCTTAGAAGACCATATCAGACACCTCTGCGATGTCCTACAGCGCTTACGCAAGCATGGCTTCTATGCCAAGCTCAGTAAGTGCCGCTTTGCCCAGCGCAAAGTGGACTTCCTAGGACACCATGTGTGTGACCAGGGTCTCCACATGGACGACGCGAAGATCACTACTATTGCAGAGTGGCCCGTCCCCACATCTGCTAAGCAGCTTCGCAGCTTCCTAGGCCTCACCAACTACTATAGTAATTTTATCCAGGAATACGCTAGGTGTTCCTACGTCCTTACCTCCACCCTCCTCCGGAAGAACCCGCCGTGGTTTTGGACACCCTTGTGCGAGGACGCCTTTCGCGCCCTCAAGAAGGCGGTGACCTGTGCGCCGGTTCTTCACCTTCCCGATTTTGATCGTCCTTTTATCGTCACCACCGATGCGTCAGACTTTGCAGTAGGAGCTGTCCTTTCTCGGGTGTTTCCCTCTCCTCCAAATTCACCTTACCCCCATGTCCCTTCTTTCCCCCCCCCACCTGCTGACACTGCTTCTCGACTGACGCCTACCCTCCCACCACTTCCCTCCACTGACAGTCCTCCTGTTACTTACTCCCCGACCATCGCGGAGGATGGGACTGTCGAGGCTCGTGCTGGGGATTGCCCGATCGCTTTCTACTCTCGTCAGCTACTGCCTGCCGAGATAAACTACACTGCCGATGAACGTGAGGTTCTCGCAGTAGTTTATGCTATCCGGCATTGACGTCATTATTTGCACGGCGCGCCCTTCACGGTGCACACGGACAACTCAGTTGTCCAGGTTTTCCTCACGAAGCCTAAGCTTTCCCCTCGACAGGCACGCTGGTGGCGTGACTTATCCGAGTTCAGTTTCACCACTCAACCCATCAAGGGTGAAACAAACCGCGTCGCCAACGCCTTGTCCCGCCGTCCTGATCACAATCAGGAACCCATCCATCTTGCTGCCATCTCCATCACCACTGTTGATCAGCCGGTGATGGACGCGTATCACACTCAGTACCGCCACTGCCCCGATTATCGCGTCATCCATGTGACACTGCGGAGTGGCAAGACCGTTCCTTCCTACTCCCTCAGGGGGATGGCCTCGTGTACTGGCATGGCAGATCCGGTCAGCTAGAACCATGTATCTGCGTTCCCTCCACCGGACAACTCTGCGTCCAGGCTGTAGCAGAGTTCCATGACCAGGCAGCTGCCGGTCATATGGGTTTCCACAAGACGTTGGTTCGTGTTTGTCGCCTATACGTCTGGCCGAAGTCCAAGGACTTTGTCAGAGCCTACATCCAGCAGTGTCCTACCTGCCAGGAGGTGAACGGTGTGAACCACCTTCCGTATGGGTTACTTCAGCCCCTACCCATACCTGAGGGTCGTTGGCAGTCCATCTCGATGGATTTCATTGGTCCTCTCCGCCCACCCACTGAGCGCGGTCATGATGCTATCTTGGTCGTCGTCGATCGCTTCACGAAGCGTGCACGTTTTGTCCCGTGCTGTTATCGCATTAGCGATCGTGAGGTCGCCGACATCGTCTTCGACCGAGTCGTGAGAGATCACGGCTTGCCTCAGAGCATCATCTCCGACCGTGACCCGCGCTTTACCAGCACATTCTGGCGATGTCTACACGAGGTGTACGGATCCAGCTCCGCTTCTCATCGTCTTACCACCCTCAGACGGATGGTCAGACTGAGGTCACCAATAAAACTCTCGATAATATCCTCCGAAAGTTTGTTAGGGATGACCAGCAGTGGGACTTACACTTAGCCCACGCGGAGATTGCGTACAACCACGCTGTTTCGCCAGCCACAGGGATGTCACCATTCTATTGCGACCTCGACTACCACCCTCGCGTACCCGCGGATTTCCTACGACCATCGCGGTTGCGCCCAGACACTCGTTGCCCTGCACTTGACGACTGGATCGCCCACATGGCGGCGATTATGAAGTGCGCACACGAGAGTTTAGCCGACTCCCAGACTCGCATGGCCGCACGAGCGAACTGATCACGAATGGATCATCCATTCAAAGTCGGTGACGATGTGCTCGTCGACGCACGCCACTTACAGCTCGAAGCAGATATGCTTCACAAGTTCATGCGTCGTTTCTTCGGTCCATGCCGCATCCTTCAGGCCGTCGGTTATGATACTGTCACTAGTCCGGTCAGCTTCCGTGTGAAGCTACCTGATTACCTTCGACAGGCTCGCGTACAAGATGTTTACCACGTCTCCTTGCTGCGTCCTTATCGTAGACCGTCCGAGCGCTTCGCCGGACGCCCTTATGAGCGCCCTCCACCTATCATGGTGGACGGTCACGAGGAGTTCGTTGTTTCCGACATCGTATCACGCCGAGTTACCGACGATACCCCTCCACGCATCGAGTACCTTGTGCGTTGGAAGGGCTACTTGGGAGCCCCTCGAGCACTTGCAGCACGCCAGAATGTTGGTGCGTGCATATGATCGTGCTCGTCGTGCTGAGACATCTGCTTCTACTCASCCGACTGACCYTCTTCCTCCTCCTCCSGCTGAGGAGATTGCTGAGGACGAGCYCACTYCCTCTGAGGCCGTTCCTCAGCMRCAGACGGTYGCCTCYGAGCGTCCACARCGCACTCATYGTCGCCCTTCGCRTTACGATGACTGACACTYTTATCCTCTATCTTTCCCCACTGACTCACACYATCAGGTACTCCATCATCARCTCTTCTCCARGATGTCAGCGTTTTGCRGCTCTGCTTCGACATCGACTCGACTGCTACTTCATCGACGTCATCGACCACTTCGACGACTTCAGCTACTTTGGACATGACTACTTCACGTCACCACCCAACCCTGCATACTCCCTTGCCCTTGTCGCATGATGGTTCTCACTTAGCTGGGTCTCTTTGAGTTTGGCTCTCCCTTAGTATCGCAGAGGCATTGGGACCGTAGCGTTATCTTGGCTTTCTTGCTCCCGGATCTAGCTCCCTCTCCTAGTCGGTGAGTTGTGTGCATGTTTCCCTCACCCACTGCCCTCATCACCCTAGAGCCGGCTATTGCATGCCTCCAGTTCGGCATAGCTCCACCCTATTCCAGGCTCCCCTTTTCATGGTCGACCYTGCATGGTGTCMYCCTTTTGTCGARCATTACCCGCCTTGATGGTCTATCTGTTAGGGTCATTGGTTTTGTTTCGCTACCACTCTCCCACCTTGAGCCTGATGACCTATCCCACCTTCATGTGTGACTGCTCTTAGGAGTTTCGATTCTTAGGCTGCATTCACCCCCTCTGAGACCATCCCACTCTTAGTGGTTCCGCGACATTACATTATCTTGTGACGTATTGCCCTTTTCCTTTCAGCACTGAGGGCACTGCCTCTAGGACTTTAGGATTGTATCATACTACATTTCATTTTCTGCTGTTAGCTAGGATATGTATACCATACATTTGCTTTTCTTTTGACATTATGTAGCTTAGGATGAATCGCATGGACTCCGCATGGAGCTTGCTCCGCATCCTAGATTTCTCAGCTTTCTGCTGCTTTTGCGGATAGCGTGTTTATGGCTCTTGCGATCCATTACAGGTCTGAGGATTGTGCAGCGGGCCTTCATCTGCCCTGGCCTACAACCAGGGCCTATTTGGCTATTTGCCCAGTTCGGCCTGTGGGACCAGGTCGTGGCCTGACCCCACAGGTCGTGTGATGTTCTAGTCCTGCCCGGTACCACTGTCGGTACCAGGCCAGTTCAGCCCAGTCAGTCAGTCCGCTGGGGGTATACCCCAACACTTGTCTGTTTTTCGTCATTCTTCACTTTTTGCAGATCTTGGAGTACGTGCGTGTTGAGTCTGCGTCGGAGCTGCGCTGTCCCTTCCAGCTCCATCTCTGTCTCCTCCTTCGTCCACCCTTCGTCTCCATCCTGTCGGACCGCCATCCCGGCGGGTCCGGCACACTCGGCTAGCCTACCGATTGCATGTAAAAACCTTCTCACGTGGGTCAGTAGCTCAGCAGGGATACGCCCACCTAAGGGATGGTGACAGCTCCCGCACATGGAGGTGAGTTGTACCTCGTGGGGTATCTGTCCTGTGGCAGGGGGCCGCGAGAGGTATAATAGCTGGCGCACACAATCGGAGTGGTATTCTACTGAAGTAACTTAAAAACTCTTGTGTGATGCGACTGTGAGGTCTGACACAAAATTACTTTATGTCTAGGTGTGGGAACGCCGCGCCCGACACCGCGCCTGTGAGAAGGAAGAGGGTGGAACACACACTGGGCACATTCACCGGCAACGCAGCGTCTGCCTGAAGCACGGCCATGGCGACCGCGTTACTCCGGTTCATCCACTGGAGCAGGATGAAAACCAGTAGGAACGTGGACTCGTCCCAATCATTGGCAATGTCAGACATGGCTGCCGACTCCACTAGAGCAAGATGCACACCCGAGTTCACAACTGACACAGCAGGGAATCCGTGAACGATGTGGGTCGATGGACATCAGTATCCATGAAACGTATGCCTCAATGCGATGACTCCGGCTCCCACTGCAAATACGCCGCGTTCGCATTCCGACCCAATGGTCATATGAAGGGTTCATGGCATCGTTCCCGGTACCACCACCCTAGACTCCACCCAACCCCCAAGGACGATGGCAACGACACACCTTTCCCCCCCAGTGTCACACTAGTCCCCCAACCGCCGCCCAAAGTCGTCCACTACCGGATGTTGGTGGTTCCTACGCTCCACAGTCTGTCACTCAGACGAACCACCACTTTCCATTTCAGGATGGTTGCCGTGCACGTTTCTTATTACGGAAAACATTTTCAAGATTTTGCCGCGGAACTCCCTCCACGGTGGGGTCCCCGCAGAAGGCTTTCCAAACCTTCCAAAACTCTTTCGATGACCATTCCGCGGGAACGTCGTTTCCAAAGGAATTCCTGTGGCGTCCAGGCCTAAGTAGGAATAGGGGTGCCCTGGGAGAATGATGAGAGGATGCGTCGGGAGGCGGTCTCACAAATTGAACAATTGTCAGGACAACCAAGGGCTGGCTGGTGCAGCAACCACCGTGTGTCTGGTACCTGGCCTCTACAACAACCTGTTTCGTCCGTTATTTCTGCTCAGCCCTGGTGCCCACAACCGCTATCCGGTCAGGTCACTCGGCCAAGATGGCAGAAGGGTGATGGTCCTGAGTGGTAGACATTGAGGTAGTAGTGCGGGAGTAGGGGTGCACCGAGGAGAATTGATGAGAGGAACGGTGGAGGGCCCCTTAAAAAAAAAAAGGGGGGGGGAGGGCTGTGACACAAGGCCTTGCCACACTCCTCGCCAAACACCAACATTCTGAATGTATCCAGACGATAGCAGGTTCGGATATATTCAAAATGTTGGCGCGAGTGGTGCAGCTACATTAAGCCCGCAGTCTCCACAAAGGAGGGCTCTGATATCCCATTTGCTGATCAGCCAATTCCTCCTTGTATGAAATTGAATATGTAGAAAAGAGAAAAAGAGAAAGGTGTGGAGGGGGGCAGGAACCTATCCCAAACCACCCTTTTTTTTTTCCTTTTTTTTTTTTAGCACTCCCGGGGAGGCTCCGTCTATTCTTTTTTTAGCACTCCCGGGGAGTACTGAGGTCTGGTTTTCCCTGTTCACACTACCTCACCCAGGAAACTCTTGTGATGAGAGTTGTCTACCACCGCATTCCTCAGGGGCTCGACCTACCGGATCTCTTTGGCTGCATCGCCAGCAAAAAGAGAAATGGCGCAGTCACATTTTCAGTTCTAAATCTACTTCAGGCATCTCTCGAATACAACGCATCCCCACCCAAACATAAAACTGGGTTGGATACATTCACTATTTTCCTCGCTTTGGAGTAAAATTCGTGAAACTGTAACTGAAACGCATATACAACTGAAAACTTTGACTGTGCCCTGGTTTTCGCATTGGCAAGAACAAAAGAGTATCGCTCCGGTTTGTTTTGAACTTGGCCACAAATGCATCAGGGGAAAAAGAGGCCCGGGCAGAAGTCCCACTTGTCAAGGTTTAATTCTGCTTTCGAGTATACATGGCTCCCTGCTATCCCATCTGAAAATCTCATGGCCACAGTGTGACCACGTTGAATAATACACGAAACATAAACTAAACCCCCGCTAGCGGGACAAGGCCCCTGGAGGTACTGGTGGTTTTATTCATTCAAGAACCAAGTTGTTTTTTAAATATATTTTTTCTAAAATCTATATTCTTCTCTCAATTTCACCTCACACTACCTACCTACCACTACTCCTAATTGTAGGCATACAGGGGATCCCGTAGCAGCCAGAACCATGTTGACGAGAGAACATGTGGGGGGTTGCTCCCAACCTGCAGGTGGGCGATACCGGCTAGGGGACAGCCGGTAGCATCAGGGACCATGCCAACAGGATCAATCCCTGTGCCTCCCCTCAGGTCCCCTCCCCTACGAACATCAGCAGACTCTGCTCAATGCCGATCGAGGGATCCAGTGGTCTATCTCTAGGTGGCGGGCACCAAACATGCCCAGGAAGTTACATGAGGCCAATGGGGATTGAACCCACGACGTCCTGAATGCCATTTGCGAGCCTTACCAACTGAGTGAGGACGCGGCAGGTTTCGAGTTCGCAGAACAGAAAGAATCACTAAATATCACTTTCCTCATGGTGTCAGTTTGAAACGGCAATTCCAGTTGAAAATTAATAGATACGCCCTCGCCCCCCCCCTCCTCCACTTTCCCGTCTGCTGCCACTGCCCAGCCCTGTAGTTATGACATCTGCCTCTGTAACACCTGCGGTACTTTCATTGCTTTTTGAACTCGGCGGCTGTTTGTTTCGCCAGCGCGCCGTGTTTTTTTGGTAGATTCGGAACTCTGTTGTGACATCACCGCAACTTGCCCTTTATTTGAAAACCACCAGTACTTGGCCCATTACATTCACGCGCCACGACTTCGGGGGCCAGGCCACCATTGATAAATCTCATCGATGGCCTTTCTCACACTTGAGGCATCTGAAAGCGGCCGTAAGGGAGCTTTGGCTCGATGACCGTGTAGATTGCTGGCAGCTGGAGTAGAACTGTGGAAGGATCCTTGCAATGTTGTCCTTCTTTTCTTTGGGGGGGGAGGAACTACCGTCTTCACCCGAATAGAACGCCCGGTCATTATAGCCATATTTGATCACTTTTCTGTCCAGATACATCTATAATTACCGGACGCTCTATTCGGGTGAAGACGGTAGGGCGCAGTCACGGTTTCAGTTTGACAATGTGCTTCAGTCACGAGCGAATGTTGTGCCAAAGCGAGGAAAATCGTGAATGTATACAACCTAGCTTTAGGGTCAGGTGGGGATGCGCTGTATTTGAGGGATGCCTGAAGTGGATTTAAAACTGAAATCGTGACTGCGCCCTAGTTAACCACCCCTTTTTTTTTTCTCTCCAGAAAATACCTTCACCGCAACAGTGCAAGTGAAGTCTTTCTCAGGGGTATCGCTAGCTCTGGGCGACGTGGTGAGCCCTTATCCATCAGTCAAATGCATCCTGGGCAAATTGTCATGGTCAACCTCCAGATGAGTTAGTGAAAGTCCGAAGAAACAGTCTGGCACATACCTACACCCCCACACACACCCACACACACACCCACACACACACCCACACCCACACCCACACCCACACCCACACCCACTCCCACCCACACCCACACCCACAC
>BFEA01000018.1:5381911-5393008 GCA_003427395.1 Chara braunii | reverse complement strand
ACACACATACACACACACACACACACACACACACACACACACACACACACACACACACACACATACATTCTCTTGTCTATTGATGGGGAGCGCCACCTGCTGGAAACTAGGTCCAGCGTCCCATGAATATGAATAAAGCACCAACCGGCACCCCACACACACACACTCTTCGAGTTGTGTATAGCGAACATGACAAAACATATATACAACATAATCAATACCTTACCCTTCCCGAACCACATAAACAAACAAACTACGGGCTGCGCACCCATGCCCTCACGGTTAGTCAATGAAACTCCCTAGGACACAGTCGATTCTCTGTTAGGCAGGGGTATCTCTGTCGGAAGCTTTCCGCTATCCAAGGGGTGAAATAGTCCGGGTCGTACAGCAACGACTCCGAGCTCTCGGAGTGTGTCATTATGTCATCGCGGGGCTGTGAGGTGCCTAAGGGCGGGTCTGTGCCGAATGCGATCACCACGTGCGAGTACGTGCAGGCTGCGAGAATCTAGTCGCGCTTACGTGTGTTCGCACGGGATGACTGCTCCGTTGTAGACCCGGATGGCCGTATCCAATCAGACCGTACTTCTGCAATTGATGGTCCTTTGACGAATTGACGCACGGGCGCACGCGTAAATGCGCAGATCAGGTCGCGTGTACACGCGTGCTCGCGCGGTGTTCGTCGGGCCACACATTCGATTGTCTAATCACTCTGTAATGCAAGATGCAACAATCACAATAGTTCAATCAGAAGATAAGCAAAAATGGAAACAACATTGACGACTATGCAAAATTCCTACCCTTCTTGTGAGTACATCGAAACGAGAAACAAACGCAAAGATCGGGCACCAGGACTCAGCAAACAGACATAACATCCATTCATCCATTCATTCAACAACACACAGTATATCCGAGATGGAAATCGCAAAGACAGGTGTGAACAAAAATTAAGTCCAGATTCCGAAAAACAGAACGAGCAAATCACTCGTAGCCGAAATCAAAATTTATATACACGAGACAGGAGGGAGAAAAGATAAAGAAACAACAAATCCGCGTCCATCAACCTCAACTCTCTCTTCCTCTCTCTCTCTCTCTCTCTCCGATGCGGACAGTCCATCGTTGCGCACCAACCCACGAAGCCGTCACCCCGCTTAGTCCTCCCGCACCCGCCAGGTTCGCCCTCGCCCACAGTCCGTCGTGGCCCGCATCAACCCCGCGTGTTTGGCACCAGCTCGTCGGGTCACCCGACTCCTGCTCTACTCACCTCTTACTTTGCTCGCATGCCGACCCTCTCTGATCGCGCAACCCCGAGCTTCCAACAGCTGGTTAAGAGAGCTAACTATTCGCACAGCCGAAATTTATAGCGTGCATGCGTGCGCGAAAAACACGGAATTACAAGGACTCAGAAGGAAGATTAGAGAAGGAACGCCTACGTTCTGCATGGCCCAATTGCGGCGTGGGTTACGTAGCCGTTCTCCACGCATCGATCCGATCATGCAGACCGCGGCTACCAAAAACACAGCAAAAGAAAGAGAAGAAGGGCGAGAAGGACGAAGCACAAGAAGAAAGATACAGTTACAATGGCGCCAACCCAAAATTACAGTTACACATCCGATTAAAGGCGCCAACTAATCAGAATTCCGTCGCAGCCGCATAAAGAAGCACGTAAGCAAAAGGCGTCGCGCGGCAAAAGAAAGTCCTAATTACAAAATTCCTAAATTCCTAGCTAATGCGGAAAAGCAAAAAGCATAAGTTCCAGAAAGAAAGTCCGAAATTCCGAGAGTCATCGGGGCTCGACAAAATTCAAAAAAGACTTCAAAAAGAAAATTCAAAAAGAACGAAGCGAATTCCTACGCGATGTTCGTGCCTAAAAGGTCTGAAATCGAAACAAAAGAAGCGACGTCAACATTTATTATTCGCGCGCACGACAGCGCGCCAGCCATCCAACCGACCAATCAATCACCCGATTGTCCCGGGACTCACCCGGCCCTGAACCCCACCTTTCGAAAAGAGGCAACGAAAAAGACGAGTGGCGTAGAGATGGTAGAAAAGGTTGTGGGGGAAAGGGCACCATCCATCGGGGAACGAAGGTCTACCAAGGCAGCGGATAAGCATGAGGTAGTCACTGGGTCGGCGAGAGAATGACCGGTGACGAAGCCGGAACGCCGAGATCTTGACGTAGACGAATTAAGGGCCGGGGCGTGGAGCCGGATGAAGCCGGCGATTCACTTCTTCTTCTTCTTCGCTGTCGCGATCCCTCGACGGCGGTTCCATCGTCTTCTTCCTCTGGCGGCTCCAGATCGCGCCACGGATCTCCTGTCGACGGATCGATAGACGTTCCCTCCTTCACAGGCCGCTTTCCCCCTGCGTTTTCCCGGCGCTTTCGCTCCTTCTGCTCTTCCTCCTCTTCGTTCTTATCGCGTTGCTGGCTCGACCCTCTCGCTATCCCTGCTTCTCTCTCCGCCACGACCTTTCTCGAGTCAGGTCGCAATCCTTCATGTGTCACGACGTAACCGAGGAACGAAATTTCTGAGAGGAAAAATTCGCTCTTCTCGAGTGCGATCTTGAATCCAGCGTCTCTCAGCGCTCCCAACGTCCACTCAATGTGTTGTGCATGTCTGTGATATATCTCCAAGTAGACAAGGATATCGTCCATGTATACGATCACGCAAAAGTTTATCATTCCCTGAGTTAGCTGTGTCTTGTTGACGAAGTTCTGGAACGTCATGTTCATCGCTCGCTGAAACGTTGCAGGCGCGTCGCAAGTCCCCATTGGACACCGAACCCACTGCCATGTGCCCTCAAACAACACGAAGACCGTCTTTGGCCGATCTTCCTCCTTAACCAGAATGTATGAAAGCCATGCCGAATATCAAACTTACTAAAATAATTAGCACATCCAATCGCGTCCAGCAAATCATCAATCCGGAGGAGGGGATAGACATCTTTAATTGTGATTTCATTTAGTTTGCGATAATCGATGCATATGCGGATTGATTCGTTTTTCTTTGGCACTAATACTACTTGAAACGACCATGGCCGATTGGCGGGTCCGATCCACCCGCTTGCTTCGAATTCCCGAATTCGTTCGAGAACCTTTTTCCGTTCTATCAGGGAGTATCGGTAGGTCTTGCAGTGGATGGGGGAATGATTTCCCGTCTGAATTTCGTGTTGGATGACCAACGACAGGCCGATGTCAGTGTCTGTCATGCTAATCGTTCCCTGATACTCCGTCAGAATGTCCGCAATCAAACGATGAATCTCAGCAGGTACGTGTTGTGGCACGTGTAACTCAAAAAGATGGTCCCAGATCCGTACGTCGATCTGCTTCGTGCGTGCTTATTTCGCCACATCAGGCAGTGGCGCAGAGATAAACGAATGGTCCAATTGCCAGGAGAGAACACCGTGGCCATCATCTGGGCGTCTTCCTCCTGGATGGCCACGTGTCCTTTCGGGGTGATCCCATCGCAGATATCCTGCCATGGTACGGTTTTAGTCGCAAATTCTCGCAATCTTTACTCCGAGCTCATTTGATTCAGCCTCGAGACGCCCAGGAGGTTCCAAAGAACTGGCCTCCGCCCCTAGACGTAACAGTCGTACTTCCTTTGCGGGTGTCAATAGGGACTTCAGTAGATCTGTGATATTGCAGTAGTGCTTCTTGTCGTTGTATCGGGCGAGGAGAGGGGAAATTCCTTCGTACAGGGTTTGAGGGGGTTCCAAAGAATCGACCATCCTCGAAATCTGTACGAGGGGTTCACCCAAAATCATCGGCTTGGTCCTTTGGATATTCCGACAGGTCAGATGCATCGTTCTTGTGATCGTTCTGGGCGGCGGGTAATAAATGTGCTGTTGTGCTAGTTTCAGAATTTCCGGATCATTTTCGTCACTGCTATCCGCATCCCTTGATGATGGCTCATCGTCTGCGGAGTTTTCCCAAATGACCATGCGGAGAGTTCCTGCTATCATCGGAGAGACTCGCGGGACCGCGTTGATGGTAGTGCGAAGGGTCAATCTCATAGGTACAACATAGGGTTTTCCTCCCGTATTTCGGAGGATGATTGATCGTCGCTCGAAATCCAAGTTCGCTCGCAATGCTACAAGAGCGGGAAGGATGAAAAGAACACCGTAGGTATTTACGTCTAATACCACGACATTTCCCAGTGCATGCACCTTTCCTAATCGAAAAACGACATTGATCATTTTTCCCACTATTTTAATCTTTTCTTGATCTGCCGATACGAGCTGATTTTTTTTCGAAAGCATAATCATATCGTTTCTCCTACCTGCCCTCTCGACTACTCGCGGCGAAATAGCCAGAACGGAAACTCCTGAATCAATGATCGCGTTGTATGGAATTCCCCATATTTCAACATCGCATTCCGCAAATTTTCAAGGGATAGGTTTAATCCGTAGGAAATGATCGTCTTTCTGTATTAGTCCTACCCGTATTGGATCTGACGTGCCAGCCGCATTTTCATCTGGCGTGGGACTTTTAGCCTTTATGTTTGGTGTTCGAGCGAGGGCGAATCGTTTCCGATTCGCCTTACAGTGTTGTAACATCCGCTCATTAGCCTGTTCAGAGATCGAGAGCAAATGGCCGATCGGAAGTGGAATCCGATGGTCCAAAGCTCGGACGATGTTCAACACATCAATTTTCCCTGTGACGAAGGTGGGTCCTCCCAACTCCATCTCTCCTAGAGAAGGTCGCCACTCCGCCATTTCTTTTTGTTCTGGCGCTGGTCTGATTGTTCCAATCATTCCATGTCCCGGATAACCAAGCGACACATATTGGTCCAACAGGATGAGCTCAGCAGCTTCTTTCGCGGTAGCTAACGCACTTGCTCCTCCTTCCATTTCTTCCATCAAAGTTCCTACCCGTCCATGTCCGTTAGCGATGGGAGCCGCTGCCATCGGTGCAACTCCGACCCGTTGTTGCGGGGGCCGATAGGGGCAATCACGGGCTAGATGCCTTGGCTGATGGCATGCATAACAAACATTCTGATTGCTTGCGGCTCCTCCGAGAGCAGGCACCGGGGCCAGCCCTTGTTGAAGCGGAGGGGCACGTACTGCGATGGGTCGCATATTCCTCATCATAGCTTCCAATCGAGCATTATGCTCCCGTTGTTCCTTTTTGCTCTCTTGGATCTTGGTCAGTTCAAATATGGCGGTTGATTCGTTCGATCGTACGGGATTCTCGATTGGTGGTGGGGATGCCGTCATTACAGGTGCTGGTATCACGGGGGCGGGCATGCCCGTAATCACACTAGGTGCTGGTCGTTTGGGGGGTATCTATTCCATATAAGTAACAAGTCCTGATGCAAACCCCATGTTTTCAAAGTTGTTCTGCAACGCAGCCAGCTCAGCCCTTGCCCTCGAAAGCTCGGACGAGTCTCCTTCCTTAGGATAGTCTTCTCCTTCTAAGAAACTCACCGAGAACTTTCCTTCCATCTCCTCTGCAGCTGCCATGATCTGTTGCAGCATGTGATTGATGGGGGAGTCTGAACTGTTTCCGCGGTTTCGCCCTTATCGTCCGTCTGCGAAGTCCGTCTATAAACAGATCTCTCCCTACTTGCTCGCCCCGCTCAGTTTTCACAAACATTCGATAGAACCGGTTCCGATATTCTGCAATGGACTCGAGCGGTTCTTGAACTCGGTCCTTGATCATGCAGAGCGCTTGCTCTAGATGGACATAGTCGAATCGATTCAAAAAATCGCGCTCAAAAGTAGGGAGATCCACCTATACATAGGTACTAAACCACTGATGGGCGTCCCCACCTAATCAGGCGGGAAGGTTTACCTGAGCTTCGTTATCGTCATACTGCTGTGCCCGGAGCGTGGCTAACCATGCTACCGCAAGATGATGCACAGGGTCAAACAGATAAAGATCAGGTGGCGTCATGGGAGCCCTTGCTCGTGGGGTGGGTTGTTTAGGATTTTGTTGTTGATTGGCATTCTGCTGCTGTGGGTTCGGATTCTGTGGGTTAGCGTTCATGTTGGCTACCCGTCGATTAGCCGATCTACTTCGGGTGATGACGGGATCGCGTCGATGCGCGTTCCGGAGTCGAGGTCGCCCTCGGTTAGCCAGATCGCTCAATTATCGTGCTGTCAACCCTAAAACCATGCCACGTGTCATGCTCCGATACCAACCTCACGCCCAACGCGACTTTTGGGAAAGTGGGGGTGGAGTTCCAGGTTAGAACTGAGATCTCTTATGGCAGAGTTTTTCGGGGGCACGAGTGCAATTTGGCGGAGAGGGCGGACCTCCTCTAGTCATAAGGCAGATGGCATGCGCGGGCCATTCAAGGCCGGGCGAGCCATTGGTTCCGAGGACGGCGGTTCGCCGGAAGGTCCCTCCGGGGTGGGTGGGGTTCCGATGAGTCAGGCCGTGAGAAGTTGCCACGTGGCGCCGACCGTCACGTGTTTGGGTAAAGCCTCCCGGTTTCCGAGGTTCTCAGTTCGCCGCTTCGTCGACAATTTCCGCAGGGTGTACTGGGCCAGTAGGGGGCTATGGCCTTCCACGAGACGATGCTGAGTTGGTGATACGGAAGAAGAAGGCGGAAGGGAGGGAAGCTGGTGGAGATAACGACAAAGCCTGGGTGGGTAAAGTAGTGGGTGGGGTCCTGAGTGGGGAAATCAGAGCACCGGGGGTCCCTAGTGGTGGCGCAGTGAAACTCCCTAGGACACAGTCGATTCTCTTTTAGGCAGGGGTATCTCTGTCGGAGGCTTTCCGCTATCCAAGAGGTGAAATAGTCCGGGTCGTACAACAATGACTCCGAGCTCTCGGAGTGTGTCATTATGTCATCGCGGGGCTGTGAGGTGCCTAAGGGCGGGTCTGTGCCGAATGCGATCACCATGTGCAAGTACGTGCAGGCTGCATGAATCTAGTCGCGCTTACGCGTGTTCGCACGGGATGACTGCTCCGTTGCAGACCCCAAATGGTAGTATCCAATCAGACCGTACTTCTGCAATTGATGGTCCTTTGATGAATCGACGCACGGGGGCACACAATAATGTGCAGATCAGGTCGCGTTTACACGCGTCCTCGCACGGTGTTCGCCGGGCCACACATTCGATTGTCTTATCACTCCGTAATGCAAGATGCAACAATCACAGCAGTTCAATCAGAAGATAAACAAAAATGGAAACAACATTGACGACTATGCAAAATTCCTACCCTTCATGTGAGTACATCAAGACGAGAAACAAACGCAAAGATCGGGCACCAGGACTTAGCAAACAGACATAACATCCATTCATCCATTCATTCAACAACACACACAGTATATCCGAGATGGAAATCGCAAAGAGAGGTGTGAGCAAAAACCAAGTCCAGATTCCGAAAAATAAAACGGGCAAATCACTCAGAGCCGAAATCAAAATTTATATACACGAGACAGGAGGGAGAAAAGATAAAGAAACAGCAAATGCACGTCCATCAACCTCAGCTCTCTCTTCCTCTCTCTCCCTCTCCAATGCGGACAGTCCATCGTTGCGCACCAACCCACGAAGCCGTCACCCCGCTTAGTCCTCCCGCACCCGCCAGGTTCGCCCGCGCCCACAGTCCGTCGTGGCCCGCATCAACCCCGCGCATTTGGCACCAGCTCGTCGGGTCGCCCGACTCCTGCTCTACTCACCTCTTACTTTGCTCGTATGCCGACCCTCTCTGATCGCGCAACCCCGAGCTTCCAACAGCTGGTTAAGAGAGCAAACTAGTCGCGCAGCCGAAATTTATAGCGTGCATGCATGCGCGAAAAACACGGAATTACAAGGACTCAGAAGGAAGATTAGAGAAGGAATGCCTACGTTCTGCATGGCCCAATTGCGGCGTGGGGTACGCAGCCGCTCTCCATGCATCGATCCGATCATGCAGACCGCGACTACCAAAAACACAGCAAAAGAAAGAGAAGAAGGGCGAGAAGGACGAAGCACAAGAAGAAAGATACAGTTACAATGGCGCCAGCCCAAAATTACAGTTACACATCCGATTAAAGGCGCCCACTAATCAGAATTCCGTTGCAGCCGCATAAAGAAGCACGTAAGCAAAAGGCGTCGCGCGGCAAAAGAAAGTCCTAATTACAAAATTCCTAAATTCATAGCTAATGTGGAAAAGCAAAAAGCACAAGTTCCAGAAAGAAAGTCCGAAATTCCGAGAGTCATCGGGGCTCGACAAAATTCGAAAAAGAATTCAAAAAGAAAATTCAAAAAGAACGAAGTGAATTCCCACGCGACGTCCGCGCCTGAAAGGTCTGAAATCGAAACAAACGAAGCGACGTCAACATTTATTATTCGCGCGCACGACGGCGCGCCAGCCATCCAACCGACCAATCAATCACCCCGATCGTCCCGGGACTCACCCGGCCCTGAACCCCACCTTTCGAAAAGAGGCAACGAAAAAGACGAAGAAACGAGGGCACTGACGCAATTTCCCACCGATCCCGATCTCCCGTATTTGGCCCAACCTTCCCAGCTTAGGACCCCTCATCGCAATCGCGCAGGAAATCGCGCGGTGCGGAAATCGGTTCGTCACATACATAGTATCCTGAGGAGCCACATGGCACAGGCAAACAGCAAGCTGCTTCTGCGCAAAATAGGCAGGATGGAACAACGGAAGACAAGGCCAAGGGTGATCTATCTGGCGGCCCTTTTGCAGGGTGAAGAAGACACTTGTTAGGGCTGCTCCCTTTGATACTTACTCAAGAACCACGAATGGATCATGTTCTGGGTTTGAGAGGGTATAGGGTGTAAAGGGTTTGAAATGGGCTTGATACTTTCTCAAGAACCAGGAATGGATCATGTTCTGGGTTTGAGAGGGTCTAGCGTTTAAAGGGTTTGAAATGGGCAAGCACAGATATGCTCAAACAAAGGGGGCGGTTGAGATTGGGCTACAGCTTTCTATCACTCGCTCATGGACCAGGGATGGGTCTGGTGCTGGTTTTGCGAGATCATTGGTTCGAAGGGTTAAATGGATAGACACACATATATCCAAATAAGGGGGCTGCTGAGACAGGGCTGGGTTATTAGATAAGGGTTGCTCCTAAGAAGGGATGGGTGACACTAGCAGCTCCATGGGATTTTGGAGCCCCAAGCTGAGTTTGAATTGGCCGCAGCCCTGAGGAACAACAAACAGCATTCTCTGTTTTGCACGATGTATCAAAGGGACGCTGGACCCGGTTTTCAGCAGGTGATGCTCCCCACCAATAGATGGAGCCTCCCCGACGGTGCTAGACGTGTCTGCTCTTATCAGCACACCTAGCACCCGATCGGGTTGTTCTCAAAAAAATAAAAATAAAAATAAATAATAATAATAATAATAATAATAATGAATACTTCGGCCTCGCAGTCAACTTACGCACTACGCTGGACCCGCTTTCCAGCAGGAGTTGCTCCCCACCAATAGATGGAGCCTCCCTGGGAGTGCTACCGTCTTCTCCCGAACACAACGCACCCTTATTTTGGTTGTATCTGACCCGAATATAGCTTGTATACATTCATTTTTAGGGTGCATTATGTTCGGGGGAAGACGGTAGTGGTGCCTCCTCTTACCAGCACCCCTAGCATCAACTCGGGTTGTTCTACTAACCAAAAAAAAAAAAAAAAAAAAAAGAGCAGCCCCGCAAAGTGGTCCCCCTCTCGAAGGCTCCATCTATTGGTGCGGAGCAGCATCTGCTGGAAAGCAGGTCCAGCGTCCCTGATTGATACATGACAGATACAATTTGATATTGTTCCCACTGACATTTTCAGTGAATATTTTTTTTCTTTTTTCTTTTTCTTTTTTTAAGTAGTACAGGTTGTTGTAGAGGCTGGCTACTAGGCATATGACAGGCCTGCCAGCACCTGTCCGTTTGATCATCCCGATGTATTGCCTAAGCAGTCCCCTATGAGACACAGACCTACGATGGGATGGATGACGAGCTCTATGAATTGATCTCTTCTCTACAGCGGGACGCGAGTGATCGAGCGCGGGCGATCGCCGTTTTCTACGATTGCGTTGAGTTGATGCAGCAGATTAAAGATAAGATTTCTGACCTTTTGGCAAAAAGACATGCGAGTAGTCTGCCAAGTACTGAGATGCAGACAGCATCGATAGCTCCAACATCTTTGACAATATCACCAACAACATTAAGTTCACCAACAACGGCAATGACGACACTGACATCGACCTCAAGTACAACACCAGTGGTTGTATTGCCAATAACAACATCCACGACGTTAACATCTCTATCAGCAGCAGCGGGGTCATCGTTAATTCTGAGCTGTGTTCATCAAGGGGGGCTGCTTGAGCAGGCTGACGACGCATGGGGGCTGGAAGAGGGGACACCCTCTTGTGCGGAATGTGCGGATCGGGTACAGTCGAATGCGTTCATGTGTCGCGGTGGCAGGGGCCTTGAGGAGGGGCGGGGTCTGTGTGCCGAGATCGATGAGCGTCTTCACAAAGATGACGATGATGATACCGCGGTTGGCTTTACTGTTTTCGGCCTCGCTGCTGACGAGGGGGCTATGAATGATGACGGTCGTCGCGACAAATACAACAACAATAACAATGACAATTACACAGCATGCAATAATGAAACTTGCAACGACATCAGACAAGGGGTGAGCCGCTTGTTTTTTTCCTCCCATGAAACCTGCAACGACATCAAACAGGGGGTGATCCACTTGTTTTTTCTCTCCTGCACTCTTCCTTCCATCCCACTTTCCTTTTTCTATGCTGTGGGGAATGATTGGGGTCCGGGGGTTGGGATGTGCGTTGAACAGGGAGAGGGCGCGGGAAGGTGGGGGGAGGGTTGGTGGCGGGAAGGGGTAGGATAGGTGGTGCTTTATCTCCCCGTTTGAAACGTGCTCACAAACTTTGAGAATCATGGGGGGACGAAGTTGTGAGCAATTTGAAATGTTCTTGTTCGTCAATTTTCGTATCTGATCTCGATGATGCCGGCGAAATTGCAATAAAAATGGTTTGTCACGTGGCCGCGCAGATAGGTGCAGCGAGGAGCAGCATAGATAGGTATTACTGCCTATGTGGATGCGCTGCGATTTGGCCATGTGCTGTGCTGACTTTTTACTAGATTCTATAAATCCCCGTTCCGAATTCCCCTCCCTGTT
>BFEA01000018.1:5346727-5356763 GCA_003427395.1 Chara braunii | reverse complement strand
GAGAGAGAGAGAGAGAGAGAGAGAGAGAGAGAGAGAGAGAGAGAGAGAGAGAGAGAGAGAGGATTGAAATATACGTAAGATTGTGGATCGGGGACGAGGAGTGGTGGGAGAGTCTGAGTAGCTGCAGCGGATGGGTGGGCTGTCCAGTAGGTGGTGGGTTTGATGAGGATTGGGAAACCGATGTAAGGATGTGCAAAATGGCTCTCGCATGAGGTAGTCCCGGGAGTGGTAGGGCTGGGGTTGAAGGGCGCCCGCGGCCGGAAGGATCTGTGGATTGGGAAGTTGCGGTTGTGCGTGTGCTTGGAGTTGTGGTTGGGCGCGGTTCGTCTTTCGTTCTTTCTCTGCGATGTTCAATCCGAGTTTGGTCATTGGGAAAAGGAATATCTTACCATAGTCTCGAAGGTTTTCGGGTGGGGGGAATCTGCCAATCTGGTACTTTCGTCTTTCCTTTCCCGTCGTCACCCGAATAGAACGCCGGGTCATTATACCCGTATTTGGTCGAATTTTCGTGCCGGATACAGCTGTAACGACAGGACGTTTTATTCTGGTGAAGAGGGTAGGTAATAAGTCTCTAACTAACGAATAAAACGTCCTGTCGTTAAAATTAATGAACTCGATCGGAACCAGCGGTCCAGCGCACAACTCAACCAATTCGAATGTCGGTGCACATACTTAGCAAATTGTAAGGGTGGGGAATCTGACGATGGAGAAGTGCAGTCAGGTCGCGATAGAAAGTTGTGAGAGTTGGGGAACTTCGACAAAAAATTGAGTTCATGCAAACATCGGAGTGATGATGGAAAAACAGGAGGTAAGGGCATGTCTCAAACAGTTTCCTTTCGACTGTGGAAAAGTGTAGTACCGTGGAAATCATATGGAGGAAAGACAAAAAAAAAAAAAAAAAAAAAAAAAAACCATATGGAGGAAAGACGGCGTGACAATTGGGTCGGTTCAATAGGCGAAGAACTCCCCGGTGTACATAACTGGGTTATGGGCTAAAGTCTGGTTCCTCATAGGGTTGGTGTCGATTGGGAAGAGTAGTTTTTTTTCAGAGTTTGAGTCTGTTTGACTGAAAAAAAAAAAAACCTGGAGCAAGTGCCAGCAACATTTTTCGAACGATAAAAATATTAAAAAAACTAGGATCGATACGAAGATCGATACAGAGAAGGAGCCAGGAGAAGGATCTGATGCACAAAGGCACAAAGGCGACGGCGAGTTGCTTCGCAGTCTTCGCTCTTTCCTTCTTCTTCTTAGCTCCCCACACCTCCTACCCGCCGTCGCCCGAGCGCAACGCATCCTTCTTCAGGCTGATCGTGAATGGGCACGTTGCGTCGCAGCCTTCGCTGTTTCCTTCTTCTTCTCCTTACCTCCCTGGGCCACCCGCTACCCGCCGTCGCCCGGACACAACGCATCCTGCATCTGATCGGGATGGTGCGCAGGCTATCCTTGAGGTCCCATCACCTCCCATGTAGTCATGACGAGGGTGCGTTGTGCTCGGGGGAAGGCGAGTAGCTCTCCCTTCTCACAATTGGGATGACGGGAGGGGGAAGAGCTACTGGCAGATGTCACGGCGGGGGAGAAGAAGCAACGGATCTTCCTTTTAGTATATGCAATAGATGCTATTTTTAGTATTTTAAACTGAAATTGAGCATGGTTTACGAAAAGAGAAACAAGTTTTGTTAAAAAAAAAAAAAGAAAAAAAAAAGAAAAAAAGAAAAGAAAAGAGAAACAAGGAAGTTCGGAGTCTGCCATCGTGGGGGCGTCGGGAGAGGTGAGGAAATCGGTTACGGGACGTTTCGTTTTTTTTTTGTTTTTTTTTTTAATAGGTAAAATCCAGGTGGTTGTAGAGGCAGGCTACTACGGTAGGCATATGACAGGCCTGTCAGCACCTGACCATTTGTATTGCCTAACCGATCCCCTATGAGACACCCTCCCACCGTTACTCATCATCACGATCCCCGGTGCATCCCTACTCCCAAGGTCCTACCTGAGTATACCCAGGACGTTTCGTTTCTCAGATTCCCCGATCAATCGACTTGATTTGGGTCAACGATCGCTAATTGAGTATCGCGCGACGCTCTTCGTGGCAGATACTGTGTGCTCACATCCGTAGGTTAATCCTGTACTCTCTCTCTCTCTCTCTCTCTCTCTCTCTCTCTCTCTCTCTCTCTCTCTCTCTCTCTCTCTCTNTGTGTGTGTGTGTGTGTGTGTGTCTCTCTCTCTCGCTCTCTCTCGCGGCGTCTCTTCCCACGGTCTCACACTCATTCACCTGCTTTCTCTCTCTCTCACGCAGTCACACACTCACCTGCTCTCTTTCTCTCTCAGGTAGTTGGACACTCACTCACCTGCTCCCTCTCTCTCTCCTCTCTCCTCTCTCTCTCTCTCTCTCTGTCTCTGTGTCGGGCACCATCGGCGAAATGACTGGCGTTAAAGGATGGCAACTTGGCCGCTCGTCTTTGCGGTCCCATCCCCAGAGATTGATCACGTTCCTCCCTCATTTTGGTCCAGTTAGTCGGCGTGGTGTTTCGGCTACAGCTAGTGCAGTAGCTAATGATGTTTGTCCTGAAAATTATCGTTAGATGGCTCAACGGACCGTGGTGTATGGCGGATCCGCCTAGAGATTGACCAGATAGCTCGGCCTCCAGTGAGTGGTATATGGCCAAGCCGCCGAAGCTATGGCATTCTCCACGTACAACTGGGCGTTCGCAATCCCCTCGTCCCGGGCCATCTTTAGATCTTATCCCGGAGTTGGGAGTAACAGCCCGCCGCCTATGTCCACGTCGTGACTAAACCCCTTCAGAAAAAGAAAAAAAAATGCTCAGTTCTCACAGATCAGTTGGTGCTGTGTCTTGGGGCCAGATCCCACTGGGAAGGACGATTGGAATAAGTGTCTGAATCTGGACGTGTTCCATGGAGAGATGCAGAAAAGCAGATCAATCACAGTTTTCTGCACCTCGCCACAAACACGTCCAGATTCAGGCACTCATTCCAATCCTCTTGGCCAGTGGGATCTGGCCCTTAGTACTTTTCCATCTAAGCCTTGCGTTCCGAACTTCCGGTCCATAATTAATCAATTTGGTCCCAGAAGTTCGCAATAAGCATGTAAGCCTGATTCGGGTTGAACGTCGTGAAAAGAGTCAGTCGCAGGTAATCGACGGCGGCGTTAGTTGAGCCAGAGCCGACGACTTATAGTATATCCGTGTTCGCGGCTTCGGTTCGACATATTATCGGCTAAGTCTCAGTGACATACCGTTTTTACGTAGTATCGGTCAAGTGTCAATGACTTACCGCTGCATAGTATCGGCGAAGTCCCAGTGACTTGCCGTTTTTCCATAGTATCGACCAAGTCTCGATTTGACGTAGTATTGGCTAAGTCTCGGTGAGTCGGTGACTTACCGTTTTTTCATAGTATCGGTCAAGTGCCAATAACTTGCCGTTTCTGCATAGTATCGGCCAAGTCTCAGTGCCTTACCGTTTCTGCATAGTATCGGCCAAGTCTCAGTGACTTACCGTTTCTGCATAGTATCGGCCAAGCCTCCGAGTCGGTTTGACGTAGTATCTATCGGCTAAGTCTCAGTGACATACCGTTTTTACATAGTATCGGTCAAGTGTCAATGACTTGCTCGTACATAGTATCGAAGTCTCCGTGACTAACCGTTTCTGCATAGTATCGGCCAAGACTCCGAGTTGGTTTGACATAGTCTCGGCTAAGTCTCAGTGACATACCGTTTTCACATAGTATGACTTACCGTTTTTACAGAGTATCAGCCAAGTCTCAATGACTTGCCGCCAGATCCTGCCGGTGCGGGGTGATCTTTCGCCTAAACTGGCAGAGTGCATTGTTGCTTGGGACCGACTTTTTTTTTTTTTTTTGGTGTGTGTGTGCGTGGTCCGATGGACCACGTATCAGATATTAAGCTGATCAGAACAGATACTACACTTGATCTATTTTTAGCCAAAAGCTTGGGACCGACATAACAACAGTAAGGCCTGGTGCTCAGAATGGGAAAACTTCCCTCGGCCACAACGCACTCTCATCGTGACAGTCACTGTATTGGGGTGAAAAATAGCCTGTATGCAGTCATGGTCGGTGTGGGTTGTGTTCAGGGGTGCTGCCGGTGCCGGGTTCGAGGTTTGTGTTAACAAATCTTTCAGCAGAGCTGCCGGAAAAATAGCCACTATGCATTAATGATTGGGGTGACACTCTGTTGTGCTCAGGGAGTCAGGGGTGCTGCCGGTGCCGCCGGGTTCGAGGTTCATGGGAACGAATCTCTCACCAAAACTCGCAGAGTTCATTCGAGCTTGGGACGGACATAACAGCAGCAAGTCCTGGCGCTGAGAATTGGAAAGCTTGCCCCGAACACAAGGAACTCTCATTGTGACCATATATTGGCCGGTTGGTGCCCACCTCAGGGTATCAGTTGTCGGGTAGTCGGTGATGCTCAACCACAACTGGGGTTAAGGTGGATTATCACTTACAGTGTAATCAGTTACTAGGGGATTCTGCAGACTGTTGAGGGTTCAGCCTCCTGATGAGTCGGTGAAACTCCGACGAAACAGTTTGTCACAGCCCCTCGTTGTCGTCTTCTCCCTCTTGGCCTACGGTTTACCGGGCAGTTCTGTTTGGCGATGTATTGGCCAGAAGAATATCAGTTTGCATACTCGATCGGGGTGGGTTGTGTTCAGGGGTGCTGCAGGTGCCGGGTTCGAGGTTTGTGAGAATGAATGTTCCGCCGAAACTCGTGGAGTTCATTAGAGCTTGGGACGGACATGGCATTCTTCGTTCAGCAATTGCTTTCTGTCGGTTGTGTCCTCAGGTTGTCCTGTGAATCTGGCAGGAATTGAGCGCAGATACATCCAGTGAACTCCTCAGGTCACTGATGACCACCACTTTTGGAGCTCGTTTCAGAACTTTGTCAGTCACCGGAGTATTGGCAAGTATGAGAGACAAAAAAGGAAAGGTCTCTACCCGAAAAATTTGTTACCGTCTTCACCCGAATAGAGAGCTCGGCCTTTTTTTTGGGGGGGGGTCCTTTTATCCCAACCATTATCGCTGTATCTGGACTGAAGGTTGCACTAATAAAATACAGCTATATTCACATGAAGTTCTATTTGGGTGAGTACGGTAGTAAATAGGACCGTTCTGTGCGCTTGCATATCAGCTTGATGGCCTGCGCAGGAGCACCATTCGGAGCGTTTGCATCAAGTTGCATGTCAGCTTGATGGCCTAACCACCTGCGCTTATGGGCGTATTGGGGCCTTGCTCCACTACTCACCACATGCACTAAAGACCAAAAATATGGCGGTGTATCTTCCTATGTTCATTTTGCACATTTGGTGAGTACTGGAGCGGGGCCCTCGATTGGGATGGGATGGACTGGAAATGTGAGGTTTGACCTCTCCTTGTCCCTTGGAGAACACGAGCAACCCAACCTGTAGGGTTTTTCCTTTTCCAATTTGGCTTTTGGTTTTGGACCTTAACACCCTTCCGATTGAGTGATGTTTTGAAACTGGGGTACGAGAGGATGGGTGTGAATGCCGCTGAAGGGTGGGTGGTTGCTTGCCTCCTTCATGATTGCTTGTCCATTTTCCGAGAGTCAGGGAAGGGAGAAACTTGCATTCTTTTCACCTTGGAACTTGTTGCTTTCTAAGAACCGTTACGTCATTATAGGCTCGGTAGATCCTTCTTTTCTGTGCTTCATGGTTTATTTATTTTTTTACTTTGGAAAGGTCTTTCTTTTGATATGGGACGCTGGACCCTGTTTCCTGCAGTTAGCCGGTTGTAGTACAGATTTTGTAAGCTAAACTGGCTGAGGCGCTGCCGGGACAACTCCAGGAGCGAGATCCCACCAGCCATGTATGTGGATTAGTGTGATGGTGAGGGACGGGTGGAGGACAGGTGGGTGGCAGCGTGAAATAGGGAAAATAAACGTAAAAAACCATTTCATGGTCAAACAAATGAAGAAAAAACTGCTAAAAAAGAAAAGAAAGTGCTCTTCTCACAGATGGTGTCTGCTTCAGGTGGGGTGTCAGATGTCAGGGTATGATTCACTGACCATGGCTGTGGCAGTCAAGACGACTGCATGTGAGTGGGCACACGGACCATATTCATTGACAATAGTCTGAGGCTTCCTTGAAATAGGCTGCAGTGCATGCAGTTCGGTTGTTCTGACAGAAATTCTCTTTGGCAAAGGAGGGCAATAGTATCTCCATACACCGTTTGCTGTAGGTGAGGGGATCGAACCCTCCCTAACACCTCCCAAACCAGAATCAATTTCCAGCGATGAAGCCATTCGTCTTTGCCCTCGCCGTGTGATTTCATGCACGTTTCTTTTTTTTTTTTTTTTTTTTTTTGAATTCACGCMCGTGTCGGACCGCCACAGGACCCCCACAGCAAAAAAAAAAGAAAACAACTTGCATTTACCCACTGCAGCCCAGGTGACTGAATGGTACACCAATAAACTGTTGATCGACAGACCTGAGGTTGAATCCTTACCGATCAGATGAATGCCATAATTCTATGTTAAAAAAAAGAAACTTGCTAATAACTTTTTTTTTTTTTTTTTTTTTAATCATGGTGTGTGAGTAGGCCCGCTTTCCGGGGGAGGTGAGCTCGGTGCACGGTGTATAGAGTGGTGGGGTAGCTCTTCTTGGCTTCTTACCTCCCGCGAATCCAGAACGTAGGGCTTCACAGTCACTCGAAGCTGACGAGGGTAGGGTCGGGTGTAGAGCCGTATGCTGTTGTTTTTTTTTCCCCCTTTTTCTTCCCTTCTTTTGGGGGAAGTGCGGCCGCAAAGAAATATTCCTTTTTTTCCCCACCCCCTCTTCGCTTTCTTGGGGAAACTGCGGCCGCAAAGAAATCTTCCATGAGCTGAGTTGTTCTGTGTGCCCGTGCTCTACTTGAGGTTTAGTTCTGGTTTCCCAGTTGAGGAGGTTTTGTTCTGGGTTTAAGTATCCGGTGGTTGCTGCCATGCGCTCTCAGAAGCTCACGACCATAGTGTAACCATGTTGAAAAAATACTATAAACCAGAACTTAACCCCCCCCCCCCCCCCCTCCCCACCCCCAACCCCATCCCAAAGTTGAGCAGAGCCCCGGCCGGAGTTCCTGAGGTGTACCCTGATCGTACTACCCAGAATTGTAACGATCTGGGGACAATCTTCTGGAGTATACTTGCCCTGGCCGAAGAGCTGAGGAAATCAGATTACCCCAAGAAGGTGATCGTCTGCGGCCTGAAGTGGATGAAAAGAAGGGTGGATATGCCATTTTGGGATCGTATGCTGGAACTCATCAGCAGCACGGTCAAGGACTGAACCTTGAGTCGTGGCGTGCAGCTATCGCCCGGCTTTGTGTTCCGATCGCCCTGCAAGAGTCGCTTGGACTATTGTGACTAGGGAAGAGACGAGGAGAAAATTTGCGCCCTGACTCTGCACTGAAAAAATTTGGCCTGTGACTGAGTTAAGCCTGTGGCTACAGGTAATGGTGGTAAAACGTGTTGGTTCACCGCTCCATGCGATTTTGGTTTTGAAACTCAATTTATCTATTCATGTTTCTTTTTTCCTTTGTGTATTTTCATTGGTTGCTCTTTCGGCCCCGGTGCAATGTCACTTAGTTGCCGCTCGAAGGTACTGAAGGGTGTGGGCGTGTTACGCTCACACTGTCCCACACGGTCACCGCGAAAGTTTTGAATAGTATAAGAAATGTAGTATCAGTGTTAGCAGTTACCTCAATCTGAGTCACTGTGGCGTATTTGAGTAGAAGGGTTGAGTATTCCTGTGGTCACCGTGATGGAATCGTTGGGGATTGCCAGGATTGGCGGAGGAGGAGATGATGTACGCCATGATAGTAATGCTCAAGTCATCTTCTTCTATTAGTTTTTCCTGTGTTGGCAATCTCTTTCTCATATCTCTTTCTCGGAGTTCCTGAGGCATTCTGGAAGCAAAATGGACTCGGGCCAGCAAGTTTGGTCAGAAATCTTGTTTGTGCATCGCACCTGGGTAGACCAAGTCTGACAGAGATTGGATTGACTTTTTGAAGTTTTCGTGCCATTATTTGTTTTTCCTTTTTCTGCGGTTCGTTTTTATTTTTGAAAATTTACGCGTACAAGCAAGTTCTCCAAATTTATGACCCACCATATCTTGCGAGCCTTTTTCGCTCTTTTGCAACAGCCTGCGGCCTGGTGGTGTCTAATACTGTCTATGGTTGCCAATGTAAGCTCGGATAGATCAGGCACAAGGCGGGTCCACTTTATAAGTCCCCATGATGGGCATGATGGGGGACCCGCCCGGTCATGCTTGGGATCCCCGGTCATGACCCGGGGTCCTTGGTGGTGCTCGGTCATGACCGCAAAATCGCTCCCACGTCAGCATAGAAAGCGTTCCAGGGGGGGTGACTGCGGATTCCTGCTGCAGAAGCCAGGCCCAACACGCATGTAAGACGAGAGAAGAAGAAAAAAAAAAATGTTTGGTGGGGATGGGGGGCTGAGCAAAAAAAAAAAAAAAGACAGATTGATTGATTGATTGAAAAGAAAAGGGGGTGCACATCCAGATGTGTGTGTGTGTGTGTGTGTGTGTGTGTGTGTGTGTGTGTGTGTGTGTGTGTGTGTGACACAGCGGGGGGTTTGATTGATTGACAGTGAAGGAAAGAAAAAGAGGAAAAAAAAATAAATAAATAAAAAAAAAATAGGGTTCTGGGAATCATATTGCTACACTCCCGGGGCCAAGTCCCACATACACCGTTGAGCCAGTTCAATGCTGAACTAGCTCAACGTGTGTGACCCCACGCGACCTCTGAGATGCATTGGGAGCTGCACATCCAGCGGTTGTTCTTAGGTGTATAAAATACAAAGACTTTCGTTTTTGTTTTTTGGTTCAAGAAAGGTGCTGAAAAATCCCTCCGCCCGAATACAACGACTCCTATCCTGCCCATCTTCTGTTGAACTACATACCCCACTTGGAGTGGGGTATGGACCCAACGGTGCTTGTGCCATCATGACCTTCTGTGGGAGGACACTGTGACAGCCGTGGGAGGACACTCTGACATTCTGTGGGAGAACACTCTGACGACTGTGGGAGGACACTCTGACAGAGAGTGTTCATGCTGTGTTTGGCTGTGCAGCCCCAAACTCGTTTCTGTGAATGCACCAAGCCAGGAGTACTGTCTACGCTCATTTCCCTGTCTCCGATGTTGCGTAGTATGCGGAGCCTTTCACTGAGGATTGTTGTATTTTACTATTTTCCATTTTACTTTTTAGAAAATATGGACAAAGATTTCAGTAGCATTTGGTTATTCATTGTTTTTTGGGAAATAGGGGGGAAAAGCCTTCAGCAGCATTTGATTCTCCTTTTTGGCCTTTGTTTTGAGTTTTTAAGTCACAAAAACTGTGTCACACCATTGCGTTGAGCTAGTTCAACGGTGCATGCGGAACTTGACCCCCGAGCTCTTTTTCTTTTTAAGTTAAAGGAAAATAATTCTTTTTGAGTTAAAAGAAAAAAAAACTTCTTGTATTTTTTCAATTTTAAAATTCATATTTGTGCCCCCCCCAAAAGGAAACGGGGTGTAGTGCGTTTTGAGATCCACGCCCCATATATGTATATTACAGTATATATATTTTCGGGGGGAGTCATTTATCCTCTCTAATAAGCGATGGGGGTTGTGGTTAAACCACATTCGCCCCTGGTTGAACTGCCTGGCCATGATTAGGCTGATTAGCTGGGTTGGTTCAACGAAGCCCCCGTCAATGACGTCATGACCGGGGGGGATTCATACGATCCACCCTGCCGGACATGTTCAGTACCAGGGAATGGCCCTTTAGCTCCCACAGCTCAGAAAAGGCCACATTAGCTCGCACTACACAACGAATGGAGAGAGAGAGAGAGAGAGAGAGAGAGAGAGAGAGAGAGAGAGAGAGAGAGAGAACATGTGGCGTGGCAAGCACGTCCCATCAAACCCGTGTGGACGTGCTTGAATGCGGGCAAATTGAAGTGTGTGTTCATGCCATTGAAGGCATGTGCTGCATTGTGTGTGTTTTGAGCGTGTGTT
>BFEA01000018.1:5264421-5300513 GCA_003427395.1 Chara braunii | reverse complement strand
TCGGTGAAACTCCGACGAAACAGTTTGTCACAGCCCCTCGTTTGTTGTCCTCTTCTCCCTCTCTGCCTACGGTTTACCGGGCAGTTCTATTTGACGATATATATATATTTGTGACGATATATGTATATATATATATATATATATATATATAGCCTCCTGATGAGTCGGTGAAACTCCAATGAAACAGTTTGTCACAGCCGCTCGTTTGTTGTCCTTTTCTCCCTCTCTGCGGACGGTTTTCCGGGCAGTTCTGTTCGACGATATAGCCTCCTGATGAGCTGGTGAAACTCCAATGAAACAGTTTGTCACAGTCCCTTGTTTGTTGTCCTCTCCTCCCTCTCTGCCTACGGTTTACCGGGCAGCTCTTTTTGACGATTTATATATGACAACAGAGCTGCCCGGCAAACCATAGGCATATATATGTCATGTTTTACCTGTCAGCTAAAAAAGCACAGCTTGCAAACCAGATCAAGAAAATAGCTCATATCATGATGCGCACTGAAACCTGTTCTTTGGCTCTTCCTGTGCTGTTCATTTTGTTTGACGGTGGATGTCTGGGTATGTGATATGTATGTAAAAGTACAATGATGATTCATTAACTCTGTTACATACATATAAAAAAAAAAAAAAAAAAAAAAAAAAAAAAAAAAAAAAAAAAAAAAAAAATACTCTGTTACATGCATATAGATAGTTTTTATAATAATGTATTAACATTGCGGTTGGTCTCTCCAATTTTGGTACCTCCATTTGCAGACGGTCGTCTGTAGCACTCACTGGCAGTGGGGCGCTGCATTGCAATTTTTGATGTGCAATGTATACAACCTGGATTGGGCAATATGTACATGCGGTGAAAGGCTTACGTGTTGGGACAGCGGAATGTATACAACCTGGATTGGGCAATAAGTACATCTGCCGAAAGGCTTGGATGTTGGGACATCGCACTGTAGACTTTCCTTTTTTGCAAAGCCGGGACCCGTCGGTAAGCTAAATTTCCATTTGTGGATGATGATGATCGACTCTGCCTTCTACCGGCCACGTCGGGCCAGCCGGCTGTGCTTCCGTTTCAGGCTGACGGGAAGACCAGGAGCCCTACCTCCTCCCTCCCTCCTTCCTCCTCTGCTCCGAGTTCCGCTACTTATTCCATTTGTGGGTGATGACGACGGATTCTGCTTTCTACCGGCCACACTGGGGCAGCCAGCTGTGCTTCCATTTCATACCGACGGGCCAGACTAGGGCCCCTCCCCTCCTCCCTCCTTCCATGTCTTCGGTCATCACGACAGGTTTTCCCTGGGACTTTCGTTTTTTTTAACCTTTTTCCAACTTTTTTGTACATATATCCTCCAGCAGACAGACATCTTTTTAACTTTTTTTCCAACTTTTTTGTACATATATCCTCCAGCAGACAGACATCCGTTGGCCGACCATCATTCTGTGCCCGGGCTATGTCGACAATTTAGTTTTGTTTTCCGAGTTTTTTGTACATATATCAGCCAGCAGATGGACATTAGTTTTTTTTTTAACTTTTTTCTACTTTTTTCTTCTTTTTTCAACTTTTTAAAACTGTTTTGTACATGTGTCTGCAAGCAGACACACATCCGTTGGCAGACCGTCGTTCAGTACCGGGCCTATGTCGACAACAAAGTTTTTCTATTCCAACTTTTTTGTACATGTATCCGCCAGCAGACAGACGTTAGTTTTTTTTCCAACTTTTTTGTACATATGTCCGCCAGCAGACGGACATCCGCCGTCGATGCCTGCCCAGTGCCCACACATCCAAAGGGGTTTTGTCGCGAACACCGAACGGAAGAGTTGGAGGCACGCCACGTCCAGAATCTCCTGCCCCGTTCAGGCGGACGGGCTGTTGACGATGCCTCGTCATGCCCAAGTTAGACTAGGCTGTGATCGATGCCTCATCGCATTCGTTTCATCTCCGACTGCGTAGCAAGCATGGAACGGAGGCGTCGGAGGAGCGTCAAGTTCGTTCTCTCCCCTGATTGATCCCTCTCTTCTGTCAAGTATTCCAGGTGTTCTTGTATACTCAGATCTTGTTTTTTTTTTCTGTTCAGACGGACGACAGCCTGGGGTGGAGATCTTATCGTTGAACGGACCGGGCCCAGATAAATCCAGAGGATTTTTCGCGCATCTGATCTGATGCCATCGCAGTTGAAACTCAGGTCTGTGTGTGACAGTGTGTGACAGTGTGTGACAGTGTGTCAACTGAGCGACACTCAGTCAGATCTTGTTGTCAATTGCTACAGTTTCTCGTCACGCTTGCGTCACGCTGAGAGAGATCTCGACACTGAACCACGTGAATTGGAAGGAGTGTAAGTAAAGTTTCACTCAATTCTGCAAGGCTACGAGGGGTTGACGGTCGCTCATCTTCTCTCTTCTGGGCATTTATGTTTATGCTCTGTCTTCTTCGCTCAGACCAAAGTCACTACCGGTTGCTGCAACTCGTTGAGTCCCGTACAAACAGAGCGCTGTCACGTGAAGGGTGCATCAGAGAAATGGTACTAAGTGATAAGCTGTTTCGTTCTCACTACTGTCATTCAAACAGTGCAGAGGCGACGAGACTCCCCCGTGAGAAAGGAAGGAGGGGGTGGGGAGTGGGGGGGGAGGAGGGTGACAGAGCGGAGCAAGGTAGCCTCCTCGCCAGCGGTAGAAAAGCCAGCGGCACCCAGCTGCCAAACTCAACCAGGGACGTAGATCAGGTCTAAAAATAGTGAACTCTCGGTCTCGCGGGGGTTTGTGCCGTGAACATGCCTGGAGTCGCAAGCTGAGCTGTACTGTTTGCTGCGCTGCAGGGTTCTTTACGTGCGTCATCCATTTTGACGGTCATTTCGTGCTCAGCCTGTAGTTGTTCTTCCGGCCGTCACCGTACACCTGCGTCATAGTGTGACTTGTAGTCAGTCATGGATGGCTACTCATAGAGTGCGGAGATCCAAAAAAAAAAAAAGAGTGTGGAGATTACGGTCAGCGGATCGTTGACAGGCGACAGGTGGTCACCTAGTAGCTGATGAGTGGTCTAGATCATCCACTGGCGGTGCTAAGAGTGCCCGTACCGCATTCAGGGGTTGAGTCAATTGTTTGATTAATTAGTTGGTATAATATTATTAATATATGAATATAATATATAAGATCAAATCATCAAATACATTCATGGATCGACCAATCAAGCAATCTATCAATCAATCAAGTGATTCGATCAATCAGCGATTCAATCAACTAGTAAGCGTCAACAGGACTCACACGTGTGTCCTTCAATCTGCAAGTGCTTAAAAAAAAAAAAAAAAAAAAAAGGCTCTCACCAAGCATCTATTATTACCTGCCAGTCAATGACGTTCTTTTTTTTTTTTTTTTTCTGGTTTATTTGTCATATTGGTATGGCATTCAGGGTTAGATCATCGCCCGCAAAATAATTCAATGACAGTGACTCTGAAAGTCGCCGTCTGTGCCAATTTTGGCTATATGATATTATATGCCAGGCCCGGCTTAGCCAGTGCACTGTATGGACATCAAGACATTATGGCTGGCAAAATCCTGAAAATTGCTGTCTCTGGGTTTAGCAAATGCATACTATTACTACTATGGCGAACTTTTTTTTTTTTTTTTTTTTTGGGGSGGGKGKGGGGGGGGGTTGGAAGGTAAGTGATCATTGCTAATCTATGATGAATCGATGCGCCAGGCGAGGAACATGTGCATAATTGGTTTTGAACGGATGGTGAATCAATGAATGCTGGACCTCTGGTTAGCCTGATGGGTGTAGCGTGTGGTTAGCGCTCACTCACAAAGGACACTGGTTATTGTATTTGTAACGGTACGTGTGGGCGATAAACCTCTCTGATGCACGTGCTTTCAGCCGATCTGCTGCAATGAGTACCGACAGCTCACCGACTGGCGAGCGTTAATGCAATTACGAGGAGGAACGACTGCCAGCAACACCTCACAGCAAATGAGTGAAGCTGTGCACTGAAGGGCATCCGACACAATGACCACGTGTGTGTCCTCTCCATGCAGTGTGTGGCAAAGACGCCGACGCCGACGTCGTCGCCGACACAGTATATAAATGACACAAAAAGCGGGGGAAGGGTGGGTGGGTTGGGGGGGCGGGCAGGGTGGGAAGGGGGTGTGGAGCGGGGGACATTTAACAGGAGCTGCGACTGAAATCGACTCTGCTTAAGGGTTCCACTTTGCCGTCGCTCCATTCCATAGGCCAATTTGGAGGAGTGTGAATTGTAAATTAAATAGGAACGAGATATATAAATAAATGGACTAGTTAGTCTATAGAGTGTTTTTTCTTCTTGTTTCTTGTCAACTGGCAATTTGTACGTCGTCTACCTTCTTCCCCCGAATACAAGTTATTATACAACGTACGGTCATTATAGCTGTATCTAGACTGAAAGATGCCTCAAATACAGCTATAATGACCGTACGTTGTATTCTGGGGAAGAAGGTAGGGATGTGGATTTTGTTTTTTTGGGCCCTTCTGACATGGGCGGCAGTGGGAAGTGTGCCCTTTGGTGTTTTTTCCCTTTGAAGCCTTTACCTTGCCACAAGTTGGTAGGAAGTTGGATGCATGTCATCGTTGTTTTCTGTCTTCACACCACATATCTATCTACCGACGCGGGCATATAATAGCTGAAAAAGGCACTTCTGCTAAACATGCAGTAGCTGCACAGCGCCAGCCATAACGCATATCAAGAGCGTCAAAACCACATTCAGCACTCCAACAGCAAGAAAGAAGAAAGGGGCACCGTTGGTCTTTAGTCCTTGGCTTCTACAACACCCTGGGCTTCCCAAAAAAAAAAAAAAAAAAAAAAGAGAAGGGGCCACAAAAAGTATGAAGACCGAGACCTGCCAGTAGCTGCGCCTCCCTTTTTCATCGTTTCGCACCCCTCATCCAGTAGCAGCAATGGCTATGGCCAACCCTCTCCCACACACCACACACAACCCACTCGCGCTCACACTCACACCCATGTTGGTCATAGACCCCCACTTGCGGCCCCAACCCTATACCCTAAACATTAGGGGCAAGGGGCAACATGAAATCTCCCCTTCACAGTGAGAGGAAACTATGCTTGCAGGGGTCCCCTCTAGATAGCCTCAGGAATAGGTAGTGAAAGGCAAAAACAGAAGTTGAGAGAAAAAAATAGGGAAAAAAAAAAAGTACGAAGACGTCAGTGAAACAGAAAACACCGATGTCTATAATACTCGCTGAAAAAGGCAGTGTAGGTGGTGCAGAAAGCCCCAGCTGTACCGCATATCACCTTCCTGCCAACTTGTGGCAAGGGAAAGGAAGGTGTATGTAGACTACTACTAAATACTGTACACTGTACATGTCATCGGTGTTTTCTGTTTCACTGATGTCTTAGTACTTTTTGTGGCCCCTTCATGCTCAACTGTTGGGCCGCAGAACGTGGTTTTCATGGTCTTGATATGCGTTATAGCTGGGGCGTTGCAGCGTCTGCCAGTGGATGTTTAGCACACAAGTGCCTTTTTCAGCTAGTATGATATGCTTCCTTGCTGCGTACGAGCCGCGGCGTTGAAAGACGGCGTTGGTAGATAGATATGTCGTGTGAAGAGCATGCATAAAGGGGCATACTCTCACTCGTAATTAAGCGTCTGAATTGAGATGGAACTTAGGTCAGATGCATCCAAGTTCTTGATGGAACTGGAACTATTACCTAGGTCAGGTGTATGCAGAGAAGTCCGACCGTGAGAATGCAGTCAGATCACAGCAGCCACGCGCTCCACGTCAGTGGCCTGAGCGTCCAAGAGGAGCGTACAATGCCATTTCTTTTCTGGAAAAGAAAGGGAGACTGGGGGGTTAGCGCCCGAAAATTATTTCATCCATGAGGATTTGAACTCTTTTCACTTGTTTGGTCATGTGGCAGGTGTGTACCATAAAGACAAAGGCCGGCGCAGAGGCAGGTAGTACTTAAGTTATTAATGCGAGTTAATCTAAGTCTTATAACTGTACTAACCGTAGTCTAACCCAGCATATTGAGACCGTGGAGCAAATTTCTTCAGCGGGGGCGCTTTTTAACTTAGTTATTGCCACGAGGTAACTTGGAGTGTAACAAAAAAAAAAAAAAAAAAACAAAAAAAAACTTTGAGTGTAACAGTTGCTGAACTTAGTTATTACCACGAGAGTGTAAMAAAAAAAAAAAAAAAAAAAAAAAAACTGTAGTCTAACCCGAGTGAGTTTTCCAGGATGTGTACAGTGATGCCGTGTAGGACGAAGTAGGGGTTAAAGCAGTAGTACGTTTCCGAGGCATTTTGGAGAAACACGCGGGTATATTCCGAAGCCAGCGGGAAAAAGGGCCGCCGCCATTGTGTAAATGTCGGCCCCTTTTTTCCTTCGTTTGGGCTCGAACCCGATACTGTATGGGAAATGTACTGGTGGTTTAAGTATTAACGTGAGTTAACTTGTTAGTTTTACCGTAGTCTAACCCGAGTGAACTTTTCCCGGCGGATGTACAGTGGTGCTGTGGCAGCATTTTTCTATCTTCTCATTACTAGGACGAAGCATGTTTCCTGTCTCACAGCGAGCCAGCGCTTGGAACCCCAGATGATTGTGGTGGAACCCCATCGAGACCCCTCTTGGAACCCGAATAAGCTAGTACCTCTTGGGACCCCTAGAGTGCCCATTCTTTGAACCCCCCCCCTCCCCCCCTCCCCCCCCTTTGCCGCTGGTCCGTTAATGCTGATTGCTGGTTTCGTAGTGTGGAGGGAACAACACACAGAGGTAACAAGGGATCACACATCCGTCACACATTGGGAAGTGAATGATAATCATATATATATATATATATATATTTGACGATATATATATATATATATGATTGCACTAATATCACAAAAGGGAACCGTTACGGTGAGTCCCCCGGGCCCGGATCAAACTACTGTTGATGGTACCGTCACAGTTTTGGGTTCCCTCTTGAAATGCTTTCGATGTTCAAAGCTTCGAGACACAGTAGTCCCAAGGAGAATTATAATGGGGCGTTGTCAATGCGAATACCATTACAACGGTATCCGCCCTGTTTTTTGCAAGTGACAGAAAATGGTTTTGGTTTAAAGTTAAGTATACCGCGCTAGGCGCGGCTGTGTCTGTGATTACGTTGACTGGATGGTTGACTAGAGTAAAGAGTGCGTGGGCGCGAAGGTTTAAGGCGCGCGTGATTCGTCCCCTAATGTTGATTACGAAACCGGCGGGGGCGCCGGTCTGTTTATTTTTATCTTATCTTTAAGTTCTTATTACTTTTGGTTAAACTAGGATCTAGGGGATACTTTCTTTCGATGGCTACGTTTGACCGAGCTGAGCGCGCGTGCGGAGAACGACCCCGACGACGACATCGGCAACCGTTACGACGGCGCGACTTCGTGTGGTGAGCGGGGTGTCGGAGGATGGCGAGAGGGGCAATTATGGCATGGTATAAGCCCGCCGGCGGGGGCACTGGGAGCCGCGCGGCCGTTTTGTTGGACCAAATCGCCGCGCCGCACTGCCTTGTATGGTACTTTGTAGGCGTCGGTATCAGGCTTGGGCATAGCCCTATAGGTTACGACAACGGACTGTTACCATGGTGGTTCGGGGATCGGGCCCAGCAGGCGTCGGCGCGGCTGGAGCGGAGTAGCGTTGAGAGAAAGCCTGAGGGGTTGAGGGCCCTGTGGGGCTATCCCCCTCGGTTTTGTTTATGGGTGCGGCGGCGGATCCAATCCGCGGGGTTGGCGAGGTGCCAGCGGCCCTACGGTTCCTCGACGATTACTTTTATTTTATCTTATTTCCCTTTTGTCTATTGTTCTGGGTTCCCTTGTTATCGCGTCCCGTTTGGGACGCGAGACTACGGTAGGAGCGCGTATGGAGGTGGTGACGAGGTTCCTCTATCCCGCCTACCGGGAAAAGTCGGGCCGAGGGGCCCGACATGCATACAAGCCGGCAGTGGGACCACATGGGGTGGGCCGTATTCACGGGACTCCCTGAAGTGCAATTACAAACTGGTTTCGCGACGGCGCCGGAGCTACCCCTCTCTTTTTGTATAACTTCGCCACCCTCTTTCCTGACCGCGCCCGTTGCCTTGGGACGCGGTGTAGGGGGTGTAACAGGTGCCCGAGAGCCTAGCCCGGTGGGGCACACCTATGAACTATTCAAGTACAGACCTGCGTTCTGGCTTACCCCGGGGCCATTTCACAGGGCCGCGGGGTACTGAGAAGGCAAGGTGGCCCAGCGGCTTGAGTCCTTCGGGACATCCGTTAGAATTGGAGCGGTAGAGGGAAGGCTTGCGCGACCACGGGGTGGGGGTCGCCCGTAAAGAAAAATCCGGGACTGAACCCGGATGGGAACCAGGGTAAGGTGCGTGGGGGAAGAGTGAAAAGGCTGACTGACCTTTGGGAAAGCCGCGGGGCATCGTCCTGCCACGTCCTTCAGGACATCTGTTAAAATTGGAGCGAAGCAGAGAAGATTTGCTCGATCTCAGCGCAAGGATGTCACACATAAGTAGGAGGCAGGCCCCTCCCCTCGATTGCTTTGCTCGGCTTTCGAGCCGGCCGACCGGAACGCGTTGTCGACAACCGATTGTTGGCGAGGTGCTGCACTGAGAGAGTGAGCCAGGGGCAAAGTGAACCCGGACGCGGATCGCGTCGGGTCCATACGGAGCAAGGACTGGAGGTGGCGGAGGAGACAGGCGTAGAAGTGCAGGCAGGGGTTGGCAGCACGCAGCAACAGACGACGGACGGAGTGACTGGGGGCGACGGGCAGCGAGAAGGGGAGGGGAGAACCTGGACGCTAAGAGGAGCCAGGTGCAATCGGAGTCGAACGTGAAAAGAGCGGGCTATAGTCGAAGATGGAGGGAGGTGTGATATCATTCCCGATTCTTTACGGAATCGGGTGAGGAAAGGTAGCAAATCGGGGTTATTTGGTAGGGCGAATCCGGATATGCAATTAGTTTTAGGAGGGGATTAGTAAAGAGGAAGTTAAAAGAAGTACGGGTTGCGCGAGGCTACGGCGGGAGGAGAAAAGCAGGGGAGCGAATTGGCGATAGAACGGTCATTTCTTGACCGTTTCGGGCAATCTAAGATGCTATCAGGGGGTTTGAGGGTCGGGCGAGCATGATAGCAGTGTTAGTTTTAGAAGTGAGTGAGTAGAATTAGTGTTAGAAAGGGAAAGGCCTGTGCGGGAGATGGCAGAGACGAGGAATGGAGGAGTGAGACTTCGCTCGATTCTTGAAGGGACCGAGTGAAAGAGGGGGTCAGGTAGAGGATTTCGGGGCGGGCGGTTTTGAATTTATAGTTAGTTTGAGTATTGGATTAGTGGATTAGGAGTTAGCAAGGAAATGGGCTGCGCCAGGGGGAAAGCCTTAAAAATGTTGACGAATCTTTCCGCGTTTTAGCGGAAGATTCATTCCCGTTTTTCTCCTTTTCTTTTTTCGGCTTTTTTTTCGTACGTATTTATACGGGGCACGGTCTCCTACAGTAGGCGACAGAGAGAGAAAGAGAGAGAGAGAGTCAGGGGAAGTGGGGCGCACGTACCTGGACGGAATCGGTGACGAGAGACATGGTCGTGCCCGCCTTCGAAGGCAGTGAAGTATAGTGGACCTGACCGTTATTGCGGGTCAGACGCATTGGGACAGGGGCTGCCCGGTTCGGGATGTCTGTGTTGCCTGCGGTTGGTGGCGGATGCTTGTGGGGGTGGTTCCCGGGCTCAGTAGGTGGCGAGAACCAATAACCGACGGTGTTCAATCGTGATGAGAATAGGTGAAGGGCTGCTTTGCTCCATATTGGATGTGCGGACTGCCTCGTCTACGCTTTGCCAGTGCCTTGCTGCATATCTGCGTGCTGCGCATGTGGTTCTCTGCGAAGTGTTCTGTTCGTCGTGTGGTGTGGTTACGCTGCCAATGTTGCCCCCCCCGCCTTGTTGCTCCACTGCTTGTAGTTCATCAGCTGGTTGGTTGTCCTGGTGCTGGCCCCCTGTACCCCACTCCACTGCTGCCAACCTGCTGGTCTATCCGCCCCGTCGTCTTCTGCAATGTTGTTGTCTTGCTCGTATTATGCTTCACTTCATTGTTTTCGCGTGGCATCCTGTGTGACGGGGCGTCCCTTGTGGTCGTGTGAGTAGGAGGTTGAGTGTCGAAGGTGAGAGCGAGGGACAGCAATGGAGTTGGAGATTTACCAGGTGGCTACGGCACGGCTCGACCGAGTTTCCCTGGGTTGGTTGAGGCCAGAGGTTCAGATACTATTGTGGTGCCAGACTGAGCGCCCATCGGAGTTGGGCTGTTGCAGTGTACTAAGCCTTTTGATAGCGGGGGATGTAATCACATGCAGCTCGACACTGGGCGCTTTGGTCTGCTGTACGTCGCAGGACGGGCTTGTGGCATAGCTTGTGGGTACCAACACCACTGATGAACGCTAGTGTTATGGTTGGAATTGCTGCTGGCCTATGCCACAAAGCTACTGATCATCATCAATAGAAGTACGACTGAGCGACGACCATCCTACTTATTTTGGAGCTGCCATCGCAGGCTTCCGTTCTATTGGCCACTACCTTGTTGTGCTCCCTCGTCGCTGAGGCTCGGTGCGACCTTTGTGCTTTTCTAAAGTGTTGCCATCCTCCTTGTTACATCCTCGAATTGTCGCACTCTGCGTCGTGCCTTATTGTTGTGCTCCGGGTATTATTGCGAATTGAAGAGTCATCAGGGAGTTAACATTCGATAGGTTGACTTTGGCTGGCCACCTTGTTGCAAATTCGGCCACCATTGCGGGGCCCTCAGGCGCGTCAAGGAACCAAGGCCCTCTCCCGCGAGTCTGAGTGCACCCCTCCTTGGATCTGAGAGACTAAAACCCTTCTATCTCCTGCCCCTCTTACTCTAAGTCTAGTCCCCTGGTTCTGAGAGGAAGGCGGCAGGCGGGCTTGTGACCCGTAACCCGCGCCAAGGCCTTGCGGGAGGTTTGCCCCACCGATTGCGGGAGCTCTGCCGGGACTCAGGCGGAGTCCTGGAGGCAGGGACCTGCATGGTAATTTCGTGACCCTTTCTATAAACCCAATTATAACCCCTAGTTGTATATCTTTCTATGGTCTGACTGAGAGTATTGACTGAATCCTGTACGTTGACTTTGGCTTGACTTTCAGGATTAGAATTCAGACTAAGTAAAGGAATGTGTGTGCAAGGTCAGTTTCAGATTTGTTGAATGCCTGAAAGTAGATTGCGAGTAAGAGGAATTGCATCTGGGAAGGGCAGGATGGTAGGCCGAATTTCATGATGGTTGACTGGGTCATCAAGGCAGGGAGGTCCCCATAAGTTTGGGGAAGCCCAACGCTTTGCTTATTTTGGTTTTGCATGGAGCAGTCAAGTCGCTCTATAAGTTTAGGTAGCCTGAATGCTTTGGAGGCTGGGAAGTCCCCATAAGTTTGGGGAGACCCGGTGCTGTGAGTTGAGTGGAGGGTCAGGACGCTCTATAAGTTTAGGTGTCCTGACTGCTTTGACTTGCGAGGGGTTTGACTGCGATTGACTTTCAGGAACTCAGGACGCTCAATAAGTTTTGGTGTCGTGAGTTCCCTTGTTTTCCTTGGGTTTTCCTGAGTTTCTTTTGGTTCTGAACGAGGGGGCCGAGCTGTTCTGTAAGTTCAGGTGGCTCAGTCTCTTCCTGCATTTGTTTTAAGGAAATGAACCTGATAAAGGGCTGACCCTTTTGTAAGTTCAGGGGGCTTGACCCAATGCCACACACAGGAAGGCTTAGAGAGAAAGGAATCAGGTGGAGAGGCAGACCCTTTTGTAAGTTCAGGGGGTTTGACTCGAAGCCTCGCACATCGTGGAACCCAAGGGTTATAATTTGGCTTTATGTTACTATTATTTTATCTATGAACAGGCTAGTGAGGCACGGGTTCCATAAGATTGGATGATCTGGCTATAACTTATCGTAAATTGAAGAGAGTACAATTAAGAATATAATTGAAGGTAGCTTGGACCGGCTGAGCATTGTTTCTAAGATGAATGGCTCAGTCCTACGCCCACCCTGAAGATTAAGTTCAGAGAGATATATATAACTTGGTTATCTAAACAGTTCAGGGCGACTAGAGCGGCCTAGTCATATGCCCAAGGAAGAGAAAAGTAGTTGTACCCTCTGTTTGTGTATACTTGGCTAAGTCGGAACACTCTATAAGTTTAGGTATTCTGACTTTAGACCTGGCTAAGTTCGGCGCGCTCTGTAAGTTAAGGCGGCCTGGCCTATGCCTTATGTAAGCTAGGTACAAAGAGTTAAATCATCGAGAGATCATGAACTATTGTTTGTTCAGGTTGACTTGGGGATGACGATAGTACTTACCTTCGTAGCTTGGCCTGCATGTGACTGAGGGAAGCTACTACTTGGCTGAAGTTTCAGGTTGATAGGTAGTTGCTTTAGTCGCTCTTAACGTGTTAGAGCTACAAGAGTTAGTTTCAATTCCTGCATTTCCTGAGCTAAGTTTTTTTTTACTCAAGTTAATTTTCACATTTTCGGGAATCTTTTATTATACTTGGCTTTGTATAAATCTTGGCAAGCTACTTTCTCTAAGGGAAGCGCTGCCGAAATTTCTACAAATCCCTAGTCAACTTTTGACTTGTCAAAGTTCAACTTATCTATTCTTTATATCTGACTTAGTAAAAATTTGAAAAGTCTCCTTTTCTAAAGGGAGTGCTGCCCAAATTTTTGTTAATTCAGGGAGTTAGACAAAAATTGAACTTTGAGAGGTCAAAGTTATTTTTAGATTCTGAACTTAGCGTTGTATAAATTTTGGAATAACACTTTCCTAAATTTCTGCAAAACTAAGGAGTTAGTTAAATCTTGTCTAAATTTGACAAGTTTATTTTTGAGTTTGAATCTGACTTAGTGTAAATCAGGGAAGTCTCCCCTTTTAAAGGAAGTGCTGCCCAAATTTCTACTAAATCAGGGAGTTAGACAAAGTTTGACTTTCCAGAGTTAGAAATTATTTCTGCTTTCATATTTGGACTTATATAAATTCTGGGAAGACACTTTTCCTATGGGAAGCGCTGCCGAAATTTTCTTGATTTAGAGGAGTTAGATTATATTTTGGCAGGTGGCGACTTTGGCGATCCACCCTGAATAGGGGAGATTCTGCCATTAGTCTACCCTTGCTTTGGGCACTGACTTAGACGTAGGCTTAGACTTAGTTGGCAGGTAGCGCTATGGAGGATCATCCCCCATATGCTGATGATTTAACTTGGGTATTGAGATGTATTATGAAACAGACCTTTTTTGGACATTCAACTCATGATTTGGACTAGCTTCAGCTTGATCCCACGAGGATCATCTTCTGTTATCACCGATAACATCACTGATAACAGGTCGGTTGCCGATTCGTCGGTGTACGATTCAACTCCAATCCACTCTTGTCACTCAACCTAAAGGCTTTAGCCTTGAGATTTGAATTGTTTTGTTGTGTTTTTACCCGAACTTTATTGAATGGCCATCCAACATAAGTATCGAGTATTTATTTAAGAGTTGCACGAGTGAGGCTTGTATGGCTAAGGCAAGGGTTATGAGTCCAAACAATGGTTGAAGTTGATCCCGTGTAGTGCGTGGACTTTTGGTTGAATCGTTGATGTGATTGCAGGTATGGTTGTGATTCAGACTCTGGATGTGATTGCCTGCGATTTCATACACATATGGCTGAGAGGAGCCTCACTGTGACTGTGAGAAGTGATCGTCCTATATAATCAACCCTTATGTATTTGTAAGTGCCCTGAGTATTTGAGAGGGTTACTGTGAGTGTGAATAAGGGTTAACTGGATTATGTCTCGGGAGGGAAGGGAGGTCCCCTTTTTACCCTTGCTTTTTAGAGTTTGTATGGTTGGACGTTATAGTCCGTGGCAGCCGTCAAAGTGAAACCCCTTGACTTTCGCCTAGGCCCGGGGAGGACTTACCCCCAGGGCCGCGAGAGACGACTACCACCATAGGCGTGGACCTGTGTACCACCCGCTCTGCATAAGGTGCAGAAGAGGTTGTGTGGTCTTCAACCGCGCATGGCGGTTGTCCAGCGTCGAGATATTAACCCTCAAGGCGCATGCCAGCCGACACTTGAGTGTCGAATACGGCCCTCGAGGTTACTACATAGTACGTCGTCATTGCGACTGCTTGCGTACGCTTGCATTGCGAGTCGATATGAGATAGTCCTGCGTCCGCGCGGCTTTATACCGAGTCTCGCGCACGACGCCCACCTAATTTCCGCAGTGAAAAGTTATGGGATGACTACGTGCGTATGTGTGTGTGTGTGTGTTGTTGTTGTTTTGTGGTTGTTAGAGTGGTGTGCGCGTGGTTTATGGGATGCCTCCTAGTCGACCGACGACGGGCCGCGCTTGGGACTTTAGGCCCCCAAGATGTCGGTTCGTGTGCGGGTCCGATAGGTGTATTACCGCGCGTACCCCCTATGCTACAGCGAACGGGAAACGCCCTCGGCTGGTCCACCTCTGCGATTTCAATTGATTAACTTTCGTACTGTGGACTGGTAGCTCGGCGGGGATACACCCAACGAAGGGAGGTGACAACTCTCGTAAGGTGGAGGTAAGTTGTGCCTCGCGTAGGCCCTATCCTGTCGTAGGGGCTCGCGAGAGGTATGGCTGGCGCACTCGGCCGGAGCGGCCTAAGGAAGCTCCACTTATGTGTTCGTGACGAGGCTGGTCCAACTCCTGCGTGACGCGGCCGAGAGGGTCCCGCGCTGCCGCGTGCTGTGCCGCACCGATTGCGCGCGACAGCGTGGAAAACAAAAAGTATTACGCTGAAACCTGGGAAGAGCAAAAAGCGTCCAACTGTCTACTTATTGGGAGGATCATGCATTCAGGACAGGATCGTACGGTAGCCGCAGATGTATGATGTTGAGGATTGGAGGAATAGGCTTGTATGAATGATGTTGCTGGTACTGAAACTCAACCCTTGGAAGAGAAGTGTCAGTGTGGAAAAAAATTGCAACAAGGGGCCGCGGGGACTGACAGAATGTTGTGACCAGGTTCATCTGCATCAGGAAGGACAGATGTGCTTCCACCACAGCTTGGAGCGTAATAATATTGAGGATGCTCAGACGGATGCTCAGACAATGCGGCAAAGACACACATCATTTTCAGCGTGTTTCGGTTTTTCTTCAGCATTTTCAGTGATCCATGGAAATGCGTCAAGGAGACACTCCGACACACACACACACACACACACACACACACATATATATATATATATACATATACATGTCTGCGAGGAATGTTGGCTTGCAACGTCAGACAAGTTTCGCCAGGGCAATGCTCTTTTTCAGCATTTCAGTCCTGGACCATTCTTCAACAGTTTTTTTCTATTTCCATGAAAGGCAGCAAGGAGACGGATCCGTCTGCGAAGAACGTGGGGGTGCCACAGTGCCAGTGTCGTGGTTCTGGAAAGTCATGGTCGTTGCATGTCATCCGTTCTCTCAATGCTTGAAATTCAATGTCATTCTTTGATCACACCTGTCTCTGCTCACAAGGCATATTAACTGTTTGACCAAACTGCAACTAATGTGTATGTATGTGTGTGTTTGGTGTGTACTTTGTGTGTGTGTTGTGTGAGATGTGTGTGAACACATATTGTAGAGACCTCTGCACAGTAAAAACCATGCACCATACCATCGCAACACCACAGGAGGAGAATACGCATCTGAGTGGAGTCGAGTCCAAAGGCAAGGAAGGAACAACAACGAAACACAGGGCACAAACAGCAAGACAACAAATAGGCTGGAGGGCATGGGGGAGGAGGGAGGGCTGACAACACACAAGGAGCAGACACGGCAGGCAACAAAAATGAACACAGACTTGAAGGCACGAGGGAAATAGAACGGCAGACAACAACAAGCACACTAGGCAGGCAAACAGCAGAAAACAACATCGTACCTGGGGCGAAAGGCATGTGGTAGACGGATGGGCAAGCAAACAGCATAAGGCAGCGAGGGAAACAACAGCAAGACAAACGACAACAACACCCGAAAAAGATACAAGTATAAACCAGGCAAAGACTGAAAAAAATAAAAAAATGAAATAAAACAGATGATGAAAGATTGTTTTGTCGGAATTGCACCCACTCATGAGGAGGCTAAACCCTCGATAATCTGCGGGAATCTCGGTATTAGATGGTTTGGGTCATGAACCCTTTGACCCTTGTTGAAGGCAGACTGTCCCCAAGCGGAACAAAGCAGCGGGCGGTGACCCTGTGGAGCACCAGGCAGCACATTAGAGGCAACACGGCTGCACAACGCCAAAAACGACTGCAGGGAAAAACATGGCACAAACACGGAAGGCACGGCCAACGGATGGGCAGCAAGGCAGCAGAGCAGCGAAGCGCAAGACAACACCGACAACACAGCCACACACATTGAACACAGCAACTTGCAGAGAGCAATATGCAAAGCAAGCAGGCAGCAAGGCGGCGGTGGTGTGCAGACGGGGTCGTCCACACATCCAACATGGAGCAAAGCAGTGCATGACCTACTCACATCACGGTTGATCCCTACAGACTGTTGGTTCCCACCACCCACTGAGCCAGGGAGTCACTCCAACGAACATCCGTCATCACCTATAGGCAACACAGACAACCCGAACTGAGTGGCCCCCATAAGAGTGCAGTAGGCACTCCAAACGAGGAACCACCGACTGTTTGGCACTACTTAAGGGTGCTCAGTTTGGGTAAGCAAAACACTTAGAAAAAAAAGGGGGAGGACAGACAACAACAGGAAAACAAACAAACAAACAACTGAGTGTGTGTGTGTGTGTGTGTGTTGTCATATTCACGATACACTGAAAAAAGCATGACTGTGTGTGTGTGTGTGTGTGTGTGTGTGTGTGTGTGTGTGTGTGTGTGTGTGTGCGTGTATTGTTATATTTTCGCGATACACTGAAAAAAAGCATGACTGTGCTGAACAGACTGTTTCGTCGGACTTTCACCGACTCATCAAGAGGTTGTGTGAGCATGTTTACGTGGGAAGGTTGTATGTGGGCAGAATGGAAAATTTCTCATATTTTTATACCGACTTACAATGAATGGATATTGTATAGAATCAATATATTAATAATATTATGATATTTATGGTTATTGGTAGATGACCAAATGTAAACCAACCCCTGGGACCACTACGAAAAACTCCATCTGGTTTTAAAGTAGTGCCCGCATGTAAGAGAGTCTCAGAGAGAGAGAGAGAGTCTCAGAGAGAGAGAGAGAGAGAGAGAGAGAGAGAGAGAGAGAGAGAGAGAGAGAGAGAGAGAGAGAGAGAGGCAGAGGCGGATGCAGACAGGAAAGGCAAAGAGAAGAATAGACGAACACGTGGACGGAGAAGATGGAGGAGGCTGGACGAGAGGGAAGAACGTATGACGGAGAGGGCTGGAGACAAAGAGCAAGAGGCAGTTAGGAGATGACAGACAGTATAGTGGGGAAAGAAAGAAGTGGTGTGGGTGGACAGCGCCAGTGTGTGGCTGAATTAATTCACTTGATAAATTTTATTTTATAATTAGTAATTAATAATAATTAGTAATTACCGTTCTAGGAGCTGCCTCTTTCAGGAGCCTGCACACTAGCTAATTACTATTTACTATTTACCTAGGCTGAAACCGTATTCACCAGTTTGCAGTAGCCGATGCAGATCCCAGGGCTCGATCCCCTAGTCCCCACCTTACCTGTGTACAGTATCTGTGTCGACCCCTAGAGTTGAACCCGTGACCTGTATATTTGTAACAGTTGGTAGGCTGTCGTAGGGTCCATAGGTAGCAGGGGTTCGATCTGTAGACCTGTCGAGTAGGAGTCTCAGTCAGGTCTAGAAGTCGTAGACGTAGCTTTCTCAAAGGGTCAAGGTCGTAGCTGCTACAGTCCAGAAAGGTCAAGGTCGTAGCTGCTACAGTATCGAAAGGCCAGGTCTACGGCCTTCCGGAAGGTCCGAGTAGTGGCCTTTCGAAGTTGCCCACGTTTAGACTGAGGCAAGTGGGCAAGTGGTGGAGTCTACCCGTGCTGAGTCAGCAGTCAGCAGTCCCAGTCAGTCGTGGTCCAGTCAAGCAAGTACCGGATGGGACTGTGTGCACTACGGGCATGGGAAAGGGCCAGACCAACGAGCTGCAGAAGTATAAATCAAGAGGCAGCGCGCAGTCATTCATTCATTCCTGCGTGAGCCATGCGGAAGCGCTGCCATAAGCGACTTGTGCGAGGTGGTCTGCAGTGAGCCCGAGGACAAAGTGGGCAAGAGAGAAGGAGCTTAGCCATAGCGATAGGGTAGTAGCGGCCATAGCCGCCATATCTGTAGGTAGAGTTCAGTGTGTGTGTGTGTGTGTGTGTGTGTGTTCAGAGTATCACGTGTGGGATATCCAGGGTGATCCTGTGTATGCGAACAGAGAGTTGTGTGGGCGCTGAGTGGCCATAGCCATCGAAATGAACTTGTATCTGAACTGTGTTCTCGGTTACCACATCCCTGAGTTCTGAGTGGGCGCTTGTCACCAGTTTGCTGTGCACCTGTTTGCATGCTTGAGAAGTGTGAATGAGAGCGAGTCTGATTGCAAGGCTACCAGCCGGGCCACCCGGGTCCCGGGTGGCCAGCCCGTGCAAGGAAGGACCAAGGAAGGTCCCAGCAAAATAATAATAATAAAAACAAAATACCAAAAAATTCGAAAAAAAACTATGTTATGCAGAAAAATAAACTGAACAACTTTTTGCCTCAGGGTCACATCGAAATTCTTCACCAAATTTAGAATAAAAAATAAAGTTCAAAAATAATATTTTTATTTTTATTTTTTTCATTTTTTTTCACCCGGCCGGGCAAGTGACCCCGGGCCACTCTGGTAGCCTAGCTATTTAGTCATTACTAATTAGTAATTACGCCTTTTATTTTATAATTACTAATTCACGTTGAACTTCCTGATTTGTTCAAACTTCAATTCAAACTGTCACATGTTCTTCCGCATCCCCCCACTAGCACGCTCAGGCCGCTCGTTTTTCCTTTTTTTCTGTTTTTTTTTACCTCAGGCCGATCTTAAAAATGAAAAAACAAAAGAAGGGTCCCATGTTCTTCATCGTATTCCCGTGTAATACTATTTTGAAATATTTTGCCGCAACAGTTGTTCAGTACCTGTGAAAAAAAAAAAAAAAAAAAAGGGTCGCACGTGCCGATTATCGATCTTTGTCATCATCAAAGGATAACGGGGTGTCAAATTGTCAATGCTGGCATTATGCTGCCACTCCGACATCCCTACAGTTGAGAACATGAAATAGTAAGGCCCCAAAAATTCCCAAAATCCGTTTCTGTGCTAAGCCTTGCATGTGTATGTGGTCCAGTGTGGATGCACAAAAATGCTTCAGCTTCATCTACGTATGATCTGATTAATGTCCACATGGGCGTGTAGTTTGTCTGAGTTGGCATGTCTTTGCAGCGGTGGAGCGCAGGTGAGGCAGTCTTTCTACACATCCAACACGCAGCAAAGCAGCACATCACCTACTCACATCACGAGTGAACCCCGCAGACTGTTGGTTCCCACCACCTGCTGAGCCAGGGAGACACTCCGACGAATATCGGTCATCGCCCGTGGGAGACACAGACATCCTGGACTGAGCAGGCCCCCTAAGAGTGCTGCAGGCACTCCAAACGAGGACTGACCGATTATTTGGCACTGCTTGAAGGTGCTCAGTTAGGCATACAAAAAGAGAAAAACACAAGGAAGACAGGGAAGACAACAACAGAAAAAAAAAAAAAAAAAAAAAAAAAAAGACATTATACATAAAGAGGAGAGTGTGTGTGAGTGTAGATGCATAAGAAAGTTGATTGATTGATTGATTGATTGATTGTGTGTGTGTGTGTGTGTGTGTGTGTGTGTGTGTGTGTGTGTGTGTGTGTGTGACACCCACCACCCAGTGTCCCGCCAGGGGGATGGCTGGATGGACTAGTGTCCCAGGAGCACTAGGTCATCCAGCCTTGTGCTCCATGGACACCACACACACAAACAGACAAACACCTACACCTCCATCTCAAGCAATCAATCGTGCAGCGTAAGACCAAGGACAAAGCACGGAAGCAGAATGCCATCAAAGTTGCAACAGCATATGCCAATCCCCCAAAACGTAAAATTTGGTAGAAATGATTAGCTATGAATCATTCAAAACCTTATCAAATAACCATCGCTTGTTCATTAAAAAATAGCACTTCGAGCCTAGTGTACTAGTTTTCGAACTTCATTTTTTAAAATGATTTATTTGGACCTCTGTATACGTGTGCAACAACGTGCGTACGCATACGTATTTATTTATTTTTAAATATATACAATATAATAGTAATTATATACTATATACTACTATATAGTATTTACGTATTCCATACGTGCGTGTGGCAGGGGAGAGAGGAGGACGATGGGGAGGAGGAGGAAGACGACACTGGGGAGTGTCACCCTTCGTCTTCCTCCTCCCAGGCTCCCCCTGCCCATCGTCCTCTTCTCCCTTGTCATCCTCTTCCTCCTCCGCCTCCCCAGAGCCATCTTCTTCCTCCTCATTGTCCCCATTGTCGTCTTCCTCCTCCTCCTCCCAATCAGCCTCCTCCTCCTCCTCCCCATTGCGGTCTTCCGCCGCCGCCTCCTCCTCGTCATCCTCTTCCTCTTCCTCTTCCTCCTCCTCCTCCTCCTCCTCCTCCCCTTCGTCGTCTTCCTCCTTCTCCTTTTGTCATCTTACTCCAGTGAAAAAGGAAAGCTCACATGGCACGGGTGGACGAGGAGTACGACGGGGAGGAGGAGGAGGAGGAGGAAAAGGATGATGAGGAGGCGGAGGAGGAAAAGGACGATGAAGAGGAGGAGGAAGGCATGAGGGGGAGGAGGAGGAAAACGATGCTGGGGAGTGTCGTCTACCTCCTCCTCCTCGCCATCGTTGCACCCTCTTCTTCCTCCTCCTCCTCCTCCTCCTCCTCCTCCCCATAGTCCTCCTCCACCTCCTCCTCCCCAGTGTCGTCTTCCTCCTGTTCCCCATCGTCGTATTCCACCTCCAATAACGATTTCATTTTTCCAAAATGGACATTTTTTATTTTTTGAACGGAATTGAAACCAACTAAATTGGCCCGATTGAGGTCAAAAGTTTACCCTCGTGGACTCCAGCTAGGTCCAGATACATCCAGGGGGTAGGGTGTCTTAAGAACGCTGTACCCTCAAAACGTAAAAATGTCAACCTCATTCAGGCCAATTTAGTGGGTTTCCATTGTGTCCAATGTTCAAACAGTCCATTTTGGCATTTAGACAAAATTGTCGTTCTCCTCCTTATAGTCGTCTTCCTCCTCCTCCTCGCCGTTATCATCTTCCCCCAAGAAAAAAAGCTGATTTGGCAGCAGAGGGAGAGGAGGACAATCCAAAGGGGGGGGAGGAGGAGGAAGACAACGACGTTGTCATCGAAGGTGCCCTCTCTCTCTCTCTCTCTCTCTCTCTCTCTCTCTCTCTCTCTCTCTCTCTCTCTCTCTCTCTCTCTCAGAGTGTACACTGTTTTTTTTTTATTATTATTATTTTAATATAACATCCCTAAATCTAACACCCCCTGACCTCTAAATACAACACCCCCTAAATCCAACACTCCCTAACCTATAAGTATAGCACCCCCTAAATCTAACAACCCGTTACCTGAAAATATTACACCCCCTAAATATAACACTCCCTAAATTCTTGGAAGAAGGTAATGTAGGAGTTTTATGTATCAGGCTCTTTACATCCTCGCAGAGCAGTGGTCATAATACGACCGCATCTGAGTCACGCTCCTGCCTCCCCGCAGTAAGGGCGTGACCCTGTGTTCATGCTTTTGGAATACAAGAGCATGGCTGTAGTAATGACCAGGTTCATTCCTTCATGGGATGAATGTGGCCGTAATCATGAACATGGATGTTACAGTCGTAGTAATGGCCAGGTTTGCCAAATGGTTCAGGGTACACAAGCACAGCCCACCTGCATGGAACACACAACTTCGGCTGTCATACGGCAAAAGAAAACTTAAGCCGTCCTGCAAAAATGTTCGTGCTGAGACTGAAACACGAGAAAAGGGTTTCAAGGCTCTGATGGTCCCCGGGCCGCCCGGCTGGGGGAAAGTCGCCCGGGCACCCTCCCGGGCGGGGCCCGGTGTGAGGAAACCCGGGGAGGGGCCGCCTACTGTTCGCTGAAGCCAAGGGCAATGGCACCTGTCACTCGCCGTGCCCGCTTCCGAGGTCCTCAGTGATCAGCAGGGAATCTGTGCTTGTATTGCCTGTCAAGTTTCCCTCTTAGTGATCTTTAGATGATTGTCCTTAGCTCAAGTTGGTCGGGAGCGGAAAGAGGTTGAAGAGTCAATGGAAACAAAATTACCCTCGCCCGCTGTTCCAAGGGTCAAACAGAAATCTCTCTTAATATTGGATTCTACCTGCCCTTATAATTTTCGAGGATGTGTTAGAAGCCTGCTTCACAAGCTAGATAACGGATGATACACCTGCAAATGCAACAAGACTTATCGACATAGGATTCTGTTGTAGTCAGCCTGCACATAGATGGCAAGCAAAGTCTGCCCTTTTCGGCGGTTATTACATTAGCCTTTACGTCAATTTATTCACGGGTTCTGTCCCATCAAATCAAGATAGCACAGGGTGGGGAAAACTAAATAGAAAATTCGGGGAACTTGGTCCGCAGAGCTGTTTGATATGTCTCATTCAATGCTCAGTTTCACAACTGTTCTCGAGAATCCATCCGCATGTTCTGACACCCTCCGGGAACTCAAACTTTTCAGTTCGGTTCAGAAGTCTACACGGCTTTCTTGGAGCCTTACCAACGCAAACTGACTCATCTGACTGATCACGCCTTCACCCGCTGACATTAAGGAATTTCCCACTGTCAAGATCTATATTTTCAGTGAACTGCAGTTTCGAACACACGTTCACCATGCCCTTTCACCGACTCTATTGAGGGAAGTTCTCTCGTCCTCTTTCCTCCACCCCTCTTTCAAGTTCCCTCTCTTCCTCCCTCTTCGGCGATCCAACAATTGTAGGGGATATGAGCATTTATGCATATATAGATGTGAGTATATGTATATCTATATGTATATATATATTGAAAAATACTCCTTCAAGGTATCCAGCAATTGTCCAACTCTGCAAGTGAAAGCCACTTGCACACTAGAGTGGTTGAGATACCTGTGTTCAGTGTGGTCACTCAATGTAACGAAATCAGCAAAAGCCTTCTTCTTCACTGCGGCCCATGTGTCCGCCAACTACTGCATGTTACACCCCAGATAGAGCGTGAATGTATCTGCCTCGACTGTGTTTACCCGATAGAACATGATCACCGTCTCGCTGGCGGGTCGGAGACGCCTTATCTGCAGCTCAATCTGTTCACACCTCTCTGTACTGACCTTCCTCGATCTTGACCCCCAGCCTCTGTTCAATGGACTGTTTGAGCCATGATCGTGGCTCGCTCGCCCTGCGTTCCCCTGTTTAGAACCGTCCCCGCTACCTCCGATCGTATGTCCCCACCTCGTCGCTGATTATCTCGGTCGCGCGTTCACCCGTTCGTCCGACTCTTTACTACGGGCACAGGGCGCGCGTTTCCAGACTGCGCCCTTTCGCGCTCCCCCCCCCTTTCGCATCTCCTAATTGCGAGCTCCTTGCCTCGCTTGCCAGCTGTGCCTGAGATACGTGAACCGAGAGCCTCAAATTCGTTGTAGCCCCCTTCTCGTCTGTACCCGCGGTGTTTCTCTCCGCCCTTCCCTCTTCAAACTCCCTTACTGGGTGTGCTTCATCTCTCTTTGCCTACATGTTCTCCCTCGTCAGCCCACTGCCCTTTCCTCTTCACTTCCGCCACCTACTTAGCTCTAAGCTCTCTCTCACCAGGCGTGCCTGAACGCGACCTTTCTCCCACGAAAAGTCCCAGCTCATGTCCCTCCAGTACTCTTTGTCGATCTGCGTTTGTCGCTTCCTGGCTCCTAACTGGGGCTTGTTTCTGCTCAGTGCCTGGCCAGTACCGTCTGAGCACGTCTCATCCAATCAATTCGGCTTCGAGTCCTCCCGCTGCTGAGCTACTAGCTGGCTGGTTCAGATATGAATGAACCTGGCAGCGGTAGTCGTCAAGTTAATTAAATTTGGATCATCCAGCAGGCTTGTACTCTTCACGCTAGTTTGTGTCACTGTGTGAACTTGAGTTCGATCCCGGTGTAGTTTTCTAGATTTCGAACTTGGATGCTCTTCGACTTGCTTTCCTCGCCCATGACCTCTGCCTCACCGCCCTTCTATCACCCTCTCAGTCCGTTGTCGTCAGTTCGCGCCTGTTGACCAGCGTACGATCATGTTCGAACGCGATTTCTTGTGCTTATGACCACATACGTATTGTGCCCATTTCCCTCCTCCACTCGTACAGGTCGCCTCTCTCTGCCCTCCTCGCTTATCTCTCTCGTTGTCAGGCACAACCGCACTTACTCTCTCTCTCGCTCTCAACCCCAGCCCTTCAGGTATCCATACTCGCGTCCGTACGAGCGAGCGGCGCGCACCCTGGACCCTCCAGCGTCGTCTGCTCTGGTTGTTCCGTCTTACCTCACCATTCCCCGCTTACCATCCAGTCTCTGATCGATCATCACGCACACGTACGAAACATGCACCGCGCCCAGTGAGCTAAACCACTGTGCACGCCGTGCACGCTAATCCACGCTCCTTCGAATCCCCCCGTCCTGGTTCCTCAGTCGGCCCTATATCAGTAGACCCCGACGCTAGGCCCACCTAATCCTCATACTACTACCACCCTCTCTTTCGCTGGTCGGCCCCACGTATTAACTCCAACACTTGACCGTGGCCAAATCCAGCCTCACAGGCCTGGAGCGGCGACGGTACTAAGGCAGGCGGACCCAAGCAACCTTCCCGTACCATCGGCCAACGGACAGCCCGACCACCATGCACCGCCGATATCCTATCAGCACCAAGCGCCAGTTCAATTGGTACCAATGGTACCAGACCAAACCTTTCTACCATCAGCCACGATACCACTACCACCGAGGGTTCAAAGCCTGCATTCTTAGATCAACGAACCGAACTTCTAGTGTCCGGTACATCCGGAGGCCCAAAATCATATTAAAAATCCTGCAACCGAACCGGGATGAAGTGCAGCAGTCGTCATCCAATCTTCAATATCGTACCAGGGTATATCCATGTCAAACAGTCTTACCACCATGCCTCTACCGAGCCTGCATCCGTACCAATATGATCGAGGGGTATTTACGTCAAGAAGCAACAACCTTCGACTGCAGTAAACTATGACAGCATATCACCAATTACTGTACCCAGTTATCAGGTCAAGACAGCAGTATCCTGCCCCGGTACCGTGACAATGCAAAACCAATAACCGTACCATGCCGCGAATGCCAATGCGCACCAGTTCCGAACCGGCCCCCCGTGATCATCCCGAACCAGTGTACCGTGCCGAACCAACATCGAACCTGAGTTAAGTGACTCAAACTGCAGCGACTCTTCCACACTGGTTCCGAACCTGAAATAATCATTTGGAGCTGCAGTAACCCGTACCGTACCAATGTCGAACCAACACCGGACCTGAAACAACCGTCGCTGGCTCCAGTGGCCTATACCATACTGAACCTGACCCATGCCGAATACCGTACAAGGCAGCCATGTCGTGATATACCACCGAACCTGCCCCGAACCAGAGTGTAGTACCCGAATCGATCCAGCATCCCCAGCAAAGTAATAGAGTCGTGCGGCACATCCCAAAGTAGAATCATCGGCACACCAAGCCGACCATGCAGCCCCACTCACTCAAAACACCCAGATTACGGTGAGGGTAGCAATGAGGTTAATCAGGTAATTCAAGAGAGGGTACACAATTATCGGGGACTCGAAAGAATTGTCGGTTTCAAGGTAAGTAAATAATTCGGGGCTAAAATCCATCGCGAATAATTTTAATAAGACTCAATCAAATAATAAATAATCATTGGTTTTCTTTTTCTTTTACCATTTTTAATTATTTCTCTCATTCTTAATTCTATTATCTGAAATAATGAAAATGACGACCAATTTCATCGAAATAAATTTAGATGAAATTTAATTAAATAGCAAATATTCCTTTGTTCTCCCTTTCTTTTATTGTTTTTGATTCTTTTCCTTATTTTTAATTCTATTACCGGAAACAACGAAAATGAAGGGCGATTCCATCAAAAGTAAATTATGAGGAAATTCAATCAAATAACGAATATTCCGTTATTATCTTTTCTTTTAGTATCTCTAATATTTTTTCCCAATTTTAATTTTATCATTGGAATTAATAAAATTTGAGGCCCCATTTCCCCGTTAATTGCCTAATGTAGAAGAGTCGTGCCAAGGCCTACTCCCGCATTCCCGTTCCAGGGCCAACCGTTTCGGTTTTAGACCCAGAAGGCGTGAAAACAATAGGCACTAGGCACGACAGGCGTGGCCGTCCTTTTTGTAGATTTCAAGGGTCAGTCTCCACACTCGACGCGGGGGATTTTAGGGGTCTCTTTCCGACCCCTAATTTTTCCCAATGGATCTGATGAAAGTCCCGGTCAACCTTTCTCTAAGCAATCAATCCAAGGGTCAATTCGTAGAAATTCGGGTGGCCGACTGACCTTCGGCCGCCCGACAAACAAGCCCGGACCTCTTCTCGACACCCCCGTCGAGCCCGCACTGCCATGATCAGACGAATCGTATAAGATTTAGACTGATCACACGAGCGCGACGATTATGTCTGCGCTTATCTGTGTGGCGCTTAGGTTACTCTGGAACTCGCTGACTGAGAGGGTGTTTCTTCCCTTTCTTATGTCGCGGTCGTTTGGACTTAGATGTAGGAGTGTTTTCTCGTTTCTTCTTTCGCTGGGGTAACAGTGCCGAAGATGCCCCGTCTCGTCTAACGCGGACTCTGCGTCTAGGTCTCCGTAGCACAAAAAGGCATTTCCTTTTCTTTCCCAGAGCCAAACCCTTCACTTTCCTGGTCTCCACTCTCTTTATTTTCTTCGAACTCTTCCCAATCTCAAACCGTCTTGTTTGTCCTACATCCGCCACCTTCACTTTCCTCTTCCCCTTAGGGTCTGACAGTGTCAACGCAGGAGTAGGGGTATTCCTTGGCTTAAACAACTTCAGTCTAGCCCCTGCCACATAATCCTTCCACTTAGACCCATCTAACTCAGCAATCATATATGCTCCCCAACTGAGTGCGCCGACTACGCGGTAAGGTCTCATCCATCTGTTCGCCAACTTTCCTAACCACGTCCTTTGTAGCGCTGCATCGTAGAGAAGTACCGTATCACCCACACTTATCTTATCCTGTTTACTCCTAACATCCTTATCCCATCTCTCCTTGCCTTTGCCTCTTTCCACCGCCAATCGATCAAACGCGGTCATGAGATTGTCCTTTAATCCGTAGGCTGTCTGTCTACTCCTAGCCGCCAGAAGCTCCTCTCGTGACATACTATCTTCCCAGTCGACTGTAGTCCAACTATCCACATGAACCTCTATGGGCAGAGGGCAGTGCCTCCCGAACCATAGAGTGTAAGGCGGGTATCCTGTGCTAGCTCAAACTGTGACATTATCTGCCCAAATCGCATACCGGAAGTATTTTGGTCAGTTGTTATCTTTACCTCTACACCACTTCGACAGTGATGCTATCAATGATTGATGGCCTCGTTCTACAGGTGCGTTGGATTGAGGGTAATAGGCAGTAACTATTGATACTCTAGCTCCCGCTTTCTTGAACACATTCTGCACCTCATCCGCTAGGAACTCCGCTCCCATATCCATCATAATCCTACTGACACACCCATATCACTCCAGAACAAAGTTCTTGACTTCCTTTGCCGCCTTTGTTCTGATAAGCTTTCCGTCGACAAACCAAGTGAAGTCGTCTTTGATGTTCACGACATAATTCATATTGCCTACTCCCTTCGGCATCTTAACTAGATCGATGTGCACCTTCTCGCCCGGTCGAGTAGGATAGGACGAATGAAGCGGCTCCTTGTATCTCACAAGCGATCTCTTCTGACACTCCTCACAGGTCATACAATATTTTTCAACGTCCTTGTACTGACCTTCCCACCAGTATAGTCTGCGAACCTTCTCATATGTACCTTTTACTTCTCTTTGTCCACCGACCACACCGTCATGTAGTTCCGCTACTATGGACTGCTTCTCTTCCGGATCACAGATCACTCGCAGAGGCATTCCTGATCTTGTAAGTCTGCGGAACAAATGCCCAGACCTAAGGCAGTACTGTGCTGCCTGTCTTCTAATCTCTGAGTCCGAGTTCTCTTCTCCTGACAGATGCAGTCCTATAGTCCGGTACTTACCTTCATAAAGATTAACTAGGAAGCGATTTGTCCGTCTAGGCTCAACCATAGTCAGCGCGGCGGCCACTATTGGTCGCTCCGCCTCGATGAGAATTCGCGAAAGCCCATCAGCTACCGCATTCTTTGTTCCCGAGATTCTCTCCGCATTATAGTCATAGAGTCGGATCCTGATCAGTCATCGCACGATAGTGGGATCAATCAGACTGAAGTCTTTCTGTAAAACCGACACTACCGCCGTAGGATTTACCCGTAGAATAAATCGTCTCCCGTATATGTAGTGTCTAAAAGCGTCCAAGCACCGTAAGACAGCTAACGCTTCCTTCTTGAATTGACTATAGTTGCGTTCAGCGGTGTTGAGCGTGCGAGTCTCGAACCTCAGTGGCCTCTCCTTACCGTCGGCGTCCTTCTGAGAAAGTAGCCCTCCAACCGAACATGACCCAACATCCGTAGACACTATGAATGGCCTGTTGGTCTCATCCTTGAAAAATGGCACACCTAGGATTCGTCCCCCTTCTTTAAATTCTTCCTTGAGGGTTCGTACCGCAAGCTCCTGAGGAGAATCCCAATAGAATCGCTCCATTTTCCTAAGGAGAGTTCGCAGAGGCTCTGCCTTCTCGGCATATCCACGTATAAAGATCCACCAGTAGCCCACAACTCCTAGGAATTGGCGGACTTCGGTAGTGCTATGTAACGGGGTTGGCCAGTTTAGGAGTTTATCTAACTTTGTCGGGTCCGCTCGGCGCCCTCTCGAATCACATATGAACCATAAAATCTTAATCGTCGAGACAACCCACCGGTTTTTCGTTCCACTAGCCGTCAGTTTAGCTTCATCTAGCTCTTCCAAGACGGCGTAGATATCCGTTAGGGGCTGCTCTACGAATCTCCTAACGCGAGGAGCAACCTCCGTCTCATCTTTCAATACAGACCCTTTTATCGGAAAGTCGTCCAAAAGGACTTCAACTTTATCAGGAACGCGGTCTTTTAGAATAACAACCATAGCTCTCTGGAAGACCGCAACCCCATTGGTCCACCCCATGGGCACAACCATCATCTGCACTAGTCCGAGCGGCGTGTGCATGGCAGTGAGGTGCATATCCCTAGGATCTATGGGTATCTCATCATAACCTGAAAATAGATTGCAGACAGAGTAGATAGACCTCCCTGCTGCTCCTTCTGCCAATAGATCAGCGTGCGGTATGGAACCCACATCCCGAATTGTAACCGCATTAACCTTCAAAAGATCTTGAATACATCTGATCTTCCCGTTCGGCCTCCCGTAAAAAGAACCACCTGTTCGCATAAACACTATCGGACGGTTCTGCCACATGCGAGACCATCTTCTCCTTTAGAAAGACGATTACCTCTTTCTTCTCTTTCTGTGTAAACTTTCATCCTGCATCATTCCATCGTGTAGATCCTAGCAGGTTTGGCATAACTAGGATCGATTTTTCCTCTTTCCGCATCACTAAAAGTTATGGCTTTATCGGAAGTCAAAAGAACTTCTAGCACGCGCTCCTTCTCTTGTTCCGTCAAATTTTCATCTCCTATATCCATCTCCGCTATCCTTTCTTCTATTAACCGTTGCAGCTCCTCCCTCTTCCTTTCCTTAATCTTTCTGGTGATCTCTTCCTCAGATATCCCATCTAGTGTTGATCGCTCTCGGGCTACCACCGCCGACTTAACTTTCTGAACTATTGTCTTGTGTTTCTTTGGTCGCCCCCCGTAGGGGGCTGCGCCCTTAAAAAAAACGCAGAGATCATACCTTCGAATTCCTCATCTTCAGCCTTAGGATAGGATTTTTCTCCCACAAGGACGCGATTACCTAAGTCCTCGACTTCCACTATGCGTCCTTCTTTCGCTGTAAGCAAAGCCCCATACTTCTTTTCGGGGAATCGCGAAGAGCGACTCGCGAGCGTGACGAGCACCAGCTGCTAGGGCCGCTCTATTCCTCGGATCACGAGGCTCGACTGTCTCTATCATGATTCATCCACCATCCGGACGCTTAATAGAAAGCATCTGGCTTCCACCCAGTCGCTCTATAGTAACCGCATGAACATGGCTTAACCACGTCCGCCCTTAGCTAGTAATAACTCCGAACTGCAGTCCCTGACTGTGAAAACAGGCATTAGCACGCACAACCCTTCGACCTCAATAGCCGTCTTGTGCTTTCTTTCATCGGTTGTCCCTATCTCAAACACGTAAGACCTGTCAAGATCCAACCCTAATCACACAACGAGTTCCTCGTCTATAATGACAGCTTCGCTGCCATTGTCAATCACCCCATGGAGGACTATCTCGTCATTGAGAATGGTCTCCACTGTCCCACTCCCTAAAATGTAAAACTTGTTAGGAGGCGGACCTTCCATTCCATCCAAATACACTGTCGCTGCACGTTCTGCCTTTGCGCACACCCCCGATACTGCCACGGAGGGTACCTCTGGTTTGGAAGTCATATGGGCTTCGTCCACCAGAGGAATGCGCATCTTGCGCGTGATCATCTGTAGCTCATCTCGCGCGGGTCTCGAAGCTGCCAAGTACTCAAGTATCGTGCACTGCATTGGTGTCCTAAGCGCGCGTCTGAGAGGCTCCACCGTATCTATATCGTCCAAGGTGTTCTTCATAGTAAACTTCCGGGCCCCGCGCTTGCACGACGAAAGTATGACTTCCTCTCCTTCAATCCTCTGTCCATCCTTCTCTGCCATCACATAATCAGTGTCAGTCTTCTTAGAGAAAGACCCCCTTGCGGACTTAGTCGCCGCTACCTGTATAGGTGTCGCCGGCGCCCCATCATCAGAAGCCAAACTCATTCGCACACTCTGGCTTCTCGCCACTTCTTTCCCCTTACTTGGTCGTACACGCCTGACCTCAACGTTCTCCTTCTTCGAAGGGAACATCGACACGTCGCCGAGGTCATCCGCCCACTTGACATACTTGCGATCATCAAGTACGACAAGTCCTTCATCTATTGCCCGCCTAAGGTTTGGACGTTCCCTCTTCACGTTATCATCTGCCCTGCAATAGATGCAGGAATTCCTGGGAGTAGGGGGTTTCTTTTCTGTGCCCCTAATAGTCGGTCCTCTCGGAGGTCTGACATTTTGGGTGGACGGTCCCGGAGACTTGGGATAGCTCGGAGACTTTGGGTACCCAGGCGACCCAGGATATCCTCCTCGATCATACTGCCCGCGTGGATCTTCCCGATGACCTCCGCCTCGCTCTGTCCTCTCGTAACCGCCATGATATCCATCACGGCGGTCCCTGTCCGATTCCCATCTGCCGCGGGAGTCATCTCTGTCCCTCGGGTTAAAGTGCCCTAGGCTCCGGTGTCCTTCCATGTTCCCTTCATACCTGGGATTGCGCGGATATTGCTCTAGTCTTCCTCCTCGGCTGAAAGCGTCTATTCTGCAATACCCGTCACCTCGGCGGTCTCTGTCAATCTCCTCATCCCTACGTCGCCAGGCATCGTCGTCCCCTCTCTCGCGCGATAGTCCGCTAGCGTGCGTGGGTTTCTATCCTCGATGCTCCTCCACGGGTCGGTGTTCCTGCGGTTCCATCGCAATGAATAGGGGGACCCTGGATTGCCCCGATAAGTAGTAGCTCTCGTCTTCGTCTCGATATTCGTCATTTGCCTGGCCAATCCCTTCATCATCTCTCTCATCTCTCTCACCTCGTCTATCACCGTCTCTCTGTTTCTCGGTCGTTGTGGTCTGTCCCTGTCCACCAAATATCGTCGCTCTGCCCAAGGCTGATCGTTAAAGTCTGGGCACCTATCCGCCTTGTACTCCCAATAGAGGTAGAAGTCCCGGCGTTGCATTCCTCTCCAAACTAGGTCCTTGTAGTCATCGGCCTCAGCCTTCATCGCCAGCTTGAGTACCGCGGCAATGTCTAACTTATCGTGAGACATCTCTCTCAGTACTCCCTTCTGCTTCCCTCTAGGTAGTCAATCGATGAAGATCAAGCATCTCTCGACCTCTGACAACTTCCCTTTCGCAATAAGGGCATCATATATCTTCTGGAATCGTCTCCCAAAAGTCTGAACACTCTCGTCCTCACCCTGAGTCATCGGCTCCAAATCTCGGATCGAATACTTAATGTCTTCTTGCTTAAAGAGCTTGTAGAGACTGACATTGTAGGTAATCCATCGTCTATCTTTCGGTCGGGCTTCTTTAATCACTTGACTCAAGCTCGGGTCCGTATTAAATAAGAAGTTATCTATGATTTCGTCCTCCGACCATTGACTACGGTATGCGTGCAGCTCCCACTTCTCGAGATACTCGGTGATACCGTATTTCTTGAAAATGGGGGGTCTGGTGTCTAACTCTGAAGGTTGGTGTGAGATAATGTACCTATCTCTCCTCTCGTATGGTAGGGAGTACGACTCGCCCATCTGCAGGTCATAGATCCGCCTGGGTGGTGTGGCCCTCTCTCTGGCTCCCGGATGTACTGGTCCCTCCAGTCATTCCAACCTCGATCACCTCTAGCATCTCTTCGTTCATACGTAGGTGAGCGTCGAATAGGCGACTCTCGCCGAAAACTCGGAGGTTTTGTTCTGCTCTCCATCCGTAACACCGAAGCAACCTTGTTTGGCTCTGCAATGATCGGACAGGCCATTACCTCTGGCTCTCCGTCGTTGGGTTGCTCTACACATCTCAATGGAGCGTTCTGTCGGATACGCTCCTTGAGGTCTCGCAGAGCACGATCCGGTGATGCTCGGTACACAGTGGTCTGTTGTTCCTCATCCGAATGTGGACCCATCGTGTCAGACTCCATACACTTTACTCCCCTTCTGGTTTGAGTTTGTATCGCGAGTCTATTATCCTTATCCCACGAACAAGCAGCCCGGACCTAATGTCAGAACCGGCAGCCCGGACCTGATGTCAGAACCGGCAGCCCGGACCTGATGTCAGAAACGACAGCCTAGACCTAATGTCAGAACCGACAGCCCGGACCTGATGTCAGAACTAGTCTTGCCTCTAAAAAACTAAATTTAACTCTCAACCGCCCTCAAAATCACCGTCAGTCTTCCGCTCTCATTTCGGATCTCGTGCGTTCCTTCAATACCTAGTACCCCCGTGTCAAGGAAAAGTTGCCCCTCTGGTCCTTCTATACATACGACACCTCTCCTGACTCCTAACACTCCTGTCTCGGGGCACCTGACTCCCCTACAAATCGCACTCCCTATAGCGCGTAACCCCTCGCGAGTACAAGCTTGCAAACACTCTCGTAAATCCATAGATGTCCTCCTCTCCAGATCGCTTAACCCTTGCAGTACGACGTTGGCTCCTACCAGTGGGTACTCACCTCCTCTTGCCATCAACTCCTGATGTCGTTAGGCGAGTTCAACCACAGTGCCAAAGTTTTTTTTTTGTCCAATCTGATACGAAGTTGGAGGTTTAGGAAGTCCTTCAAAGATCATTATCCGCGTGTTCCAGTTAATGTTTCTCACCAACGATAGTAGCCTATCTCTTTCGCCTTCCACAACTTCTTCTGCACGCTTCCAACATCGGTCGTACACAAGATCTACTTCCATCTCCCTAGGTAGATAGATCCCCACATCATATATTACGTCTAAACGAATAAACCTTGCAGTCATCACATATAGACGTATTTCCTCCCATCCGCTATCCACAAGTTCGTACCTCTCTACCTCATATGGAATTGCTCTCTCCTCCCTAGCGAACTCAACAGGCCACATATAGTCGCTAATCTCTCCTCGGATGGTCTGTTCCCGACAAGAAATCTCTCTCTTCTCAACTGCAATTCACAATCAGAGATAACTCTCCCTTCGCTCATCCCTTCATCCTATTCATTCCTTGTCGACTTCCTGGGCTCATCCTTCGACGTGACTGTCTTGGCAAAATCTACTATTCCCTCCCATCCGTTCCGCCCCAGTCCTCTGTCCGGAATCGGCGGCCTAGGCAGGTCGTCAAAAATTGAGATGTCGTCGCAGACCTTGACAGTCTTTCCCAAGTCCTCCAATCTGTTCTTCTCTTCCCTCAACTTCCATGCGGCTATCCTCCAGCACCGCTTGTAGGCACAAAACTCCTCGCGCTCCCTAGGTAAATATATACCTACATGGTATACTCCTAAGTCAGGAAAATATACGGTCATTACATAAAACTGATTTTTGTCCCAGCCGTTGTTTGCTTCCGGATACCTGACTACCTCGTAGGGAAAGATTTCCCTTCTGCTAATCGCGCTCAAACTTCGGAGTACTTTCTTGTGGTCAAGTTTACTGGGTCCGCTCCATCCCGAAAACTTCCGCCTTCTTCGCGCTAAATCCTCCTCCGGTAGTGGCATCTCTCATCCGTCTCCATGAACACCTAGCATTCCATCGCGATTAGCACTAGGGCCAACAAGACTCTGTCCGCAGAATCCTCTAAGAATACGTAAAACGACTCGAAGTCGTCTATATCCCCAAAATCTTCAACATCTGCTAAGGTCTTAAGGTACTCGTTCTAGTACCGGTTATGAGCTTTGAGCATTCTGAGAACGGAGCTGTCTACTATGGCCCCTGCTAACTCTCCAGCCACTTCCGCCTCACTCTCTAGGAATCTCTTAGCCTCTCTAGGGGTCTCGCGCCACACCCTCCTCAAGGGTCGCTCATCGAAGGGAGATATGCATAGTACGTACTTAATCATACGCACGCTCTCCTCTCCTACCCAGAGCCCGGTCTTTCACGCTTTCCTCACCGCTTGTCGAGTGCACTCTGCTTCCTCGATCACACTGAGCCTCGTTAGGTGTTCTAATTGTATCACTACACAGGCCACCGGTCCATCTAACTTCCCTACGACATGCAATGAGAACTTATCATTGGTATACTCACTCGTTCCGCTCACCACTTTTTCAAACTTTTTCTTAATTTTAGCCTACTTTTTCTTAATTTTAGCCTATCTTCTGGGTTTCTTCAGCGAATAGGCTAGTAATTGCTCATGATCTTATTCTTCACACAAAGCCGGGTTGAAGTCCCGGTATCTCAAAATTGTTTTCTGTATGTGCTCTCAAATATGTTTCATGTTCCAAATGGGACGCTGGGCCCGGTTCCCAGTATGTGCGGCTCCCCACGAATAGATTGGAGCATTGTCCCATTAAAAAAAAAAAAAAAAAAAAAAAAAAGAGTTATAGCCGGCAACCAGCCTCTTGGGCGGTGACTTCCAGGCCGCACGGCCTCCCAAGCAACCGGTACCTCCTCCCTTTCGCAGGGAAACATCATTGCAGGTGTGATATCGTCCGCTACAGGACCTAGACTCAGACGTCAGGACTGGTACCTAGACCTAGGCCTACCAGACTCTCCAAAATTCATGGGAATCTAAATGTACTAACTTTTTGTCTTCTTCTGCTAGGCCTACCGCTACTCAAGTACTACCCTAAGCTACATGGGCCTACGCTACTCGAGTGTCCCCGCCCTTGCAACCCTCAAAAAGTCATGGCCACAGGTAAGTCCCAGCCCCTAGAGCCTCCCAAACAAACAAGTACCCTGAGGGGTCACCCACACACTCAGGCAGACACTTGCACTCAGACAGGCACACAGAAACCAGGAAACCGGGAAACCAGCAAGCATGCACACACACACAGACTTAGAATCTCAGCAGAAAGCTTGCTGCCGGAACAGCACACATTCCAGCAGCAAAACTCAGAAATCATGAGTGTTCTCAGACTGAATCTGTGTTTTGCGGGTCATTACAGATGATCTTGTTAGCTTGATTTCCGAGTCGTACCTTGGAATCTTTCTACTGAAGTAGTAGTCACAGCTAGAGGACTCCACCAATAGAATGGAGCTTTGT
>BFEA01000018.1:5228550-5255608 GCA_003427395.1 Chara braunii | reverse complement strand
CACACACACACACACACACACACACACACACACACACACACACACACAGCGAGAGAGAGAGAGAGCGGGAGCGTGGGGCAGCAGGTTGTAGGACCGAGCAAGAACGGGTAGCACAACTGGGCGCCCTCTCACTCTCTCTCTTTATTTTTTTTTCGTGGTTTTTTGTTCCTCCTCTGCACGACATTCTAGATGTATGGAGTCATAGTAATGGTCCCTATGCATTCAGACTCTCGGGCTACTGGATCTGAGGCCTGGAGGGTACCAGTCTATGTGGCTGACTGAAGTGCTCCAAAAGAGCACCTAGGGTTTCAACCGTATTTGAAACTCGGACCCTGACTAGACTGCAAGAATCGAGTTTTAAATGCATTTCGAAACTCTAACCTTGACTGCCCTATAGTTTTCTCTTTCCTATTTCATACCGGGCCGTATCCCGAACTCCACATACACTTGGACACTCTTTTGGACTGCATAATTGAAGAAAAAACAGACGTATTCCTTCCGCCACACAAATCTCCTGAAAGCATCCCAATTCATGTTCCGTGTCTAGTGGTGCCACTGCGCCCAATGACGAGGTTCAACACGGTTCACGGACTCTCTCTTTTACACCTTGCCCCTGCTTCCTCCGAGGCTGCGGCTCCGCGCCATGCGCGGTACACAGTCTACGAAAAGATAAGAGACTTAGGGCGTCGTTAGACACTCCTCGGGGACGCGAAATCCCCAAGGAATTATTCGTTCCATCTATCCTCGGGGATGCAATCCGAAAAAAAAAAGTGAAAGCACTCGTAAGGAAATTCCTCGGGCATTAGGAATTTCCCTAGCCATTTCTTCCTTGTGCCCAAGGGACCTTGCAAGATCCCTTGGGGATAAGGAATCCGCGTTTCACGGAGAGGAGAGGGCACACGGGTAGATAGACGTTACAACCGAGAATCTGGATCATGGCGGCACCCTATTGGCTGAAGGCCTGAAGCACAACTGTTTTTTTTTTCTTTTTCTTTTCTTTTCTTTTTCTGACATCAGTCTTAGGAAATGTCCTCGGGCGAGCAGGTGACGCTCCCCACCAATAGATGAAGCACTGGTTTCATGCGCTAACGCGCCTAGCGCTGACCTGCGCTACGGACCAGCCGGCGAGGCCTGGCTGCACTCTGGAGACTGGGGCAGTGGCGACCATGATCGCTGCTCCCGATCACCTTTTTTTTTTTTTTTTTTTTTTTTTTTTTTTTTTTTTTTTTTTTTTTTTTTTTTTTTTTTTTTTTTTTTTTTTTTTTTTTTTTTTTTTTTTTTTTTTTTTTCGTTGGTGGGGAGTTGCAGCTGCTGGAAAACGGGTCCAGCGTCCCTTTACATCATAATCATTTGGAACGACAAGGAACAACTCATGCTGAGAACCGGGCCCAGCGTTCTTCTGAACAATTGTGAACCCAGAAATGAAGAAAATAAGAGGATTTGGCTTCTGTGCCTCTTCACCCTAAACGGGCGTCAGATATATGTGTCCACCTAGCACTTCCAACCTTCAGAGACTTTCACCGCTGGGAACCAGGCCCAACGCCCTTTCTGAACTAAATCATTGTGTCTCGCTATCTTGATCTGACACCAAAATAAGTGGGTCTAACATTCCATACTACTATCTCTAGAATCGGATACAGATCATAGTCAGAGAGGATAAAGGGACAATTCATGATTTCAAACAACATCTTGCGCATACCATGAAATTGGAACCAATGGCATACCTAACGGGGGAAAGGGATCTGGAAAATTTGAAGGTGGACTCGTTGGAATGTTGGGATCAATATTACACCAGTCATTAAAGATAAGTCGGTAATTCCATGAATCTTTTTCTGAACCATTTTCCTTCCTTTTCTCTCATTCCACCCGCCCCACCCTCCCTCCTTGTTCCCCGCCAAGCCAGTCGTGATTAAATGTTTGGATGTGTTGTTGATATCTCTTTCTAAGGACAAAAATTTAAGCTTTTCCTTCAAAGTTTCCCACCTGGCTGTGATTTCAACCTGGATTTGCTGTTTGATGGTGTCAGTAAATTCCGGGCCATCACGCCGAGCACCTTCCATCTCATAGGTGCACCTACGAACCCACAGTGCCCAGATAACCGCTCTCCTAACAATCTTAAATAAATTAAGTGTGAAGGTATCCGCTTGTGACAGAGGAGGGGGTGAGTGCGAGACAATGGGTCGCATATTTCTCAGCAGAGCTTGGAATTGGCCATCCTTGCGTAGTGTTTGGGGCAGAGATTATGCTGTATGCATGCTAACCGAACTGTAGCTGTGTGATGAGTGTGATACAATGGGTCGAAGTTTTCCCATCAGAACATGACATCCCTGCATAGTCTTTGGAGCAGAGATTATGTCATCTGCATGCTAACCGAACTGTAGCTGTGTGGAGACACAATGGCAACCATCCTCTGGAGAGGCCCTTCAGTGTCTGTGGTAGAATCTGTCAGATCTACACTGTGACAGGGAAGGGACGCTGCCTAGCCATGTAGAGGGGAGGGGGGAGGTTCACCCGGGTTGCTCTCCGGAGCTGTAGAGCACATCCATATCCTGTTCCTGATTGAACAGTCATTTCGAGTGGGATTTTACCCCTTGGTAACGGAGAGTTAATATTTCCCACTGTGTGCGCCTTACCGCCATTGTCCCATAGGGTCCACGAACTATCTGCAAAGGTAACAGCACTGAAATGACCTGGACAATGCAGAATGGATGCACGAATATTCGGGCCCATGTGGGGCATGTAATTCTGTGGAGAGGACTGGAGTTGCAGTCGCCCTACCATAAATGCCATACACCGGACTTCTATGTTCAGGGCCTTCAGGCCAATCATAGTATTGTCGTCCTCTTGCAGACAGCACGATGCTCTTCTTTCGTCACTGGACAATGTTTTCAAAATCGGAAACAGCATAGGGGCTACAATTGTAAGCGAGGAGACATACATTAATGGCATATTATGCTCAGTGGCCTCGTTGTAGCCCTGTGCGATCATTTGACTCAAGCATGTAATTCTGCATATTGCATGGCAGGGGGAGATTCATTTAATTCTCCAAATTACACGGTAGGGAGAGGTTCATTCCAGTCTTGACAGTTTTTGTTAGGTTCCACCGGTTGTGTTAATCCATTGGCTCTAGTATGCGTTCCGAAAAGAAATAATCTCTTGTCGGAGACTCCATCAAATGATCAGGAGCATTATTGTCAGTTGGAGAGGGGGAACAATTGGGACGAGGTGCATAAGAACTGGGTGGGTCAAATTCATGAAGCGGAAGCTGATCAGCCACACTTGTGCTCAAAGTGGCTTGCACGGGTGGCTGGATCTCGTGTCTGGTGCACACACAGACCTGCAGCACTATAAACATCATCACTTCATTGTGCGCAGCGGACTCGGTATGTATTATTCTTGGCTACTGCAGAAGCATGCACGTAGTAGTGGGCAGATTCCCGTACCTTTTCCCATCAGTATGGCATACCTCTACCAGGTGGTTTAGCAGCAGGTAGTCGTGGGCAGATTCCCGTACCTTCTTCCCTTCCCCATCCAGTGGCTGCCGCTACAGGGCAGCCCCACGTACAGCAGCCTATGCAACAGTTGCCGCCACACTAGCCAGTGCTGTCGCAGCGGCCTGTTCCACCGGTTTCCCAATCGATGTAGCAGGCACAAGGTGTCGTACAGCCCATGCAATGGACACCCAAGATACCCTTGCTAAGTCCTAAGCCCTTCTCTGGCGATAAGAAGAAGGAAGAGGACTTGGATAACTGGGTGAGGATTGTGCCTACGTATGTGAGGCACAAGCTCACAAGAACCGAGGAAGAGGTTATTGTCGCGGCATCCTTTCTCGAGGGATCTGCAGCAGGATGGTTGAACGGAGTAGGACATCAGCAAGGATACAGTCAGAACTTTAATGGTTGGGCACAAGCCCGGACATTGGAGGAGTTTGTACGGATGGTCTACAACAGGTGGCATGACCCTCAAGGGGCTCAAAAGGCCACCGACTCGTCAGCCAGTCTGGGATTGGAGAGATACCGGACAGTTTGCGAGGCGGCAAACGTCGTAGAGCGATTGATTGTCGAACCTAGCGTGTGGCACGAACCACAGGTACTCCTCACAACTTATTTGTGATGTCTGCCCACAAATGTCAAAAATAAGTTAGTCGATAAGGCCTCCATAGATGTGCATAACTTGGCCTCGTTAAACAAGAAAGCCCTAGAGATAGAAGCTAAGCTTGAGAGTGCCCAACAGGGACCAGTTAACGGAAGGAAGAAGAACTTCCTCATGATTGGAGGGAGAAGGGTAATCTCATGTTCGTTGACTATGATGGCCAAGCAACTGAGATTGACGATTTCTCTGACCTTGGGGAAGAGACAGCGTTAGATGGGTGTGGGAAGACTTCAGATGGTGGAGTAGTCGCGCCCATTAGAGGAAAAGATTAAGGGAGCGAGAAAACAAAAGGCAGGTCGGCCCAAGGGTCAAAGTGACCAAGGACCACCCATATGGGTGAAGCTTGGTCTTGAGTACGACGTATAATGAAACCGTGTTGCACGAGGCGCTTGTCTCAATTGTGGCCAGTATGAGCACACAAGGAGCAAGTGCAAAAGTAAGTGGGTCGCTAGGAAGGTCGCGTCCTCGATTGTGACGATTGGATCTTCCAACACTCGTGGTGCTTCTGCGAGCACTTCCCAGGGAAACACCTCGGGCCAGTAGGAGTGTTAGCCGCTTTTACTCGTGCTGAAGTGGTTACTTTACCTTCTCCATTTCGGACGATGGCCAAGGCTATTGACCTCTTGATCGTCCCACAAACAGATCTGGACCAATCGACACTCTGTTCGATGGATGTGTCAGAGTCCTTAGAGAAGTTAGAAAGTGACTGGTTAGAGAAACACCCTAGAGACTCCTGGACGATGTTGAACAAAGGTCCAAAGGGTGAACATTTCGTGGTAGAAGTCGATGTAGGTGGCAAAAAGGTTGGTTCCTCCACAAACATAGGTTTTACGTGGAATTTCATAAGTCGTGCCTGTGTGGATTGGTTGCGCTTAGGGGACCAAGTGTCGCGTCTTAGTACATTTGTAGCTTCTACCTTAGTCAACAAGCACTTTATGATAGTAAAGGACTATGTCAAGGATGTAGTCTGTACCTTCTCCTATGGAGGAGGGGAACTGAGACACAAGATCTCGTTACTGGTGAGCGAGGAGCTGCCATTTGACATGTTGCTAGGCATGTACTACCTTGAAGTTGTTAAGCCTCAGTTCGATCGGGATAGGAACGTGATAATCCACAAGTTGCTAGATGGAAGGACCGTTAGGTTCCAAAAGTTCAAGGCTAGCATACTAGTGGAGAACTATGGTTGTATATACGTGTCGTTTTTCTATAACTACTACAAGCAGAATCACAAGGAAGGTATGTACCTAGTTTTTGTCTCTGAGAAAGGGGAGGCTGTTAAATCAGTCCCAGAGATAGACGCAGTCGTTATGCAATATTCAGACCTAGGGATGTGGTAGAAAGAGAGATTGGCAAGGTACCGAGAGGGCAGATCTATAGGATGTCTCCTGCGGAGTTAGACGAGCTCCACCGCAAGCTCAAGGAGCTCATAGAGAAGTGTTGGACTCGACCAAGTATGTCCCCTTACGGAGCACCAGTTCTATTTGTCCCAAAGAAAGGGGGGACACTGAGGATGGGCATTGACTATAGAGGCCTCAATGTCATCACTGTTAAGAACGCAGAGTTCCTACCACACATCGACGACCTCTTGGATAGGGTGCAAGGATGCTGGTACTTCACAAAGATAGATATGAAGTATGGATACCATCAGATTGCTATTAGACATGAGGACCAGCACAAAACCGCTTTTCAGACCAGGTACGGTCTATATGAGTTTATGGTGATGCCCTTTGGCCTATGCAATGCTCTCGGGACGTTCCAACACGTAATGAACTGGATCTTTCATGACTACTTAGACAAGTTTATCGTCGTGTACCTCGACTATATCCTTATCTTTAGTAATATTGTAGAGGAGTATGCCGAGCACGTGAAAACAGTGCGAGGGCTCCTAAGACAACACTAATACAAGGTTAACTTGGAGAAATGCGAGTTTGGTCGCACCAAGATCTTGTATCTAGGTCATGAGATTTCTGCGGATGGATTGAAGTCGGATGATGCCAAACTGGGCAGCGTACGTGACTGGCCCAGACCTTTTTTACATGACGAGCCTGCACACGGGCCCAATTTCAGGGGCCTGGCGGTTGCTGAGGGGGCCCCAGGCCGCGTGCCCATCAGACACGCGCCCTGGAGGCCCACGGCGCCCCCCAGACCACAAGTTTTGATTACATGCAGCAGTTATTTATTTACTTACTTACTTATTTGCTGTCCTATTTTTGTCTGTGTAGACGTTATTTCGGACTTGCAGGCCCAAGGCTACGCCTTGGGATGGGTACACAGGCGCGTGGTCGTTCTTAGGCCAGGGCATTTTTGCGCCTTGCTGCATCAGCAGCATGGTCAGAACGCCCGGTAAGGGCCCAAACCAAGTGGGTCGTTTGAGGCCAGCATCAGAGGCGCGCCCAACCAGGCCCAGCGCTACTTATAGCTGGGCAGCGGCTGCGCACACACACAGTTCGAGTAACTCACTTCTTGGGCGACACACTGCTGGAGCAGCACGTGATACAGCGCTGCGTTGGAGTTAGAGGTAGAGGAGTAGGTAGGGAGACATGGCAGAGGCCATACCTGCAGCGTTTGAGTACGTACCTGGGCGCCATAGCTGGACTTGGCTCCAGCGACCTGCAGCACAGCGAACGCCGGCGACGTCAGTACTTGCCAGTAGTTACCTGCAGGTGAGACAGTGAGGAGGACGACATCATCTTCTTCTTCTTCTATTTGTTATCACCCTCCACCTCTTATTCTTCCTTCCTTCTTCTTCTTCTTCCTTTCTTCTTCCTTTCTTCTTCTTCTTCTTCTTCTTCTTCTTCTTCTTCTTCTTCTTCTTCTTCTTCTTCTTCTTCAGTTAGAGAGTGAGAGAGAGAGAGAGTGAGAGAGAGTGAGAGAGAGAGTGAGAGAGAGAGGTTACTGGTAGGAGTTGCATCAGGCATACACCCAGAACCTGATTCAACATTTTTTTGCCGCAGACATTGATTGGATACTCGACAAGGGACTATTTTTTGGATTTTGCTATCACGATTTTGGTTTTCTCCCTCACCTCCATCCTCGTCTCGCCTCCCCCCATCTCTCGTCTGTGGTATCTCCCCCCATGTGCGTGTGCAAGGAGGGACCGCTCTTCCATGTATGAGGTCCCTCCTCCCTCTCTCACATGTGTAGTGTATGATGGGGTGTCGCGTCAATATCTGACAGGTCAGGTCATATCTTTGAGTCTTCCATTGCGCTACATTATGCTATTTTCATATGTATCTGGATGTACATTGCTTGTTGATGCTTGGTTGACACTGCATTGTCCATACGAGTCTTTTTCATCACTTTGCGGATCCTTGGCTCCCGTACATCGCCCGATTGGGCATGTATCACCTTAGTCTGTGACTCAAGTGAGGTCTTTCTTGGGGATGACGGGCTACTACCGCCGGTTTGTGAAGAAATATAAAACTATAGCCTCTCCTCTAACTGACGTCAGGCGCCTTGACACCCCTTGGGAGTGGACCGAAGAGCGTGAGCTAGCCATCAAGAGATTGAATTATGCCCTGACGCACTATGAAGTCCTAAAACTTCCAGATCTTGAACAGTCCTTTGTAGTGACCATTGACGCCAACCAATATGGCATAGGCGTTATCCTTGTGCAAAAGTTGGGGAAAAAGTTGACATCGGACGAGTACGCGACCAAAAAGATGTCATCTCATTAATTAGCTAATCCACCTGTGAGCATGAGCTATATGCCCTCTACAGTGTGTTGGTTCATTGGAGGCACTACCTCTTGGGCAAATTCTTTTATATTAGATATGACCATGAGACACTGCGCTGGATTAAGGCACGGTCTGTGCTCTCCGACGTACTCAAGAGGTGGATTGAAGTCATAGATATATATGACTTCAATCTCGACCCTCTGAAGGCAGAGTACAACAAAGTGGCTGATGCACTATTGTGTAGGGGAAGCTATCAAGGCGCGCTAGTGACTGAGTTTGGAACTTCTGACAATGTAACTCGATCTATGGTGGAAGCCTATCAAGAGGACGCAGTCATGTCTGAGATCATTCACAAACTGGAAGCTAAAAACAAGGCTACTTCCGACGAGTTTTTGTGTTGGTTGACGGCTTGTTGTTCCTTGAAAAGGTTGGGAATAAACATTTGTGTGTTCCAAATAGAGATTCTTTGCGTAGTTTATTTTTAGGTGAATGCCACGATGCAACCGAACATTTCGGTTACGAAAAAACAGCAGAAAATTTAGTGCAGCATTTTTGGTGGCCCACAATGATGGATGATGCAAAGAGTAATGTTGAGACCTGCCAGGTTTGTCAGCGCGACAAGCCACAGACGCAGACACCAAAGAGCAGTAAATGACAAATCTTTTTTTTTGTGGACAACTTTAGTAATAGTAAGTACGCCAGGCTAATCGCTATGCCGGAGACAAGCGCGTCTACTCTAGGGGGACAACTGCAATCGGGAGAGACGCGCAGATGAAACACGCCATTCTCACGAGGGAGCGTGCCAAAGCAAAGCTAAGCTGCAGCCGGGAATAGCGGCGGCAAAGATAGTAGGGCAAAGAACAACCCAACCACAAGCCCCAACAAAAAGCATTGTAATGGCACAGCAAGGGTTGCAACTAGGAGGGCAAGGCGGAAGTGGAAGTTGTGGCCGGGAGTGGGGCAGAACGGTTGCGACATTCCAGACGCAGGGCTAAATGCAAGCCACAAGGGGATGAGGATAATAGAAGCTGGCGTGAGAAGGGAGAGGGCAAGAAGAGAGAACACAAGTATATGGGAGGGAAGATAAGCGGTGATATCCATAGCTGCTCTCCAAACACGCCCACCACACCCTGCTCCGCCCATCAAAACCCTTATTCACACGAATCATGCTCTGCACCATTTCGGGGCCACTCGCATCGTGCCGTTGAGTCGATTGTGGAAGGCAATCTGCAACATTATAGTTTGCACATCAATGAATACCAAATATGTGAAGAACGTGATGCACAGGATGAGGAAGATGGCTGCGAGATGGACGATGGCGATAGTGTCCATGTTGCGTCTTCACCGGCCGTCTTCTTCAGCTAACTCCAAAGGAAGCGGTCAAGAGAAGATCCTAGGAAGGCAAACACGACAACGAACAACATACGCACATATGCACAGGGGGACATCGATGGGTAGGCAACAACATCGTCAAGGCATCCATGGAAAAAAACGGGGGGGGGGGTTGGGGAAGAGGGAGGAGGTCGAGGAAAAAGGAAGTCCCAATTCAGTCAAGCGGCTCCTTCATGCCGACGATTCGGCGATGAATGGAAGGAAGGTGGTGGACTCACTCTAAAGTACTTTTCACCCGCTTCCACCGCGTAGGATCATCAGAGAACTGAACAATCCCCATTACGTACTTGAAAGGGACAGGAATCACAGCGGGCCAAGCCCCATTCCATACGTGATTATCCAGCAAGTCGTAACAAGGGACATAGGGAGGGGGTTGGGGGTGGGAGGTGGGCAAGAGGAGATTCCATGTGTTATGAAGGAAGGATAGAGACTGGGGCTAAGTGGGGTATGGGTTGATTAGAGAGGGACGGGATGGGGGAGTGGAGGAGAGGAGAGGGGGTGTGGGGATGGGGGGAGGGAAGAGAAAGGGGGGGAGCCCGAGGTCATCAAGGTCGTATTACCGCTATGAATCATGCAGCCGCAACTCCCCTACAAAAGGCGCAGCAGTACGTAGCGATGGCCCAAGCGGAAAAAACGTCTTCGGCGTCAGTTTCCGACGCTCGGCTAGTGTGAAGAAGGCGCATATACGGGCGGTGGGAAAACACGCCGAGTTCTCCGCAGTACTCCGGAGCACACCTATGACAAACCAGCTTCCGGACATGCGCTAACTTTCGGACCCCTTCTCTCCCCCATCATTTCTCTGCGTCTAGATATGTCTCGTTAGACCCGTGAGAACCCCCCCTCCCCCTCTCTCTCTGTTTTTGCTCGATTAAAGGTACCTCGATGAAATCTATCAATTTTTTTTTTTGTAAATGCATGGGAATTTTGCGCGCCTTAGCGAGCGCGCTGGGAATTTGGGTCGACGGTTAGGAATTCCGGAATTAACGGAATACCACGCGACCTTTCACGCGGGAATGTTATCGGCCTCGACCTGGAAAACTCTGGGAATTCTTGTAGGTCCAATGTAGGAATATGGATGGACGAAGGACTTTCTTTCTTTCCCGCGCCTACTTTGCGCCCAGATATGGTACTTTGAACTACTTTCAATTTTTGAATTAGCACAGGATTGGGGAAAACTGCAACTGTTTTGGTGCCCATTCTCCTTTTGTCGACGGGCGCCATGCAAGCAAGCTCCCTCCTCCTTCCTCCCTGTGCCCCTCTCAACGCCTCCCTTCGCGCGCATATGCTTTCTCGCTCCTTCCCCCTATAACTGCTTTTCCCTCCCCTTCCCAGCGCACGCCCTTTTTCTCTTTCTTGATCATCTGAACCTTGGACCCGTGTCGCGCTATCCTTCGCACTCCTCTTCTTCCCGCTCTAAGATCCGGGCTCGAAAACCCAGTTGATCATCTCTCCCCATCTAGCCAAGGAGAAGCGTCGTGTAGGTTCTTATTGCGCGGCGATTCTGATTGGCTGAAATCGAGTTGAGGAGGATCAACATGGCTTTCGACGGGCATTTACTCTCAAACCCTCCTTTACCCTCCTCTACCTCACTCTTCGTCTTTCCCCGCGCCTCTCTCCCTTCTCGCAACTATAAATTCCGACGACGCACCCGCAAAACTCTCTCTCAACTCGTTCGCCAGCTTCCGGAAAGCAGTGGTTAGATGATGTGTGTGTATAGTGCGAGTCGGACAGCCGAGGCTAGGGTGGCGAGGTGACGATCACAGTATTGGACGATGACAAGCGACGGCTGGGATCGTCGGTGCATGAATGAAGACAAGTGACTTGAGTTGAGTGGATGATTGGCCCGGGGCCATGTTGGAATTTAACGGCGAGTACGCCCCCTTGTTGCGAGTCCATTCTTTGGTGTGAGCTCACGGCAGTAAAGCTGAACCCTCTCTTGCATTCCGAGTGTGACCTCTCCCTCCTGGCGCAATATTGCTTCTCTCTCCCCCTCTCCCTCTTCTTCTCTTCTCTCGCTGATGTGAATACTCATGTATGAGAGTCGATCTTCCGGTTTGTGATGGAATGAGCACTTGTGAATGTATGCTCGGAATAACTTCTTCCGGAACTCTTCCATTAGTTTCCTGGGAAATCTCCGGACTTGCTGAGACTTGATCACCTTGTCTTGTGAACGGTGGATGCGTGTGTAACAACCATCGAAAGATATTGTGATTGCTTGTTTTTTACACAATAAGGCAGGAGCGTTGCATGACGGCCGCTTCCACAGTGAATGTATGCATATAGGCACGAAATTCGTTTTATTTTATTTTATTAAGACACCATCCGACGGATCAATGACAGAGGCAATGTTGTTGGGATTTTGTTCGATAATGCACGAGTGTTTAGATCTGTTGAGGTTGTGATTTGGGATATACCGCACATACCACCTGCCCTATACTGCGCAACATATGCAGCATACCCTCGTAGAATAATGAGGGACTTCAAAGCCATGTGCGATCAATACACGTGAACAGTGCCCGACCTCACTATACACGAGTCTTCGTCTCTCTCTCTGAACTTTCCTTTCCCTCTTCGTTTTTTTTTGGAATCTTCACGCTATCCTTCTGGTCGATCGATAAGTTGTGTAACGAGCGGCGTCGAGAGCTAGTCCGAAAGCGGGATACTAAGTACGTGCCCGCCCCCTTTCGCTCCAAACGAAGAGCCGTGGCTCGGTGGGAGGTCCGACAGTATTTTCTGGATTGAATTTGAACTTCCCGCGTCACGAACCCCGCGCGCACGCTTCTTCACAATCCGCGCCGCAATCCAGCAGTTCTCTCACTGCATCAGACCAACATGGGGGATCTCAGTTCTGTCTGTGTCCCCACACTCAATTTCCCAAAAATCCTTGGCACACCCCATCTTGCTGTTTTTCGGGGCCTTCTTTCCGCATCTTTAACACTCCGAACTGAAAACAGCACAGGGCATGAGGTTGCACGTCACACACCCGACCACCGCGTAATGCCTCTGTGTGATCGTGGTGAGCGCACTTCAGCTGTACTTGGAAGACGCGAAATGCTCCGGTGGAAGGGAGGACTTGCTTACACCGCATGGACTTGTACCAGAGGGCAAGGGTTGGAAACACCGTAAGCCGGCCAACAGTTTGGAGCGCGGGTCACTCGGTTTCCCGAGGGTTTTTTTCAAAGCATCATAGGGATAGTACGTGGCACCCTTCTAGGAAACAGATGATGGCCTCGACTCAAGGGGTTTATGCTCAAGGTATCGCAGCATGGTCACCGTTCGTAAAAGATGCCCTGCGTTCAGTGCTGAATTAAGGAGGTACCAAGGGTGACAATGGCCCAGCTCCTGGGCCAGGAGGGGTGGTACCCCTGTTGGGTTACAGCAGTGGCCGGGGAAGTAGGAAAGCCACCATCGTTTCCAAGGGGTCCTGGTTCAAACATTAGTTAGGCAGCGAATCGAGGTACTCACCAGGTCCGACACCACCTGCCTGAGTGCGCGCGCTCGTGTGTGTGTGTGTGTGTGTGTGTGTGTGTGTGTGTGTGTGTGGCCCACCCCTTCCCCGCTATCAGGTAGGCTTGCTAAGGCAGGCAACAGGTACCTGCCTTAGGCAAGGCACCTGCTAGCTACCCCAGCAGCCATCCTGGTCGGGGCACGCTAGAACACACCAACACATAAGCCGGGATATATTTAGTATTACAAGTAGGCATCACACGTTGCAATGAGAAATTGAATCAAATTGGTTTGTTCATGAAGAAAAATTAGCAAAAAGGTTACAGAACCACCATAGTAGATTCAATAAAGTATTTTGAATTCACAAAAGAAAAAATACGTTAATAAAGGGTGGGAAAAAGTGGGGGAATTCACCTCAAAGAGCCTCTTCGTTTCTTCCGAATCCACACTTGCCGGCATGAAAGACTGCGGCGAGTTAAGGACCTTGTATACGCATGCGATGCATCTCCTAGGAGCAAAACCATTGGCCACCATATATGATACTACAAGGAAAATCTCCTGGGCGGCCAACTGAGGGTCCGAACAGATAACCATGATGTTGGCCACTTGGGACAGGATGATGTTCAGGGACTATTGGATGGGTCTGTTTGAAGCAAACTTGACATATCTCACCACAGGGAAGTTCAGCGACAGGCGCTTGTCAAACTTCGTGGTTAGAAAAGTGCCCTCTGAGGAACTGTGTTTCTAGTCCATACAGATCACCAGTTGGAGTGATGGTGTGCACCTCAGTCAGACAGAGAGACAGAGAGAGAGAGAGAGAGAGAGAGAGAGAGAGAGAGAGAGAGAGAGAGAGAGAGAGAGAGAGAGAGACATTGAAATGAGAATAAAACTTCCGCGTTCTCGTGGAAGATTCATTCTCATTTGAACGTTGCCACAGAGAGAGAGAGAGAGAGAGAAAGAGAGAGAGAGAAAGAGAGAGAGAGAACGAGAGGGGGCATCAGCCAGTGTCTGACGCCGAGTTTGGTGCACCAACTCTGCGTCAGACATGACCCGCCCCCCCCCCTCTCTCTCTCTCTCTCTCTCTCGCTCTGTCTCTCGAGAATGAATCTTCCTCTTTAATCTTCCTCTTTATTGAGGAAGATTCTTTCTCGTTGGGCAAGGTTGTATTCTTTTTGTTTTTTTTTGTTTTGTTTTTGCAGAATGTTGTATGTTTTTCTGTGCTTATTTTTTTTTTTTTTTTTTCCGTAGTGCACTACAGGTTGTCCAAGGCTCTGCAATAATGTCCGAGGTTCGGGAATGACCGGGCTACGGGTAGCCTGAGCCACGGGCCTTGACAACCGGTAGGTACTGGCTTGACAACCGGTAGGTACTGGTGGTTTAAAACTTCGTGCTTTGCTCTTGGTGATAAAATTAAAAAAAAAAAAAAAAAAAAAAAAAAAAAGGGAAGGGGGCGACCGTTCCCGAGGCTGTGCAGCTTGGCGGGGTGAGAGCCGACGGCGGGGGTTTGAAATTTTGCATGTGCTCCTTTCGGTGTTGTCAAGTCAAGGAAAGAGGGACGACCGCGTGCGCGCGCGAGCATCTCGGACCGGTGATCGGCGACCGTGCCAGTTTGAAAGGGAACATGTGCGACTATCGCGGCCTGCCTTTCTTTCTTTTTCGGCGTTGAGATATCAGCAGAGGTGAGTGGCGCCGGGTTAATTTAGAGTTGCTTTCGCTTGTCCGATACAACTACAGTAGTTGTATTCGAACGCAGGCCTGCGTTTTAACTTTTTTTTTTTTNGAACGCAGGCCTGCGTTTTAACTTTTTTTTTTTTTTTTTTTTTGCGTTTTAACTTTTGTCGGAGTAGCACCTGCGTTAGCTTTTTAGTGTTTGTGTTTCGCACTGGTTGCCCAGATACTGACCGCCCGTTGAAATTTGGCTCTACCGAGCAGTCGTAGTTACGACGCAGTCTTAGCGCCTCAGGAACTAACTCGGGAAGAAGATGGTGGAGGGGAGGAGGAAGAGGGGCCGCCGGCGATGGCGATAGCGAACAACGACTCACTGGTGGTGTCTGCGGCGCCTCGTCTGTCGGCCGGACCAGGTGCCGATCTCTGTGGCATCGACGGCCGCGCTAATGTCCGCAGCGGCTTGATGGGGGAGGGACACCGCCTGCGGACCGGGGAAGAAGATGGTGAGCGAGAGGAGGAGGACGCACCGGCGATGGCGATAGGGATAGGGATGACTAAGAACGACGCAGCGGTGTTGTCTGCAGCGCCGCCTCTGTCGGCTGGACAAGGTGCCGATCTCTGTCGCAGCGACGGCTGCGCGAACGGCTGCAGCGGCTTGATGAGGGAGCGCCGCCACCTGCAGACTGGGGAAGAAGATGGTGAGAAAGACGAGGAGGCGGCACCGGCGATGGTGAAGGGAGAGGAGGTGCTGTTGTGTGCCGCGCCTCCTCCATCGAGAAGCGATCTTACTGCGACGGGTACGGATGTAGGTGGAAGAGAGTGGCGCAGCGAGTTGTATCGGCAAGCGCCTCCTCCATCGAGAGGCGATCTTACTGCGACGGGTACGGATGTAAGAGGAAGAGAGTGGGGCAGCGAGTTGTGTCAGCAAGTCCACCTGGCAGCGCCTATCATCGTAATGAACCTCCTGTGGCAGAGTCGTTTTCCCATCGCGTCACTGTTTCTTGGTCGGCTGGGGACTGTCAAGCTCGCCGGGGGCGGGCTGGCTATGGTACTAGCCAATCTGACGGGTTTCTGCATGTTGAACGGGATGTCCGTCGGGATCGAGATTCTCTGCGGCAAGGCCTACGGAGCGAGAAAGTTCGGTGAACTCTCGCTGACCCTTCAGCGGGGACTGCTGATTCTGTTGGCTGTCTGCATGTCGACGGCATGCTTTTGGGTGATTCTTCCTCGCCTCCTCGCCGCCACCGGGCAAGATCCTGCTGTCGTGGCAGTAACTGCCCAGTTCCTGACCTTCCTCGTGCCAGATTTAGTCGCCTCTGCAGGCGTCAATGCGCTTGCCGCTTTCCTTCGCTCTCAGTCTATTACCCAACCCATCATGATTAGCACCGCATTAGCGTTGGTGGTCCAGACAGCCGGGGGGTGGGTCGCGATCCACGTGCTGGACCTTGGGATCGCCGGGGTGGCAATGAGTCTATTCTTGTCCGACATGACGATTCTTCTCTCCCTCCTGGTCGTGATCTGGCTCTGGTACACGTCGAGCTGGACGGGGTTCTCGCGAGACTGCTTCTCCAACCTCCGCCCCTTGCTGTCTCTCTCCCTTCCTGCTTGTTTCGCCATAGCTCTCGAGTGGTGGTCCTACGAGTTCATGGGGGTCATCTCCGGTCTTCTTCCCGATCCAGCGGTGAGCCTCGCGTCCATGTCCATCGCCGAGAATATCTCTTACATGTACTTCATGGTGCCGTCAGGCATGTACTTGGCTGTAAGCATAAGGATGACAAACGAGCTCGGCGCGCATCGGGCGGATCGCGCGCGGCTGTGTGCCAAGGTGGGCGCCTACCTGGCAGCTGCAGGAGGGCTGCTGGGTCTCTGCACTATGATTCTGTGCAGGGGAATCTGGGCTCCTCTCTTCACAGACGACCCGGAGATTCTCAGGACTGTGGATGACACGCTCGTATTCGTTGGCTTGTGCTCATTGGTCGAGAGTCCGGCCTCGATGGCAGCAGCCGTAGCTCGCTGCACCGGCCATCAAACCGCACCGGCGGTCTCCGTTATCCCGTCTTACGCAGTGGGTGTTACTGCCGGGTTATGCCTTGCCTTCCACGTCTTTTCTGGTCTGACAGGCTTGTGGACTGGGCTGGCTATAGGGCAGACCCTGAACTTCTTGCTTCTGTGGGTCTTCGTCTTGAGATCGCTTAACTGGGAGGAGGCTGCGGGCGGGGCCAGGTGGGAGGCGCGGACGCCTGGCGGCATCTGTCAAGAGGAGGAAGGAGAGGGAGAGGGAGAGGGAGAGGGATACCAACTGCCATCATCGAAGCAATCAAGAGGAGGAAGACCGAAGACGAAGATGGCCGCCCATTCGCGCCACGACTTGCCTGGTTGCTCTCCTCCTAAGAGCTGTTATGGCAATCAAGGCCGTGATCTTGCTTCTAGTACTCGTTATCAGAAGGCTCGTTCAGCAGCAGCAGCAGCTTCTTCTGAACCTTCTCTCACGGAACCGTTGCTGCCCTGCCACGGCGATCGTCGGCATAAGGAGGAAGGTTACCACGGTGACCATCATGAGGATGATTCGTCGGTCTTCTCTGAGGTACCGTAGCTTTCTCAAACCTCTTTTTGTCAGCAGACTCAGCACCGCACCTCTCCCACTTTCTCCTCCTTTCTCTTCTTCATCGTGAAGAGTCTGAAGACCATAGCTCTGTGTTGACAGGATGCAGGATTCTGTCGAACTCCGAAACCCCCCCCCCCCACCCCCCCACCTCCCCCACCTCCCCAAAAAAAATATATCGAAAGCAGCAAAAATTCTGCAATCCAAATTCCAATTGAGTTATGCCGAATTATGCCTTTCGGTCTGCAGGAATTCCGGCTGGATGGTTGTGTGCCACTGTGCCCTCTTCTTTTACCGCCGAAGTTTTGTCCGAATTGGATTATTGTTTTTTTTTTTTTTTGAGACGTCGAGGAGTAGAGGATACGTCGGATTTTGCCGGAGTTTCTGAAGACTGAAAGGCATAATTCGGCAACGAATCGGCCTAATCCGGCAACGAATCGGCATAATTCAATTAGATTTGGCTTGCAGATGTGTTGTTGCTTTCGATTTATTATTATTATTTTGTTTTCTGTGATATAGACAGTCTAGTGCATTGAATTTAACAGGATTGAAGATTTTGCTGGTTTTGGAATTTTTTTTTTTTAGTGCATTGAATGCAACTTTGTATTGCATACGTCAGATAGTCAGATGACTAGTTGCAGAAAACAAGTGCTGATACTGTAAAAAGCAGAGTCGTCAAACAGTAGCAAGCAAGTGCAGACACGGTGTGAATCTGTCCAGTGAGCTGGAAAGATTCATTCATAAGAAAAAAGAACTCTCCACTGAAATTGACGAATGAAAACACTGAATGAGAAAATGCAGGACTCCCCGACGGCTCTTTTCCACTGGCTCGGGTTACTCCTTCGGAGCTGTTGCCCCCCTCAGGCTAGCTTCTTCCCCCAAACACAGTGCCGAAGGCTCGTAACCGTATGTGGACTGCATCAGGTTGTGTATACGTTGATAATGAGGGGGCATGGCTATTTTCTTCCCCCGAACACAGTGCCGAAGGCTCGTGACAGTATCTGGACTGGATCGGGGGTTTTATACGTTGATAATGAGGGGGCGTGCCAAGCTTCTTCCACCGAACAGAATCATGCCGAAGGCTCGTGACTGTATCTGGAATGTATCAGGGTTTTTATACGTTCATAATGAGGAGGTGCGGCTAGCTTCTTCTCCCGAACACAATGCCCAAGCCTCGTGAGTCGTGACTGTATTTGGACTGGATCAGGGCTTTTATACGTTCATAATGAGGAGGTGTGGTTAGCTTCTTCTCCTGAACATAATGCCCAAGCCTTGTGACCAGAAAACAGCAAGTCATTGCAGACCTACCCTTCGACGCTCTGCACGCCTACGCCCCTAGGTCGGAGGTCCTGGCTCCGGGGGAGGGTAGGTCTGCAATGACTTGCTGTTTTTTTTTGTTTTTTTTTTGGGGGGGGAAGACTTGCTGTTTTCTGGTCGTTTGTAGCCTCTCTCTGTGGAGGCTGTACCATAGGTAGGTTAGATTCATAATTTTGTTTGGCTGAGGGCTAACCGAGTGACCTGCCTGTAAGGGAAATTCGTGAGGGACATATGTTCTGTGCGATCACTTCCTTGCCAATAGCCAGTCTCCAGATGAATCGCCAGGCTAGAAATAGCTTCTGCCTGTAACGAAAATCCGTGAGGGACATATGTTCTCTGGGATCACTTCCTTGCCAATCGCCAGTCTCCAGATGAATCGCCAGGCTAAAAATAGCCTCTGCCTGTAAGGGAAATTCGTGAGGGACATATGTTCTCTGGGATCACTTTCTTTACCAATCGCCAGTCTCCAGATGAATCACCAGGTTTAAAATAGCCTCTCTAAGGGAAATTCGTGAGGGACATATGTTCTCTGTGATCACTTTCTTTACCAATCGCCAGTCTCCAGATGAATAGCCAGATGATGATGGTTGCTCCAGATGATGATGGTCTAGAGTCTGGATCCAATGGCCCCGATACCAACTGTTATGATTCTGGTTGTCTGTTGTCTGAAGACCAACACTCACTCACATCAGCTCCCAGGTATGCCCGTACATACACAGAAGGAAGGGAAGAGGATAGGAGTATCACACCGCACAGGGAGAGGTAAACACTGCGAAAGACTTGACCATGCGATATGACAGGGTACACTGAAAGTGCAATTCACTCCACTCAATCCTCACAACCAGTCATAAAGGAAAGCCGAGTAGATCACATCCAAGAAACAATGAAACGATGATAGTCCAAATCCGGTATCACACTGTTTATTAAACTCAGAGTCTCGAATTGTTAGAATAACTTCAGACCTACAGTGCGCTGCTCAGAAAAGAGCAGCGCTTGACTCCACAACCCTGAGTAACCACTTGTGACACCCCTGAGCCCGTGAAACATCACATCAAGCGCCACCCAATTACTGCCTCCAGAGGGCAGCACCACCCTGAAACAGGCCTCTGAGGCCAAGCAGCACTCAGAGGATGAAGAAGAAGACCAGCGCCACAGTATCTGATGATAATGAAGTGTCGGAAGACTTCCCGGGTGGAAGTCTGCGGCAGTGCCACCAAATCCTGACAAGATGACCTCTGAAAAAGAAGCTGCAGCTATGGCTGCAGCGCCACAACCCTGTGACCCAACTCGGGAGGAGGGTCCAGCACGGCACCAACTTCTCTCGCCTCCAGCAGACCTCGAATAGCCCAGACCTCTGGCAGCCCTGTGTCATGACAGAGTATAGCGCAGGTCCCAGCTATGGCCGGCGCTCCGAAGGTCTGGCTATGTCAGTCTCCCACAGCGCGGCGCCGTCACCGCTTCCGGTTCACGTGTAGTGCAGCAGGGATGCACTCGCTACCAACTGCCAAAAGCCCTGAACGGATGTGCCTAACCTATCTATAGCTACTCTAGCCTAGACTCGACCTACACCAACTGCCAAAAGCCCTGAACTGATGTGCCTAACCTATCTATAGCTACTCTAGCCTAGACTCGACCTACACCGGACTGACTGACCGACCAGTACCGATTCTGTTTCGGCCTCTAGGGCCTCTCCCAACCCAGCTATAGGCTATAGGACCGTCTATTAGCATAGGCTCTTAGGGCCTGTCTATTCTACAGGTAGCCCGGCCTGCTATTCGCAGTTAGGGTAGCTGTAGGAAATTCAGTTAGTAGTGGGCCTGTATTTTCCCAGATTTGCAGATATGTCCCTCACGAATTTCCCTTACAGGCAGGTCACTCGGTTAGCCCTCAGCCAAACAAAATTATGAATCTAACCTACCTACGGTACAGCCTCGACAGAGAGAGGCTACAGGCGACCAGAAAACAGCAAGTCATTGCAGTATCATCGTCGAGCTCACCGACCTCAGGTAACTGAGAACTCATCCATCTAGTTCCATTTGGATTCGTACTCAGGTCTTTATTGCAGCAGTTCATGGGTATACCAAGTCACCTAGGCCCACTGGGGAGAGGTCCAGATTCAGGAGCTTACCAGGCAGTTCCTCCACTCACATGTGGCTGAAGAGGACATTCATGAGCAGACCTGACTTCGATATCTGCTGGGAATATTACCTTGCTTCATGATGGTTTTTTTTTTTCTTTTTTTCTTTTTTTTTGGACCGAGAAATTAATGAAAGTTACTGTCAGCCCATGGCTCAGGAATGGGAGTCGCACGAACGATATTATGGTTGCATTTTGTGACTTAAAAAAAAGAAGAAAAGTATATACATCAGGCCAGCGACCAGGAGCTAAGAATCCTAGTAAGCCTCTCCTCATCACGCTACTTGCTTCTCTTTTTTTTTTTTTTTTTTTTTTTTTTAAATGTTTCAGAGATCAAACGGGAAGCTTGATCATGGATGCAAAAAGAAAAGAAAAGAAAAGGAAATAAGAAAAGAGCGAATTTGGCTAAGGCTACCAGAGTGGCCCGGGACCACTTGCTCGGCCGGGCCAAAAAATGAAATTGAATTTGGTGAAGAATTCCGATGTGACCCTGAGGCAAAAAAGTTGTTCAGTTTGTTTTTCTGCATCACAGTTGCTTTTTCGGATTTTCTGGATTTTTTTTGTTTTTGTTTTTTGCTGGGAGCGGCTGGTAGACTAGGAATTTTTACTCCTTTTTTTTTTTTTTTTTTTTTTTTGGTGCCCCGATGGACCCCGGATCCGATATAAACTGATCAGAACAGATGCTACACTTATCTAGTCAAAAGGCCGAGGACGGTATTTTAGACCATTTCTCGATTAAATCATTCACTAACGGGAGCTTGATGGACTCTGTAATGACGCAAATTTATACCATTTCCGATTTCTGTTGTGTCAACCTGCGCGGGGGCCATGGTAATCTTCTCTGTATCGTTCCTTTTTTTTTTGTTGTTCATTGGACCATTTCTCGATTTATGCGTGTAAATCTTTGTGGAGGGGTCATGGTAATCTTCTCTGTAAACACACAAAACACAGTGTGATTGCTGTGCGCTTTTTTGCCTCGATTTATGTGCGATTTATCTATGTTTTACTTTTTTATGCGCATGTTAGTTACAGGGGATAACTTGATTTCAAAAACTTTTTTAGGATGGGAAGTAGGACTCGCATCATATTTGGTATTAATTTTGGATTACACGACTTTAAGCAAATAAAGCCGTTCCAATTGTAACGAATGTCCCAAAGGACTAATGAAGGAAACCCGACGACGCTGGGGGAAACGTCAAATTTGCGCATCAATTTACGTCCATTTAATGGGACAAATGGAGCGCAGCCCAAGTGAGCACAGGGAGAAGCCAAAAAAAAAAAAAAAAAAAAAAAAAAAGAAAAAAAAGAAGAAGAAGAAGAAGAAGAAGAACAGCGAGAAGCAGCGGGCTATCGAGCCACATTGTTCACACGGCAAGGCTTTTTTATCCCCCTGTAAAATCGGCACTTCCTAGCGTCGGCCAAAATAGGTCGGGAGAAGCCGGAATGAGGAGGTAGTTCATTACCGTCTTCCCCTCCCCYTCCCCCCCCCCCCCSYCCCCTTCCCTTTTCTCTGGACTAAGACGGTTTGGTCGTTATATCTCTATACGCCCCAACTTTCAGTCCAGATGCATCGAAAATGACAGCAATGCTCTATTTGGCTGAAGAGGGTAGTTATGCGAAGCTGGCATCCTCACATTGTTTCTTTCACACTGATTTTTTTTTTCCCATTATACCTTGACGATCCATTCCCCTTTTTTTTTTTTTTTGTTAATATTCGTCCTTGGGCGGGCTGCTACTGGGGGTGTTGTGAGCATATACTCCAGTATCAGCTCTTGGGGCTGAAGTCGACGATCCATTGTCTTCTCTCAGGTTTTTAAATCACCAGTACTTCCTAAAGTCATGCCCGTTAACGCGCCACGATTTTAGGAAACGTACGGGCCACTACAGGAGCGCCCAAATTCATCTTACTAGAAAGTTGGAAACGTTTCTACTCTATTTTTTTTTCGCGGCCGATAGCTGGGCCAATTAGCACTGGTGGTTTAATCTTCTATTGCCGTGGTAAGCGCTCTGTCGTGATGATCCACCCTACTACCTTTTTTTTTTTTTTTTTTTCCGACTACCTTTTTAACGTCATGCATGTCGATGTTAGACTACGAGGTTGTTCCACTATCTCAAAACAGACATTCTTTTTTTTTTTTTTCGGACTTTTCGTTAATTTTGAAATATGTTGCTTGTGCGACGAGATTGAACAAGGATTTTTTTGCCTTTTTTTTTGTTATTCTTTCAAATTTAGTGTTAACTTGTTAACTCATACAACTCATACTACCGCCTTCAATCCAGGAACTCGAGCATGTGGAAGGATCAAAATCAAAAGTGATGGCAAAAAAATCTTTGTTCAATTTCGTCGCGCGAGCAAAATTTCAAATTTCACGAAAACGTCAAAAAGTCTCTTTCGACATCGGCTCGGCGGCAGAAGTGTCCTCCTTCACTCTTTCTGCCAGTGATGATGCTCTCTGGTGGTGCGTAGTTGAAACTCGAAATGGCCAAAAAAAAAAAGAAAAAAAGAAAGAAACTTGAAATGGCTATTTAAGGAATTGCCCCAACTTCCCCAAGGTTAGCTGTTGCTGGAGGATGGGCTTGGCTTTGTCCGTGGGTTACTTAGTCTAGCTATAAGGCTGATTCGAACCGAGGTCAGTTTGTTCAAAGTTATGGGCGTATGTGCAGTGGTTGGAGGTTTTGTGACTGAATTTGGTCGATGGGTTTGGCTTGATCCGTGGGCTTGTGAGTTGGTGCAGGTTTTATGAACGAATTTGTTGCAGCTGTCTATTGAGCTCGTTCGGTCTTCAATCCATTCTCCTGCAACTGCTGGATTTTGCCGTTCGGTACATCGGCGACATTCACCAAGTTCAACTTCAATCGATTTTTTTTTAAGTTCAACTTCAATCGATTTTTTTTTAAGTTCAACTTCAATCGATTTTTTTTTAAGTTCGAATTCAATCGATTTATTTTTTTCATTTCAATTTTTTGCCGTCCAAATTCAAATTTCCAATTCTTTCAGTGAGTCGAAGGAATTGATTTTTTTTTTTTTTTAATCTGTTTCATATCTGATGGTTGTAGTAACTGTTATAATTAAAAAAAAAAAAGAAAAAAAAAAAGCATGGTATCCTACTATCCTTCCAAGTGAAGAAGTGTAAAGGAGAAAAAGAAAAACAATTTCACACGCTGGGCTCTGCAAATATGCCTCTCTTCTCCTTTTTACAATCAAGTTTTTCAGTAGAGATAACTGTGCGCCTGTGAGCGGTGCAGAGCTCTGAATTGGCGGAAATAACTCTGAATTGGCGGAAACAACTGCACACTGCCGGTCTGCGCGAAGAGCAGTTACAAACCGCGAAAGAAAACAAGTACTCATGCTTCCGAAGGGGCCTGCCACGTCAGCAAGTGGCATAAATGGGGAGCTACGGTTACCCCTACAGGAAGTTGTGTTCCTGAGGGCTGGGGCGTGAGCAGGTAATGGTACCGTCCTAACTTTTTTGGGTTTTTTTAAGGATCATGGACTCGAAGGCGAGTTGATGGTTTGCAAACGTGTATCCTACAGTCTTCCCCCGAATACAATGCCCGGTCATTATAGCTGTATTTGGTGCAACTTTCAGTCTAGATACAGTGATAATGACCGTACGTTGTGTTCGGGGGAAGACTGTTGCATAGCAACTTTACAGGGCCCACACAGGTATGCTGGCAAATATGGGCATCGCCACACCACTCTCGAAATCTGCAAATTGAGAATTAACTTACCGCTAGAACATGGCTGGATGCACCTGCCACATTTGTGTCTTTTTCACATTTGGTGAGTGGTGTGGTGCAGAAGCAAAATAATAATAATAATAATAATTATTATTATTATTTTTTAAAGCTGCAGGAGCAACGTTTTTCAAAGCACATTTATTGGCCCGTACCTGCTTCTTTCGAAGCAGGTCTCCCATCGGCCTGGCCTGATGCAAGGGCTCCAAGGCCCTCGGGTCCTCTGTTGCAAAACCAGGTACCGCCCGGTATATTTGCAACTGAAACGTTACGAACCTGGTCCGGTATTTCTGCATAGATACACACCTTAAAAAAAACAGAGGCCTGCTCGCAGACGTGTGTGTTTGTCACCATACCTGCGCAGACCGGTTAAGCTGTACGATATGTTTGCAAACCGGTATTTTACTATTTCAGAATTTCTGCAATTTGTTCTAACCTTTTTTTTTTTTTTTTTTAGGATCATGGAGGCGAGTTGATGGTGTACCTTTCTTTTGTTTTGCAAGGACCATGGAGGTAACTTGTGGAAAAAAATTCCAGAACTTGCTGGGAGTCTGACCTGTTTTGGCAGTGACCCAGCCACGGGCATGGCCTAGACTCCTAGACATCTCAGCCGTTGCCCAGCCACCGGCATCGGCGGCATGACCTAGACGTCTCTGCCATGACGGGGCGTGGCCTAGACATGTCGGCCATGGCCCAGCCATGGGCGTTGGAAAAAAAGAGGAAAAGAAAAAAAGAAAAGAAACAAGTGGCCGCCTGATAGGAGTGCGAAAAAGAAGAAGAAGAAGAAGAAGATGAAGAAGCAACAAGTACCCACGTTGTTTGTTGTAAAAGAAAACAAAAACAAGTGCCCACTTTTTTTTGTTTTTTTTTGTTTTTTTGTTTGTTTGTTTAACACAGTTGTGACTTCTACTTCGTGGTGGTGGTGGTGGAAAGAGCAGCCCCTCCTAGTAACCGTCTAGTTGATACCATCTATTGGTGGGGGTCGCCTGATTTTTCCACTTTCGAACATCCAACTGCAGTGGGTAGAAGTGCACAAGGCTGTTCTTTTTTTGCAGTTTTCTAACTGCCCTGGGCGCGGACAGGCAGTGAGTCAGACATGTTATTCCTGCGAATTCAGTACTAGAAGGAAATAACCTGCTTCTAGTGAGTCAGACATGTTAAAAAGGGTTTTCTGAGTTATGTAAATACTTGCCCCACCAGTTTGGACTCTGTGGAGGTAGGTATCATCACGTATGTGCATCTGGGTTGATGGCTGCTGCCACTTCTTGCATGTCTCAAAGAAATGAGAGATTGAACACTGCAGGTGACATCCACCCTGGCAATAGTTCGGAGCCGTCTAGAATGGAGATCCTACTACTGGAGGCTGCTCTTATCACCTCCAGGATCCAACAGTAGGCTTCTCTCGGATGTCAAAAAAAAAAAAAGGGAAAAAAATTGCCGCAAGTGGGATTTTTCCCTCGGTGGAGCTCTGTTATGGTGTATGTGACATGATTGCCAACTGCAGTGCTTGTTCGTTCTGACTGCCTTTTTTTTCCCATGCAGAATTTTGCCTGGTGCTAATAAATCCCACTTGATGTGCTGCAGTGGTGTGGATTTATTAGCACAGGCAACTACTCCCTACTCTCGAAGAAGGTTGAGACTCTTCAGAGCTAAGCCGCATCACTGGTGATTTCATCATCCATGAAAATCTATGAAACATGGGAGAGTGCAGGCGATCGTGATGGATACTACGCTACTTGATGGCATAATTTATTATTTTCCCTCTTCGGAAAAGTATGTACAAAGCAGTGCCGTACCCCCGTTTACTGTTCATGGGGTTGGTGAACAAGGGCCGGTCACCAGTCATGAAAATCGTGACCAGTGGTTGTTCAAGGAGTTCACATAGAGCGGGATCGTTTTTTTTTTTTTTTTTTTTTGTCTGGGCGGGGGATGCTTTTTTTTCATAGGAGGGTGCGGGTCGTCCGCGGGTAACTCCCCATATTTTTTTCAATTTTTGTTTCACGAATAATACATATATTTTAATTAGGAACGAAGAAAAAGATGCAACCTGCGAAAAATAAGCATATGTGTTTGTTGTTTTGTAGGTCATTTCGATTTTTTTTTATTTTTTTAATGTCATCATGCTGTGGGGCTTGAGGTGACTGTAGTTGGATGCCCCCCCCCCCCCCCCCCCCCCCAAAAAAAAAAAAGAAAAAAAAAGAAACCACTCTTTTGTCGTCTGCCCGTTCACAGGCGCAGGGCCAAATGACCAGCCGGTCACGTTCACGGTGACGGCACTGGTACAAAGCAACTGTGTGTACTGTGTGCACTGTGTGCATGAGAGTCTGTGAGACACAAGTGCAGGAGAGGGAAGGCTCCTTGAAACATGGAAATTTCCCTCTTCGCTCCACTGCTCTCGAAGGGAGGACTCGAGAAGTTTGAGAACTGCCTTCTTGAGGTGCGAGCTGTACGTAACAGGGCAAGTCGCAAGACCGGTTTTGTTGGCCCCTCGCAAGGTGGATCCTAAAAAATGGAGGTTCTTTCAGAGCATGGAGGACCTCTCTCCAAAAGTTGGGACTCTTGGGAGTTGATGACAGGCGATTATGACTCGCAAAAAGGTTAAATTATAACTTTTGAATTTGAAGCTATGTTACCAGGGTGGACATCAGGGAGCCCCCTGGATGTTACACTTGTCCGATCGGCGATCGGACAACTGAGGACTCCGACAAGTCTCCCGATAACAGTATCAGATCTCCGAAGCACACCCTCCAAAAAAAAAGAAGAAAAAAGAAATAAAAAAGAAAAGGGATAATTTGCACAATACCCCCAGAAGTTGGGTGAGTGATAGTCTACTTTGATTTTGGTTAAGGTAGATTATCATTTACAGTGTAATCAGTGAGGGGATTCTGCAGACTGTTGAGGGTTCAGCCTCCTGATGAGTCGGTGAAAC
>BFEA01000018.1:5180343-5214797 GCA_003427395.1 Chara braunii | reverse complement strand
TCTCTCTCTCTCTCTCTCTCTCTCTCTCTCTCTCTCTCTCTCTCTCTCTCTCTCTCTCTCTCTCTCTCTCTCTCTCTCTCTCTCCCTCCCCCCAACGTTGAAAGCTGGGCGTGGTACTGGTGGTTTAAGGAGAGGAGGAGGGGAACCAACATCTCCTTACTTTTTCGGGGAATATATGTAAAAAAAATAAAATCGATATGTTTTGAGTCTGGTTAGGTTTTTGATTTAAAAAAAAAAACAGAAATAAAAATATGGGGTTGTAGAGCCCAATAAAATCTACACCCCCACATATATATATATATATATATATATATATTTTTTTTTTTTTTTTCTATTTGACGATATATATATATATATATATATCTATATATATATATATATATATATTGATTATTTTTTGTGAGCGCAAAAAATGTTTGCGGGCCACGTTGGACCCCGTTCTAACGCGGTATAGTGCGGCGTTGTAACGGGGGTTCAACGGTCGTTGAACTGTTCAACGGGAAACCCCCGTTGAATCAAGTTTCAGACACATAGAACATTTGTGACACATCTGCCTGTTCAGGGGTAGGAGTGACCTCCTCTACAGGGAATGAAGCTAACCAATGAGGGTCAGTCGTCACATCCAGTTACAACTTCTTCGTAGTGGTTAGAATGAGTTAAAGGACTTTTTCAATCTAAAGAATTGGAAATCCCAAGGCAGGGCGCTCAGTCTCAATCGTTGAAAATAACTATGAGAAATGTGGTTACGACGAAGATTTTTTTTATCTAAATTTATTATCCCTTCAGAGAATCGGGTGATTGAATTAGCAGGAGAAAAAAACAATGATAAAAGCTTACCTATCTCATAAATTGGCAAAACGTGACACAGTTTATTCAACACATGCAAATAATTGGGTCTTCCACGATAATGCTACTTACAAATCCACAAATGATAAGATTAAGTGGATATGCGAAAGGTTATCAACGTTCAAGGGCAGCTCCGAAGCAGTATGTGAAGACTTTCTTATTTTGCCAGTTTCAGCAACCATGTTTACAATTTTGTGTTTACACACGACTGATAAAAAAACAATTGCATCCTGGAAAAAAATAAGGTGTCATCGATTATCAGAGGTTCGGATCTATCCCTGGACGATGTCTAAACAAGGACCAGATGAAAAATGGAACCAAATGATGGTAGATTTCTATTACGTGGAATTTAGGCACATCCCAATAGAAATCCAAGCGGCATGCATTCATGACTTTGGTGTAAATCACGATTTTGCTGACTTTATAGACCCCCTCCCTGTGTATGTGGCCAGAAGGGATTACCATCTGATTTTGGCTCTCAACCACCCGACCACGATACCCTTCCATTTGGATGGTGTCATCCCATATAGGGTAGGGGGTAGAAAATACCGCATTCACACAGTTCATAAACTGAGGCCATGGTGTTTTAGATGCAAAGTTTATGGACACTTGAGTACAGCTTCTAATTGCACACAAAATCCGAGAAGGAGGAATTGAGCAACATGAAGGTTCATTCGGGATCCCTTCAAAGTTAATCTATGGAGGATGGTTGATGTTGGGCATGAGGGATGGGTTTACGTGGAGAGTGTCAAGAAGGGGGAAACGCCTAAAGGTTGGATGCGGGAGCGTGAGGGGGATCCTAATTGGGACACTACCCCCCCCGACTCTTGGGTACCCCGTGAAGTAACAGTTAAAACACTCATGATGGTTGCACAGTTAACACAATCAACTCACCCGACACAACCCGCGCGCTATGATAGCACACAGGTCTCCTCGTCTGGAGCGCAAGCGAACTTTAAGGACCTTTTATAGAGGACGGTTGATGTGGGGCATGAGGGATGGGTATACGCAGAGAGTGAAGGGGGAAACTCCTAAAGGTTGGACATAGGAGCGTGAGGGGGATCCTAATTGGGACACCAAACCCCTAGACTCTTGGGTACCCCGTGAAGTAATAGTAAAAACACCCATGATGGTTGCACAGTCAACACAATCAATTCACCGGGCACAACCCGCGCGCTGTGATAGCACACAGGTCCCCTCGTCTGGAGCGCAAGCGAACTTCAAGGCAAAGAGGAAAGAACACTCCTCTTCATCTCCAGATAAGAAGTTCTAGGACCCAGGGATAAAGGCAAGGGGCCAATGAGGCATCAGCAGTGAATACCAGTTAACCACAAAAAAAATGGGTACACTTCCGAGCAGACCACTTGCAGCTAGGAGAAAAGGAGGTAAATGTAGTACAGTCCAGAGGGGAAGACTCTGACTCAGAGTCTGAGGAATGAGTGAGGACGGTAGAACAGGGTTCAGTCGAGGGGCTGGTTCAATTTTAAAAGAAGGAAAAAAAAGAAAAATAAAATAGTTAACCAGTCCACACAAGGAGACTGTTCGCATCGGTGATAAGGGTTTTTTGATGGAAGAAGTTCAGTCTGATGCCCTCCAGTTTTCGCAAGGAACGAGTATGGGAAATGAGAGTACAAGAGACCTAATGGGGGAACCAAAAGTAGTTGAGGAGGAAGATCCAAACTTTGCTCCGATCCAAAAGGTCTTCGGTTCCGATCCAATGGATGTGAACTCCTCCACATGAGATTTTGAAATGGAGGATTCAGCCTCCCAACCTGAGCCAGACATCTCTGAGGATCAAAGGATAAAACAGTTAGCTGAGTGGGTGTTGAAAAATCTGAAAATGCGGTTTGGCGAAGCCACTGTTGAATTTTGGGACAACTTATATGCACAACTAGTTAATATATTAACCAGCAGTCAATAGTCTGAAACAGGTTTTACAACTAGGTCTTCGTGAGGGTGTTCTATGGTCTACGGTAAGCATACGCATATTGAGCATTGTGATGGGTCTGTTTCACCCTCCCTCCTCTTCAGGAGATGGGGAAACTAGGAACAAGGGATGCACACCGCTGGTGGAGGTAGGGGGTCCCTCCATGCTGCCCAACGACAAAGGGACTGACGAGGTCATAATCACCGAAGAAGAAAGGTGGCCCAATCAGACCACTATCCTTGAGTCATGTGGAGTTTCTCCCGAAGGGGGAGGGGTGGTAAGGGTAGAAGAGGTAGGGGTGCTTGAACCAAAGGTCTCCTCCTATGAGGATCAGATAGTGGGGATTAAGGTGAGGGAGTCTGAAGAGGTCAACGAGGGTAACAAGGAGGTTAGAGCAGATAATTCACCAGTTACTCCATTGACGACCCGTGCTCCAGAGGAACAAAGGAAATAAAAGAAGACACAAGACCCAAGTAAGCAGCAAAAGTTAAGATGTTTTAGGAAAAGAGAAAACCGCTAGGCCATAGTTTTCTAGAGGAAAGCTGATAATCCCGATCCGAAATAGGGCGGGAAATGAGAAATTGACCTCTCCCCTATAGACCAAGATCAATATGGGGGGGTTGCATTAAGAACTTTGACCACATACATGGATTATCAGAGTTCTAACGACAGAACTTTTAAGAGGAATCTACATGATTTCTTGATCAAGCATTTTGATCTAGGTCCTCAAGTTACTCTCACAAAAATCGTGGACCAGGCTAACATGCCCAAACGTGATACATTCGTGAGGTTTGAGGATAATAAAAAATCGAGTCTTAGATGGTTCTCGCATGTATCACTGTTGAAACTCCAACATTTGAAAATGAAGGCTAATGCGGTTACCGTATGGTTGAAAGGGAGGTCTCAACTTTTCTCTGCTCTATCTTACGCTATGGTTTAATGACAACCTCTTCTAGTTTGGAGGTGGATAACTGGGTATGACTATAGGTGACTATACGGCTTAGGGATGAATGCACTACAGGCTCTTTATGGTAAAAATCAGGATTGGTTGCATGCTACTCAGAAAGCGAACTTGGATCTAAGGTCTCTCGATGTAAATGGCATTGCTACAGCAGATGGAGTAAAACGTACGACCATTATGGAGCGAATAAAAGAAGTGGGTGGAGGTGTTGGCCTGATTTGATCTGCATCCAAGAAACCCACCTCATGGATTTTCCTAAGCACAATGGGGCGCACAACCTAACCTGGAGGCCCTGGCCCTATCAGAAATACCAAGCCTATTCCACGAGCAACAGGTCAGTCAGGGTAGCCATCTCGGTACCGCCGGATTCCATGATAGAAATTGTGTGCTGTAAAGTCAATCAGAAACAGGGCAGATGGTTGGTTACGTTGGTAATGTTGAAGTTAGAACTAATTTGTGTTCTCAATATTTATGGTCTTAATGTAGTACATGAGCATAGAGAATTTTTCCAAAACATTAGAACTCATATTCCTAGTAGTGTTCCAATCATCATAGCAGGGGACTTTAATGCGACGCCTAATAGATGTTTGAATAGGTGAAAAATCTCTTCTCCATGTCTCTCCTATATAGAGAAGGATGAATAAATTATCCAACAACTCTGCGAATCTGAAATCTGTTTGACACATATAGGCGTTTTTGCCCACATGAGAGATCATATACGTGATTTAGAAATGTTGGTTTCCCCCACTACTCAAGATCAAGGATAAGTTTGATTCTTATGTCTGAAGATCTAGATTGTACCTTAATAAGGGTTAACATTGCCCCCCAAAGTCTGTGACGAGGGGTACATCACAAAATGTGTGTTGTCTTACTTCCCTTCCCTAAGAAATCGGATGAGGGTAGAGGTTTCCACAAACTTAACTCCTCTCTCCTCAAACGAAGGGACTTCGAAAATTACCTTCAGGATGTTTGGAGTTTTTGGTACTCTACCAAGGATAGACACGAGTCTATATAGCATGGTTTAACAATAGGCTTAGTTTATTTGGCCAAAAATTGCAACGAATAGTCTAAGTTAATCGTCAAGGAAAAATATAAGTTGGAATTTGCCAAGAAATGAATATTCAAGAACAAATTCTCAAATATGAGCAACAAAATTTTCCAGAATAATTACCCCAACCAGTCGATATCCTAGCACTAAGGAACCAACTACTAACCCTTGCTCAGCATCGTTGGCAACGTCACCTGATCAGAGGCAAACTCTTTAAGCATTCGACATAAAGATAAATGAATACATTTTTTTTCCCCCTCGCACGTACCAGAGTAAGAAAAACGATTATTGAAGCCTTAATAGATCCTCAACAGACACCACAACAAGATTCTATCACTTCGGCCAGCAGTCTGAAAGTGGCATATGACTTCTTCAAAAATCTTTTCATCTCAAAGGTAGATGCGTAGGCCGTCGATCCGGTCTTACAAGATTTTTTGGCCCCCGTGACTCAAGAGTTATCGCAACGACAAAAGGAAAGATTGAAAGAACCTATCACGAAGGAGGAAATCAGGACTGCGTTGTTGCAAATAGATGAGGATAAACCATCGGGGTTTGATGACCTCCGTAAATAGTTTTTGGGGGCAATGTAGTCGTGTTTTGCAGAAGATCTGATGAAATTCTAGAAACGAGTTCAGGAAATGGGTAGTATGGGGGAAATAGTTGGGCAAATGATTCTAACCTTGTTATACAAAAAGGGAGATAAAACGAATATAATGATTTATAGACCTATTACCTTGTTCACCGTTGTGTACAAAATGTTGACCAAGACCATTGTGAATCGTCTCATTTCAATAATGCCAGACGTCATTCACCTCTCTCAAACAAAGTTCATTAATGGAAGGAACATACAAGATAACGTATTGCTCATCAATGAGATGATCATTAAGTTGTCCCGCCAGAATCAGTGAATCACCAGAATGCTGCCTTTGTTTTTTATAGATTTTGAGAAAGCTTATGATCATGTGGATTGAAAGTTTTTGGATGCATGTTTAGCTAAGTTGAATTTTGGTCCAAGAATTCGCAGGTGGGTTACTATCCTTCACTCTAACGTCACTCCCCAGGTTCAAATTAATAACCTACTTTCCCCGAAAATCTGCCTCCAAAAATTAGTCAGGCATGGGGATTCCTTAGCTCCATTTTTTTTTTTGATTATTATGGAGGTATTAGGAGTTAACCTACAATTTAATAATAATCTTAAAATATTTCAGATTACAGGAATTTATAGGTAATCCAGAAGACGCTATACCAATTTGTTTTATGTTTGCTGATGATCTAACAATAATAATGGAAGTGTCTAATGATAATATGAAAGAGATAAAAACACTAATGGATAGGTTCTCCCGTCTTCCAACCGTTGATCGTTTTTTTGTCCATAATGTGCACACTCAAAACCATAAAGGTAGTCGAAGAGATCGGTTGAATTAGAAAATCTTCATTGACTACCTCTTGACTGCCTTTCAGATGTGTGAGGCGTTTACATATCTATTTTATTTTTTCGTTCGTGGATTTGTACACCGCATCATCGTGGAATACCCAGTTGTGTGCATGTGCTTGATAAATAAAATCTCTCTCTTCAACGTTCTGGGTCGGGTAAGTTTTTATCATTCATTTTTTCCCTCCACTATCAACCACCTTATATTCTGAGGGGCTAATAAATTTGGAAAGAAAAAAAACTCGGCCAATCGGAATATTACCGAGAGGGATGAGCAGGAACTGTGCCTGGGGGCCAAATCTTGGCTTCCAGTGCATTTGATTGAAACGGGCCTTTGACCTTCTGCAGCCACGAGGATGACAATGTGTTGAGACCCCCTCCCTTCCGTTTCCCTGCCCACCTCTTCCTCCCTTCACTCTGCAATCACCTCTCTCTGCATCTCTCCCCATTTTCCCTCTAAATTTTTCCCCTTCTTCTCTCCCTCCCCTTCCTTCCCTGTCTCCGCTTTCTCCCCCCCCCTCTCCCCTCTCCCCCATTCCCCTTGTCCTCCTCGACCCCTCCCCGTCTCCCCCCCTCTACCTCACCTTCCTTCGATTCCCTGTACGGGAGGAAATTCCCCATCGAATGTTCCCTGTTCTTGCCTTGAACTGTTTGCACCTGTTTGTGCCTCCGGAATTCTCCGTTCATCAGCAACTGTGCTTGCATTTATTTCTGCAGAATGGTGAGTGACCTTTCCATTGCCATTGCTGACGACTCCTACCTGTGATCCTGTTTGTGATATAGTTTTTTGTTTATCTGCACAGGCTGGAATCATTGAAAGCTCCCTCCCATTTACCCCATTTGCTTTTGTCATGAGATAAGGAAGTTTACAAAGGTGTAACTTAGTCGTATCTTCCGCAAATAGAGGATTGAGTGTCATTCTTCTACCCAGCCCCAGCCCTGTCCGACTTCCCTATCTTACATTGGAGGCCAGGAGAGAGGCCAGTGAAGAGCTCCAAGTATTATAGTTGTCCCCTCTTCCCCAAGGCTTGGCTATCCGACGATCAATCAATTCGAGAGAACGACTATTCTGCTGCTGTTTCTCTTCCTCAATTAGCACCTCATCGTCCGAGATCACATAAGAGGGGGGTTCCAACAATTGGTTTTCCATACGATTTTGCAGCGTCATTTCTACTGGTGTATGTAATTGTTTTGTCGCTAAATGTTGCATTGCTCCACGAAAAACTAGCATGGAGTCCACCTGCTTATGAGCCCGCTGACGACACAATATCCTAGTCATATTTACGTATATTGAGCCCCCGACAGAAAAAAAAATTGATGAGAAAAAAAAAGGGGGGGAATCGAAAAACAACTTTTTTTTTTTTTTTTTTTTTTTGACAATTGATGAAAATTTGGGATGATTGAGGATTATGTTGGATGATTTAGGATGTCAGAGTGGGTGATTGAGGTCATGAAATAGAGTTAGATCATAACTAATCAGAAAGATTGTCTACTCAACACTGAATTACTATCCTATCCCTAATTTCCTGTATCCATTCGAAACAACCAATCACAATTGAGCCGGTGTTGTGCACCAATCGGTCGGTATCCGCCGATTTGGACCTTACCACTTAGTTTTAATGGCAGGCAGGAAGTAAAACAAACAGCGTACGTTCGCGCGCTTCCCCACGTATAGTATAATATAAAATACAGGTTAATTTGATCCGAAAGTGACTCCAATTCGCCAGAACAGGCTCAACTCTGTAAACATCAGCGGGCTCGCATTGTATTCTTGGGCAATCTTCTTCCCGGTCTCACACCCCAATCTGGCTCAGTTGCAAGGCAGCGCTACCCACCCCAGCTCCGACCATCGTCGACCAGATTGTAGCCATTTGTCAAGTTTGCAGATTGCCTTCCTCCCTCGGCAATTCCAGACCTCTATACAAAGTCTCAAGCTCCTACATAAGCAGGTTACAGGGCACTGCCCCAGCGCCGGCTAGCGTAATTCTGGCGCCAACTCAACCTGGTCATTGCACAAGAAAACTTAATTAGGAAATTAGCTAATCTAGAATGCCAACCAGAAATCAAGGATCTGATAATATCAAAATCTTGATCAGCAAAACTTTATGATGATGAAATTTGACGAGTACCCTGAGATGATCACAAAGATGATGGATAATGATGACGACGATGATGATTATTTCTCTCCACCCCTCCCCTTCTTCCAAGTATTCTCCTCCTCTCCCCTCATTTCCTCTTCTCCTCTCGCTGCCTCCGCTGAGCCCAACCCCAGCCCCAACGAGAGAGAGAACCTCCCCATTCCCTTCTACCTTGAGGTAACCAGTTCCCCCAAAAGGTGTACCTCAAAACTAACAAGGCTGGTGGGGGGACAGGAGGAAGAACTCAGGAGAGAGGACGACTAATTGCATGGGATGAGAAGGGTAGAAGCACTTCACTCACAAAGTGATGCATGAGCTCCTCTGTCTCACAGTCGCTGGTCTTCTCACGATGTCCATCCCGACTTCAGCTTCCACCAGCTATCTTGCTATTTCTTTCCCTTATCACCTCATACAATTGTCCCCCTCATACTCAACTATTTATCCTCCTCCAAAGTCCCAAGCGTGCCTCTCCATGTGCATAAGCGTGACGTGGCACCTCCTCACTGTGAATAAGCTCTTCCGCTAATGCAAAACGTGACATGGCACTCCCACATCATCTGCCTCGTAACTATTGATGACCAGACATGTGTGGCACGCCTCCTATCTCTTTGTTCGTACCCCACCCTACACTCATCCACGTTTGGATGTGTGACATGGAACGTCACCTACAACATGTTAGCTCGATCACCCTTCGGATGGCTATGGCGGTTAGTCGCGCGGTTGAACTCGCCGGCCTGTTACAACAGACGGATGCAAGCAGCGCATTCTTCCTCCGTCGACCTCCAACGCTGTAATTCTTCTAGTACCAATCCCACAATCCTCTACAGGTGTGATTAATCTCTTCCGCATATGCAAACTTGACATGGCCCTCCCACATCATCCGCCTCGTTATTGTGGCTGACTCCTCCACGTGTGCATGTGTAACATGGAACGTCGCCTACAACATGTACCCTCCTGATGGCTATGACGGTCAGTCCCTGCGTTGACCTCGCCAGCCTAATATGACGGACAGGCGCAAGCAGCGCATTCATCCTCCGTCAACCTCCAACGTTGTAATTCTCCTGCTACCAATCCCACAATCTTCAACAGGTGTGATTAATCTCTTCCACGTATGCAAACTATCCGCCATCAAAAATAGGATCGATAATATTATCGATCCTATTTTTGCTAGAGGCAAAAATGGACCGTTAAGAACTTCGGAAACAGAGACCCGAGTTGAATCTGTTCCTGGATTCGAAGGTCTCTGGTTCCGAAGTTCTCAACGGTACGTTTATGCCTCTAGTGAAAATATGATCAATAATATTATTGATCCTATTTTCAATGGATGCAAAAATAGACCGACATACTGCTCCTCCCTCCCCCCTCCCCCCTCCCCCTTCTCTCCTTCCGCCTCTTCGCCCTCCCCGCCTTCCTGCCCTTTCGCTCTCCCCCATCGCCACTTTCCTCACTCTGCAACCTCCCCCTCCGCCTTTCTTCTTCTCCACCTTCCCTCGGCTGTGTCTTCTCGCCGTCTGCCTGTTCTCCACTCCGCCTTTTCACGTTTGCCATTGCCTTTCCCCTTGCTCTACCCGCCTTCTCCTTCCTCGTCGCCAACTTCCCCTCCCTTCTCTCCGCGGTCCTCCTTTTCGCCCTCCGCCAATTCACCACTCCTTCTTTTCGTGCCCAGTCTTTCCCCCGCTCCGCCTTCCCCCTTCCGCCTTGGCCATTGTTTGCTTCCGCGGGCAATCTTCTATGTTTATTTTATATTTTTTTAATTTGTGAAGTGACTATCGTTTTTGAAAACATTGTCGCTTCTAGATGCGAACTTGGGAGCGGATTCGAACTTGGGTCTTTGTTTGCAAAGTTCTTCAGGGGTGCCATCGAACTCGGGTCTCTGTTTTCGAAGTTCTTAAGGTCTAAGCTGCGGCCTCCAGAAATTTAAAGTTGGAATGGCAATGGTCCTTTGTACTGCAAACCCAGGCATCAGCGAGAGGGTTAATGGAGCGCCAAAAATTCGCCGTATAGTTAACAGGGTGCCGAAAAAGCAGCATAGTCAAAGTGGGAAGTCGGCGAGAAATTTGCCGTATAAGTAACGGGGTGCTGAAAAAGCAACATAGTCAAGTGGGAAGTTAAAGAAGAGGGGGTTACTAGGTTGTCTACAAAGAGGCACAAAAACCTTTGCTTGCACGTACAAAGGTTTCCCGGAGCACATGCAAACCCCCAAGAATAAGATTGGAGCCATCAACACCGAGGCCCCTACATCAGCCACATGCTCGTATCCCTGTCTGAGGTACGGGCGCCCTCGCTGGTGTTGCTTAATACCATATGCCCATCGGACGTCCAGAAAGGTACTTGAAAACCTTTGCTCACATGTACAAAGGTTTCCCGGAGCACAATCAGACGTCCAGAATGAAAGGTACTCGAAAACCTTTGCTCACATGTACAAAGGTTTCCCGGAGCACAATCAGACGACCAGAAAGATACCTGAAATCCATTCTGGACTAGAACTAGGGTACATCAGTAGAAGACAAGTCAAAGACCATGGGGTTGCTAGGTTGTCTACAAAGGGGCACAAAAACCTTTGCTCGCATGTACAAAGGTTTCCCGGAGCACATGTAACTCCCCAAGAATAAGATTGGAGCAATCAACACTTTGGCCCCTACATCAGCCACAGGCTTATATCCCTGTCTGAAGTACGGGCGCCCTCGCTGGTGTTGCTATTCATACCATATGCACATAGGACGTCCGGAAAGGTACTCGAAATCCATTTCCCCCTCACCACCATGCATTTGGACTAGAACAAGAGTACATCAGTAGAATACAAGAGAAAAGTAGAATAAAACAAAAGAAAAGAACACTCTTTGGGAGCTGGAAGAGAATTTTGCCTTTGGATGCCACCAATAGTAAAAGATTCATTTTGTGTTTGGGAGAGCCCTTCCACAACCTGCTCAGTCAATCCTCTGGAATCCAGAGTAATCAATGCTGGCAGGTATTTTCCAGTCTCGTTTTTTTCGGATGCTTTCGAATGTTTCTGTATTATTTCTGCATAAGGGAAGCTGGACCCGTTTTCCAGCAGGTGATGCTCCCCACCAATAGATGGAGCCTCTCCCCAGGTGCTAGCGGTGGCTGCTCTTATCAGGACCGCTAACACTGAAGAGGGTGTTTAAAAAAAAAAAAAAAAAAAAAAAAGGGTTGTCTGTGACGAACATAACTTTTATGAGGCAAGCACAAGTAGCGGTCCTGAAAAGTCCATGGGGCCAAGTCTCACTAGCAGGGTGTTGGTTATGGTTTTGTGGCCTGCAGCGCTGTGTGGTTGGGTGCAGCCCGTAGCAACACATTTCTTAACGATTTGAATTGTTAATGTTAAAAACAGACGATTATGAGTTGTCCACCAAATAAAACGGCAGAACATGGTGGGTGCCAGGGCGCCAGGGATGAGGGTTCGCGTGAAACTGTATACAGAACTGGCCTTGCGGAGGGGTGCATCTGTCCACATGCACTGACCCACGATGAAGCACATACAGTTGGCACCCTAGTTTTTTCCTTTTCTTATTTTGCGTCACAGGACCTTCGATCTTCCAAACCACTTTTCATTCCGGACCTGTCTACAGGCCCGCCAAGAATGAAAACCCGTCAACTGCTGAAAAACTACTACGCTGACAAATTATGTTTTTTCATTTTCTTGTTTTGTTTCACAGGACCTTCGATCTTCCAGGTCGCTTTTCATTCCGGACCTGTCAACAGGCCCGCTAGGAATGAAAACCTGTCCACTTCAAATCATTTGAAATGAAACGATCAATTCAAATCCCACTAAACAAGGCAATCACTCATCCAGACTCAGGAGTGGGCAATCGGACTAATCGCATCTCCAATCCACATCGGACAAAGACATTTCAAATCCCTGCAGACAAAATGATCACAACCAAATTGCAAATAGCGACCGTGAGGCACTCCAGAAAGACTAGGTATGTAATCATATGGCTTGGGTAACTCCGAGCACGCACCCCAGGGTAACTGAAAGGAAAGCGCCTTAGTTCAAAACACCACCCAGACTCGTCGAGGGATCATGGGTATCGTTGATGACGGACTTACTGGTTTTTTTTTTTTTTTTTTTTTTTTTAATTCCTAAACCACCGCTCCACGGAGTTGACACAATGGAGCCTTTTCTTGCCTGGACGCATACACCCGCTTCTAATTCAAAGTCAAGGCCTCGACGGTTGTGGGACGGAGTTGACGCCCAATTTGAAATTTGATTTTCGAACAGGGAGGTCCATTGCTTTTTAAGGGTTTTTTTTTCCTTTTTTTTTTTTTTTTTTTTTTTAATTTCAAACGACGCCCCCCCCAGTGTTAGTGCTGCTGATAAGAGCAGACGCCACTAACACTTAGGGAGAGGCTCCGTCTATTGGTGGGGAGCATCACCTGCTGGAAAACGGGTCCAGCGTCCCATATTACAGAAATAATAATGTCTGAGAATGTCTGAAAATGTCTGAGCATGCCTGAGAATGAGAATGTCTGAGGAAGATGAGGAAGATGAGGAAGATGAGGACTGAGACTGTCGGGCCTGCCTCCCGAGGACTGCTAATATCACCCATCCCCTTATCGAAGCTCCCCTTATCTCTTTGCTCAGCCCTATTACAGCAATCCCCTTATCTAATTTGTGTTGTGACTGACCCTTTAACCCCTAAAACCCTTTAAACCTCAGCAGACCCTCTGTACAATCCGTGTTCCATCAGTCAGTGATTGTGTGCGGTCCCAGTTACCTCTGTCCCACAACCTTGGAGCCTGCATCCCCTGTGTGCGGTTCGGTCTGCCCTTCGTTCCGTGCTTGGAGGGGCAGGAACCTCTTCACCCTGGACCTGGTGCCAGATGCTTGTCGTATTCACTAGTTCCCCCTTCTCCCTAACAGGGTTCGGTTTAGCAACCCTTCACTTGTTACCTTCCTCCACATTCCACCGATACCTGCAATCCTGCAGTGACTGTTGCCTATATAATCTGCTAAGTGCAGTTGCCCGACATACCGACCCCCGGAGAAAACATATCTGGAAATTCCTCGGAGTGCTTCATCGGAATGTTGGGGTCGACATAGAGCCAGTCGTGGAACCTGAGCATGTAGTCCTTGGTGAAGTCCCCTTGTCCCTCGTTACTGTTTGGTTGTAGAGCCCCTCCAAATCACGAGATGTCACTGTGGTGCTCGCAGAGCGGTGAGCGTTATCAGCGACATCACGAGATGTCACTGTTGTGCTCGCAGAGCGGTGACCATTATCAGCATTATCATTGCCAATGAACTCGTTGACCGATTATGAAGCGCCCCTGGATTAATAAACACGTTCATGTCCGCAGAAGCGCTATCGTAGTGGTCCTAGTGGAGGTCGTTGAAAAGAAAGTTGTCTCAGATTTCCCCAAAGGGCCAAAACAGGAAGAAAATTCTCTTTTTCTTACTTTTCCATAAAAATGGAAGACAATTCTGTATTTTTTTATTTTTTTTTAACCACCAGTACTTCCTAAAGTCGTCCCGGTATACAAGCCACAATTTTAGGAAACGTACGGGCCCCTACAAAAGTGCCCACATTCATCCGACAAGAAACGTTCCCACTCCATTTTTTTCCGTTGATGAGGGTTGGGCCGAGTACTGGTGGCTTGAATTTTGAAGGCTAATTGGCTGATTATTTAATTAGCCTTCAAACCACCAGTGACTTGGCCCAGCTATCGTGGTTTAAGCCCAATCAATTCCCAGCGATCATGGTTAAAGACCAACCATCATGGTTTAAGCCCAACCATCATGGTTTAAGCCCAACCATTGTGGTTTAAGCCCAACAAATTCCCAGCTATCGTGGTTTAAGCCCAACCAATTGAAGTACCTGTCACATCTGGACAGGACGGCCTTTGAGGCCTTTTCTGCTGATCATTATCATATTCCGGGGAACCTCGTAGCAACCAGCTGGAGGTCAAGCCTCCAACAAGGGAACGTGTGGGGGCAGCACCCAAACTGCAGGTGGGCGATAACGGACAGGGGTCAGCCGGTAGCATCAGGACCGAGCTTCTTCGATGGGCAGGTCACTGTGCCTCCCCTCCTGTCCCCTCCCCTGCGAACATGAGCAGACTGTGCTCAATGCCGATCGGGGGATCCAGTGGACTAAAACTCTAGGTGGTGGGCGCCAAGGTTGCCCAGAAAAAAAGGTACAAGAGGCCAACGGGGATTGAACCCAAGCCTTCCTGAATGTCACTTGTGTGCCTCACCAATTGAGATACGCCACTGGATTATTCTAGATTTCCCTAAAAAAGGATGTACAACTGAAAAGAAAGAGAAAGTAAAGGAGAGAAGCCAAAAGACTTGCTGCCACCGAGATCCAGTTCGGGACCTTCCTGAATGCCACTTGCGTACCTTACCAATTAAGCTACGCCGTTGGATTATTCTAGATTTCCCCCAAAATGGGAGTACGAGTGAAAAGAAAGAAAAAGTAAAGGAGAGAAGCCAAAAGACTGCTGCCACCGAGATTCAGTTCGGGCTCATGATCATCAAGATAAAGGGCTTGCACTGATCTAGGCTAAAACAAAACTTATGTGCCCCTATCGATGTTTCAAAGAAACAAAAATGGAAAGAAAAACAACAACGAAAGAACGGAAAAATGTTCACTGTCCAAGGATGGAGGGGAAGGAGGCCTCACAGATCGGACCCTTGATCCTACTGAGGAACAGGCTAATCATCCAATGGACATCGACCCTCTCAAAGTGGCACTGAGTATAGAACCCATGGAAGTGGAAGTTGCTCCAATTGTGATACCCCAGTTTACTCCACTTTTGGACAATCCCAAAGAAGGGGGGGGTGATCTTCATGTGGAACTAACAAAGCTAGGGGATTGGCTGATCTCAAATCTGAAAACCAAATTTCTAGATCGGCACGATGATTTCTGGCTACAGTTCCGTGATCACTTGATGTTGGTATTGGTGAACAGTGAGAGTTTGAAACTGGCACTACAATATGGCTTACCACATGGCTCAGACTGGCCTACCACGAGCCATAGGTTACTAAATGTGGTAACAAAGAAGCTCCTTCCTCTTCTTGTGACAAGTGGCAGTGGCAATACGCAGGATATTCATCAGGGATCTTCTGCACTAAGAAGGGTGAAAGGAATGTAACTCACCGAAAGACTGAAATAAGGTCTGGCAGCTTGAGGAAAATCAAGGCACTTGCTAGGAAACACAATACCCAGTCCAAAGTGAATAAAAAAAAAAAAAAAAACGCGGCATACTGGGGAAACAACCAACCACGGACCTCAACGTATCAGACTCACTCAACTTGCTCTTACCCTTTGCGGATCCAATTTAAAGCATAACAGACAAATCAAGATCTGCAAAGAAAATGGAAAAAATACAAAAAAAAAAAGAAAAACAAATACGTATCTCGGAAAATAGCGGGTCAGGTGCATCCCACAAGTATTCCTTGTGAGATGCTGGACAAGCTAGAAGATGTCTCATCAGAAATACAGTGTTCACATGTAATAACTCTGAATACAGCATCGGGGCAGGAATTGCAGTCCCAGAATGCTGCAAAAGCAAACTAGGTGGATTCACAGTCTCAAGGAATTCTGAATACGGTACCGGAGCAGAGATTGCAATCCCAACCTTTTATTAAGAATGCTGCAACAGAGAGTTGGGTTGACTCATAGTCTCAAGAGGCTTTGCCTCCTGGTCCCAACTGTCTGTCAGATAAAGATGCACAATCAGGAGCGATTCTGACTGCTGGATTACAGGAAAAGAAAATGGACCAGAACGATCTGTTGTTCCTTAGTCCATCTGTGGTGGTCCTGCAGACAGTTGGCGACAGTCTGGTTCGAGCAGCATATGGAAAACTGCTTTTTCAGAATACGGTAGAGGTCTCCACAATAGTTTCTCCCAAGGGAACCCAATCCCTATTAAGGGACACTCAAGGCAGTGAAAATTTCATGCTTAGACTGAAAGAAATGGTATCTGAAATCACGGGAGAACGGAAATATCTACTTTTGGAAGGACAACCAGCACGAGAACCTGCTCAACCCAAGAAAAGGGAAGAAACCGTGATAGAGGAGAGACAGGGGGAGGACGAAGTAAGGGAAGAATACAAGGAAGGGAAGAAGCAAGATCTTAGAATATTAGAACTAAGCACCTCTAGCATACGACAAAAGCTGAAACAAAGAATGGCTCAAGGACAAGGGGATCTACTGCCGTCAAAGACAGGTGTGGTTTTCTTACCTGTCAGGTGTAAAGGGGGATGTTGGCAAATAGGCTTGTCAGAACCTCAGGGGGCGGTGTATGGGGAAATAACGATGCATGGTTCCAGACCGCAGTTTTTATGTCTTTGGTTACCCTTACAGGAGGAATGGCAGGGGAATCATGGTCTCAACTGGAAATAATGAAATTTATTAAAGAAAATTTCCCGCCAGGAGCAGTAGCTTTTCTTTCATTATCCACAGAAGAACAAAGGATAGCAGAAATAGATGTGTATATTAAGTATGAAGGGACCAAACAGGAAGAGTTGAGATGGTTTGGGCAGGAGTCTCTCAAAGAGGTTCAGATACTCAAAATCAAGGCTGGACTTTTTTGGTAAGAGGAGGATGTGGGGGTCCTTCTAGCAAGAGTGCTCAAACATGGCATTATAGAGAAGGGGGGGGTGCTGGATTCAGGTCAGTGGAAGGTCTTGTAAACAAATCGGCCTTTTACTCTCTGACTGTATGACCTATTAGATCGCTGAGATAATTTTTTATGGAAAGAATTAAAGTTATTGATGCTTTGTACAATAAAGACAAAAAATGGAAATTGCTTAAAAGGCAGACAGACTTAGACCTAAGGTCACTCAATGTGAATGGGTTGGTCTCTGCTAAACTAAGCAAAAGACAAGCGATCTATGACCAACTAAAGGGCATTGATGGCAAGGAATGGCCAGACGTTATATGTATTCAAGAAACACACTTTATGAATTAAGATACACATAACTACCTTCATAAACAAATATGGCCTTACCAATCCTATAGAGCGCATGCTATCTCTCCAGGGAGCTCTGGGGTGACCATTTTGGTTCCTCCCAATTCAAGAGTGGACATCACCTACTCTGTGGCAAACCTGGAACAGGGAAGGTGGGTGTATGTATTAGCAATACTGGAACTAGAATACGGAGGGAGCAATGGATGCCAGGTTTTTTGCAATGGTCAGAGCTAGGACGGGGAGAACCATAATTGAGGCATTAGAAGACCCGACGGATCCAAACAATAGTATGGTCACATCGACAGCCGCCTGCTTAAAAATAGCTAGGAATTTTTTTAAATCTCTTTTTACTTCTCAAAACAAACATATCCCTACAGATCAACGTCTCCTAGAAATAGAAGAATTTCTGGTGCCTTTAAATAAATCCCTAACAGAGGAACAAAGGATATTAATGAACAAACCTATAGATAAAGAGGAAGTTTGAAAGATTCTCTTACTTATGGATGAAAACAAGACCCGGGGTATAGATGTGCTCCCAAAGGAATTTTGGGAATCAACATGGGATTTCATGTCAGAAGATCTTATGGATTATTACCAAGCAGTATGAGAATCGGGGGAAATGGGAAAATTTGTTGGTAAGGGAATACTTACCCTACTGTATAAAAAAAGAGATAAGGCAAACATAAGGAATTATCGGCCAATCACCCTTCTCACAGTGGTATATAAGCTAATAGCTAAAGCATTAACAGATAAAATGTCTGAGATAATTCCATAAATCATTCATCATTCCCAGACTGAATTTATAAAGGGTAGAAATATTCAAAATAATATTCTTCTGGTAAATGAACTTCTTAAAATATCTTGCCAATCCAAACATAATGCGGCTTTCATATTCATTGATTTTGAAAAAGCCTATAACCATGTAGATTGACTTTTTTTGGATAAGTGTTTGGAAAAGATGAATTTTGGATCAAATTTTAGGAGATGGGTGAGAATCCTACACCAGAATGATACCACAGGGGTTATGGTTAATAATAATTTGGCACCCCCCATTTCACTAGAAAAATATGTCCGACAAGGTGATCCGTTAGCGCCCTTTCTCTTTGTCATTATCATGGAAGCATTGGCAGTTAATCTGCGTCATCACAAGGACATTCGCAAGATTCAAGTCACTAACATACCAGAGGAGGCAATCCCAGTTTGCTCCCTTTTTGATGATGACCTTTCCCTTATGGTTGATGCAACTCATGAGAATATGATAGAAATTCAAAACTTGATGAATAAGTTTTGTCGCGTCTCAGACATGAAAGTTAACTTGGGTAGTAAAACAACAGGTTGGTGGATCCATCATCAAGGAGGGAGACCCCAAGATACACCAAGGATAAAATGGTTCTCCCGGGATACTCCTATAAGGATATTGGGAATTTTTTTATCTGCTGAAGGGAAACCAAAGAATCATAATCAATGGATCTTCCAACCTGCCCAGGCAAAAATGAAAGTATGGAAAAACAAACATACCTCTATTTTTGGGAGGTCATTGATTATTAATAATGTCATTCTGGTATCAATTTGGTATAAGTCAGGAATTTGGGCTATGGATAAAGACTTCCTTACACCTCTCGAGCGTCAACTAACTGTCTTTCTATGGAGGGGAAATCATGAGTACAATAGTGTTATCAACAGGGTAGCTTGACAGTCTATTATCCAACCGAAAGCGCAGGGTGGCTTGGGGATTCTTGATCCTACAATCCAAACCAAGGCTCTTTCAATTCAATGGCTTCAATGTTTGTTTTTTATTCCACAGACTATGAGGCACCATTAGCTTTGGAACAAATCAAACGTCTTGCACCTCCTACAGCTGAAGAAATTGACCCATTATCTTGGTTAGAGAACCGTTCTTGGACTATTCCTAGGGGGATTTCTAAACCAATAACAACAACCACGATTTCAAGTAGAAAAGTTGTTAGACAAGATTTGAAAAACGACCCATTTGGGTCTCCATGTTGAAAACCTGGAGACAACTTCCTCTAACTGACAAATTATCACCAGAAAGGTGGGAGGAAGTGTGTCATCAGCCCCTATTTGATAACAGATGGATTCGAGATTCCAATGGTTATGTTCTCCACTGTATGCATACACCTTGGAAGTGATGGATTAAAAACGGTGTCATAAGAATTAAGGATATATGGGATAAGGATACCAAGGATTGGATAGATCCACCTAATCTAAGGAGGCAACTTAAGTACTGTCACCATCAGATGGAATCTCTGGAGAAGATAATTGAACTCATCCCACTTGAATGGGTTCGTATTCTGAAGGGTGGCCTCAAATTTATGACAAATGATTGGGTAGCTATTAAGGCACAAACCCAGGAAATTGGCATAATCCAGAATAATGATCAAAATGAAAGATTTCTCTTACATATCTTTTCATTATCCTCCACCAATATTGCATCTTCGATAGATCAAGGGGAAACAAGATGGGTACAGGCTCAACAGATCTTCAGGATAAGGGTATTTAGGAGCAAGGACTCATGGATTGCATTCTAGCCAGACTGCCCTATCTCAGAACTCCCTCTTGACCCGGCTAATTGGGTATGGAATTCAGAGACAAAAAAAAGAAACCACAACAGATCATTCAAGAGGAATATATATTCACTCAAAATCAAATCAGCATATCGTATGCTGCGTCCTAAAATTAATATGAAAGATAAAGTCTCAACAAGGTGGATGAAACAGCTTAATATAAGTAAAGAAGAGTTGAGACCGGTACGTTGGTTCAAAACAATCAAAGACAAACCAGCAAAAATAGCTTCTCTCCAATGACAAATTGAACATAGATGTCTTCCAACTAATGATTGGCTCATTGACAGATCCTCCTTAGAACAGAAAGGATTAACAGAAAGATGGTGCAAACTTTGTAAATCCGTAGAATATCTCTGGAAATCATTGAGCATATTTTTATGCAGTGCCCAAGTTTGGTCTGGCTTTGGAGGTGGTGGGACCGTATCTGGTCACAACTAGTCCCACAAATCAAATGGTCATGGGGATGGAAAGTTATACTTCTAGAAACTTGGAGCCCGGATCCAGAGTTAGTAAAAGAAAATGAGGAATTTATAGATAATCTATTCCAAATAGGGAGAAGAGCGGTTATGTGGGCCATCTGGATGAGAAGTTGTACTTATGAATGGGAAGGGGCTAGGTTAGACGGCCCAGACTTCACAGATACAATTAAGCAGCAAATTCAAACAGACATTTTGATAAAGTGGGATCAAATAAAAGAAAAAGTAAAATTTCTCTATGATAAAACTGAAATTATGAATCATTTTCGAAAATTCACAAGCAAGTGGTTGGGTGGAAACCGGGGAAAGAGAATATGGAGTGTTGGGATGGGGCAATGAATGATGATAATGCTGGACTTAAAAGGGACTATAAAATGGTTTTTGATGATTGGACCACCAGTGAGGTTTCAGTACCTATGCGCCCATTATCAGAATTCCCTGATCCTTCCCCCCTCCTAGCAAATGCTCTGGTTTCAAGCTCTTGGTTTGGTTTGTAGGAAACAACTACCAGTTGGAAAAGTTGCTCATCAGGGTTTTCCACGAGATGATTCATCACTTTTATCAGGATCATCTATTCAATTAGTACCAGTTTATAATAAGACATCTGACGCTGCTCATATGAGGGTGAAGAAGTACAAGGAACTCAGTCAATCCCCTTAGGCGCAGGGCAATCAATGGCAGACCTCACAGTCACTATTCTCATTGTTCTCAGACATTCTCAATTTTTGTATAAGGGACGCTGGACCCGTTTTCCAGCAGGTGATGTTCCCCACCAATAGATGGAGACTCTCCCAGTTTGCTAGTGGTGTCTGCTCTTATCAGCATCACTAGCAACTACTTGGGGTGTTTAAAAAAATAATAAATAAATAAATAAATAAAAAAATCACACAGTAATAAACCCTTCAGATCCCGTTCCCTCTCCGGGCTTCTTTCCACACCACATCATCAATGATAATAAGTATATTCTTGATCACACTCAATAGTGCCACGTGACACTTTATCTCATGAAGACTCCGAAGACACAGCAGATTTCCAGTGACGACGTCAACCGCAGGTGAGTACCCGATTCCCTACATCCACAGATTCCGATCTTCCTCCTCCTCGCAACCATTCACCTCATGTAGACAGCGTGGATAATGTCACATCAGCAATCGAAATAGGTGGCATTCGCCACATCACCAATGTAGACTAGTAGCAGCACCATGTAAACCAGAGGCAGCGCCACATCAGCATGCCACGTAGACTAGAGGTAGTGCCACATATACCAGAGGCAGTGCCACGTCAGCATGCCAGGTTGACCAGAGGCAGCGCTATGTTAGCATGCCACGTCGACCAGAGGCAGCGCCACGTATACCAGAGACAGTGCCACATCAGCATGCCATGTAGACCAGAGGCAGCGCCATATATATCAGAGGCAGCGCCACATCAGCATGCCACGTAGACTAGAGGCAGCGCCACATATACCAGCGGCAGCACCACGTCAGCATGCCACGTAGAATAGCCTGGCGCACTGAGAAAGCGCCAGCATGCTGCCTCCACCTTGTGTTGTCGCCCGCAGCGCCTGTTTACAGCCAACATGTAGCCAGCGTCTCGCCAAAGTCAAGCCAGCGTCAAAGCATCATAGCAAGACTGAATGATTTGACTTCCTCGAGGCCAACCTTAAGTAATAGTCAGCGAGGTTGTCTGGCCTCGGTGCATTTCCCCTTAGTCATCCAGATTGACTCACAGTTGAAGGCCCGGATTGTATAGTTGCAGACTTCTCCCTTGGACTTGATGCAGTCTGGGTAGCTGTGTGCAAACAAGTGTGTGTGCTTGACCTGCGGCCTGGGCTAGGTACCTTTGGACTTTGACTGTTGGGTGAACCGATAATTGACCAAAGTCAACTGTCACACGCCCAAGCCCTGAATTCGTGAAGCATCTTTTTTGCCCTGGTCCGGCCTGGGCTGAAGGCGGCCAAGTAGGCCTTCTGATGACCCTCAGTTCCACGAGACATATGGCATGGGTTATTGCATTCCTGTCGTCCCAGTTTTCGAGTTCTATCACAGAAATTACATCAATTCACAGTTAACCCATGTTCATATGCACCAACAATATCAGGAGCAGTGGGTACAAGTTTTTTCCTACTAAACCATTTAGCTTCAGATGGGGGTTGAGACTTTAACGTTACCTTGTACTGCTTCTGAGGTCGTCCTCTGCCACCTGTAGAGAAAGAACCATGCCCCAATATTTTATCAACTTCATAGCCTCCATTCATAGAGGGTGGAATCATAGATAGCCTATTTGGAGAATCATCACTTTCTACATAAGGTAGCAGTTTAGACGCATGGAAGACAGGGTATGTCATGAGGTGTGGAGGTATATCTACATGATAGGAAAGTCCATCTTCTCCTCCAATTACTTTGAGAACTCTTCAGGGCCCATAGTAGCTAGGTAGCACTTTCTGAGACACGTTCTCTTCCAAGGAAAATTCTTTAGACTTAAACCCAGACAAAGTCCCCTTCTTGGAATTGTGAAGGATGATGATGTTTATTAGCTTGTTCAATCATTTGCAGCTGGGTTTTTTGTATGTTTTCCTTTACCTTCTTAATGTCTTCTTCGTACAGAACTGAAAATTCACGCGTAGCTGGGGGTAGCCTCTGAATCTGGTCCCTTGTTAAAGCATCAATGGGATGTCTAGACTTCCAACTTTTGTGCAGTGTGTTAGATCTTCTATCAGTGACAATATGTATACTGTTGTTATATGCACTGACAATTTAGGCAAGTTCTCATTCCAGTCATTCTGATCTGGACGGATATACATTCACAAAAGTTGTTGACAAAGACGGTTCATTTGCTCAGTTTGACCATTCGTTTCACGATGTTTGTCTGACGACATGGTCAACTTGGTTCTATAGACTTCCATCAACTTTTGTCATTGTTTCATAAACTTCCATCAACTTTTGTCATTGTAAACTAGTGAACCAAACATCGCTATCTGATACAATGATTTTGGGAAATTCATACTCAGAGAGTCATTGCATTTGAAACTTTTGTATGACTAGTTTGGTTCTAGCTTCAGCGGGCAAAGAAATGAACATAGCATACTTAGAGAATCTATCGACGATTACCATTACCTGACTATTGTCGTTTCGACTCTTAGTGAGGCTCATAAAGTCAATTGAGATAGACTCACTTGACTCACTTGGAATAGGCAGTGGTCGTAATAGTCCCATCGGATTCTCATGTGAGGGTTTGTTCCTCTAACAGACAAGACAAGTCCGTACATACGTTAGTACATCTTCCTTTATTCCTTTTCATTCCAAACGTTCTCGTACATCATCATGCGTCTTCGTAAAACCAAAGTGGTCGTCCGGATCATGACATTCCCCAATGATTAAGCTCTTGATTGGTTCTAGGTGAGGAACACACAATCGGTCCTCGATTTTATCCAGTAAGAAGAGTAAGTCATCAGTTATTCGATATTCTGGAAACAACTCAGGGTTCTTCCGTAGACTTCCAATGATAGGACTCCAAATAGGATCACTCTCATATCCCTGGCGGATTTGTTTTTTCAGTTCATTTCCAATATCGAGATAAGAGAATAGTTCCAAATAAATCTGCACGCCTGGACAAAGCATCCGCAACTGCGTTAGACTTACCTTTGATGGTTTTTACCTCAAAGTCAAATGTATTAAGGAATGCGGACCACCTTACCAACTTGTCGGTGAGTTTAGGTCAATTCTTGATCCACTTTAATGTAGAGTGATCAAAGTGGACAGTAAAACGTTTTTCTAACAAGTATTGTTTCAAGGTATCAAGTGCAACTACTAAGGCATACAGTTCCCTTTCATATGTAGAGTGTGCTACTTTTTCTGACGGAAGTCTTCTCGACATAAACACAACAGGTCTATATTATTTACCGTCATCTTGTTGTAGCACAACCCCAATCTCATACTGACTTGCGTCAGTCGTGACAATGAAAGGAAGTCAAGGGTCAACAATCTTTAGGACAGGGTCGTGAGTCAGAGTATGTTTTGAATTTCAAAATGATGACTCGCAGTTTTTGTTCCACAACCAAGACTTTTCCTTTTTCAATAGCCTCCTCATAGGAGCGGCTGTCAAGGAGAAGTTTCTAACGAACTTCCTATAATAGTAAGTTAGTCATAAAAAATATCTTAATTCAGTTATAGTCTTAGGTTGTGAACAATCTCTGATTGCTGAAATTTTTTTTTCTTCAAGCCTTAGTCCTTCATCGTTTACTATATGCCCTAAGTACAAAACTTCAGGCTTAGTAAACTCAGACTTCTTCAACAGAAAAATTCCCACGAGAAATGAAGTTGAAAAAATATTCCATAAAAAAAAAATCCGTCATATTTATAATTTATAAATTATCATTTCAATGTTCGTCCAATTTTGAAATTTTTAATTTAATTTGAAAAGTTCTCGTCCAAATATGAGTTTTCTCTTCCCACTACATCTATTTGTTCAAGATGGAATGAAAGTCTGGACGAATTTATGAAATATTTTAATCAGACTTTCATTCTACTACAACAAATATCTTCTTATTTAAATTGGATTAACATATTTATGATTGGAAGTCCTTACTTAAAATGACAGTCCAATTAAAATATTTCATGAACTCATCCAGACTTTCATTTCATCTCCAGCATGTAGTTCAAATAAGAAGGGATACCCCATTCTTGGAAGGAAAATTTTCAAGTAAGACGGAAATTTTTAAAATTGGAATGACATTTTTTAAGATGGAATGATAATTTAAAATTTAGACTGTAATTTTACTCCAAAATGATTATTTAATTCTAAAAAAAAATTCTATTGTTAGGATTCAGTTTAAAGTTGTCATCGCGCAACTTCTGGAAGACCGAAAGGCATAAACTATATCCTCTAATGTTTTGCTATACACTAGAATGTCATCGAGATAAACTATTAAGAACTGGTCAAGCCATTGACGGAATAACTCATTCATTGATCTTTGAAATGTTGCAGGCGCATTACTCAGACCGAAAGGCATAACCACGAACTCGTAAAGACCATACCTGATTTGGAAAGTCGTCTTGTGTTGATCCTCAAGAGCCACCTCAATCTGGTGATACCCTTATTTGAGATCAATCTTACTGAAGTATCTACACCCTTGCAACTGATTCAATAGATCGTCAATGCATGAATGAGGTTCCGTGTTCTTAATCGTGACGGAATTCAACCCACGATAATCAATACATAAATGAAGTTCACCTTCTTTTTTGGGCACGAATAAGACAGGCACACCATAAGGAGATGAGGTAGGATGAATTCATCCTTTATCAGTAGGTTCTTGCAGTTGCTTTCGCAGTTCCTCAATTTTCCTATGAGACATTCGGTGGATGAGACTCTTGGAATCTTGCTTCCGGAAATGATTTCGATGGTGTGCTTGATAGCACGCTCAGTAATTCCCGTCAGCTCAGTTTGCAAATCCTTGTACTCATCAAAAAGTTTCTCGATAGAAAGTGGATAGGATGAAGAACGTTCACCAACTCGCTTAACAAGCATAATCATCGCCTTCTGATCCAACTTCTTCTTTACTACCATTGATCGGAAAGTTGGGTAACTCATACAACAGAAAGACAGAGTAGAGTCAGAGTCAGACTTATGATATAACTTTATCGCATGCAGTTCGGACTTCTCGTCCTTGAGTTTGACAATTTTATCTTTGAACTTAACATCTGGGTCGGCTTCCTTATGCCAACCCATACCAGAATTAAGTCAAAGGGTAAATTTTTCTCAATTAGGAATGATATCTCGTTTAGAATCTTCTTACCTTCCTTTGTCCTGAAACAGCACTTGACACGATCGACGCATTGAGAAACAGTGATCGTGCTCTTGCCGGCCAGTGTAGACGTAATAGGTCTAGGTAAATCTTTCACCTTCATTCCCAGATGCAATTTACGAATTGCCTTGTCTGAGATATAAGACCGCGTCGATCCCGGATCTAACAGAGCACCTACTCGCATGTGCACAATCTCAATATCCGCGATCATCAACTCACCCTTAGACTTCGTTTTCTTCGTCCACGAGCTCCGTAGTACTATCAGTTCATTGTCGAGCTTGTCAAGGGAATCACCTAGTGAGACTTAACAGAGTCATTTGTCAGGCTGGTCTAGGGGACGGGCAGAAGAAGAGTCATCCTCTGCCTTGAGAGTCGAAAGGATCGAAGGGGTTATTGACGCCTTTCCTTTGTCTTTGTCTAATCCCGTCAACTCAGTAGGAGCAGATGCTACTCCTACTGGCTGCTCACTTTTGTGTTACGAATAAGCGGGCAACAGGCTATCACGTGCCCCATGGTGCCACACTTGAGACACTGACGATTGTTCATTTTTGACTGCTATTCTTCTCGGGTCATATTCATCTTTTCCCAAGGCCTTCCGAACGCAATGCCGGGGTGCTCGGAAAATGAGTGTGGCCTCTTCTTCTTCTTCCACTGGTTCTGGCCTCCCTTGTTGGCCATGACAGCAGTGACTTCACTCCTTGACTCACTGTTGAGGTAACTTCTCTACAGTCTCGTCATCAAATAGCATAGGCATATGGTCCTCACGCTTTTGCCGCCAAAGGACCCGCTTGCCATAACCACCTACCGGTCCCGACTTAACCACCGAAGCGTAAGACCCTTTTACCTGCACGATTATTTGCTCTCGTTGGAAAGCAAGATCGCGAAACTGCCGATAGTTATACTTCCCAGACTTCGATTCTGCCATAAGCTGTCTATGAATAGGCTCGGGTAAAGCACGTGAGTAGATATAAAGGACCTGGTTGTCCTGAAGGTTCAGTCCAGGTACCTGCAACACTTCACGCGTCAGTGAATCAATTGAAGATCAACGCTTATGGCCAATGGTGGTGAGCTCGTTAAAAGTTTTATCGACTGTCGTCTTGTCGAGAAACTCTCCTTAATCTTTTGGAGAATTTGTCTCAACGTCAGGGTCTTTGCCCACTCACCTATATCCTCAAATCCAGCGGCATTGGCTTCAACCAGCACCCATTCCTTGGCCACTCCTCCCAGACAAGACGTGGAGAAAGTGACATGGCTCTCAGGCTCGACGGGTGCAGTACTGCAATAAGTCTTTATCTCGACAATCCTCAACAATAAATTTTCTTCTTTTTTGTTACCGTAGGTAAACGATAGTTTCATGTTAACCTTTTCTTTATTTTTCGGCTTCTCTGCTTCCTTAACCGGTTCTTCTTTCTTGTCGGTGGGTTCTTCTTTCTTGTCGGTCGGTTCTTCTTTCTTTCATGCCGGTTCCTCGGACTCCTTCTTCGAGGGTCCGGGTTTGTCCTTCCTTCGCATTGCATCTTTCATAAGTTTCTCTTGGGGTGGTTTCTTTTCTATTTCCCCCTTTTTCTCCTCCTCAGAGCCCACCTTGTCCTTTCCTTTCATCATTCTCATCATACTTTCTAATGAGACAGTGTTAGAGTCTATCTTCTTTTTAAGATGAACAAGATAAGTCATAATAGATTGCAACACAGACGACAGGTCAGTCTCAACTTCCTCGAAGTGAAACCATTTCCTCATTTCCTCAAACATTTTCTCTTGTTGTTCGCTCTCTTCTTTCTTTCTTATGAACTCTTATTCTCTTCCCTTAAGGTATTTTCTTTTTGTCTGACATTCTCCTCCATTGGTTCCACAGACAGTTGTGGTTCCACTTCCTTTTCTTTTTTCGTATCTTCTTCCTTTCCTTTTCGGCTTATTCTTTCCAAGTGCTCGGTGACATACCGGTCAAGAGCCATACGCCCTTGTTTAATCAATCCTCGTTCCAGCATCCGAACACCAGTTTTTGCGGCCTCAAGTTTATCCTCTGCTGTTTGCAGGTTGAACTGTCCGTAAACGTGTTGTTCAACTGCTGGTTCGACACCATGTATCTCACCAAGTAGTTGTCGAAGAAGGTCTTGTAATGTTTGCCTTATTGCATCAATCTGTCCACACGTCTTAAGGTCCCCTACTTCTTCATCAGCGTAGGCTATGAGAGGGATAAAAGTGAAATGAACCGCGCCAGGATGGAGGCACACAGACATTTCCAGAGAGAGTTCATTTTTTCCCGCGTATATTTGTCGCACAATAAATAAAATCAAAAGACATAAATAAATTTCACAGCACACGCAACTTTTACAGCAAGAATAATCAACAAAAGGAATGAGTTCTCAATCAGTTTTTCCTATCCTAACTTTGTTGTCTATTTTTTGTATGATGACGTCCTGCAGTTACAGGTACAGGTACCGCAGCCACGACCATTGTGATCCAGACAACAACACACTTGTGAGTACACACGACAACCACAAACAAACAATAGGTAAGTAGAAAGTCAGCACAACAATACAATCAATGGTTAACTCCTTCTATATCATCTGCAAAACCAATGCAACCCTCAACACAGTCTTTGCATGCTACGTGTCACCCCTGGCATGCCAACACAACAACTAATCTGCCACCTCAACACATCAACGAACCGGTAGGTCTACAAGGGGGGATGCCACGTTAGCAGCACATACCTGTCACACTCTCAACACTGGCGAACCATATCAACACATCAATAACATGCCACATAAACAATGTGCCTCATCAGCGGTACCAGTCTCTCTGTCTGTACCAGTGCCACGTCAACACATTGCCAACGAAGCTCTCGCTTGTATTTTGCTTCAATGCAGCTACGTCATCATCTTCAAGGGACGGCTGCTCGCAATCTTGCAAATGCATTTCTACAATGTTTAGAGTTGCGGTATGACCGTGCGAGTTAATAAACACGTTTTGTTTTGCACATGCGGCACCTCCCACTTACTTGGATGCCACGTCAGCACCTGACAACAGTCAACAGATTGCGATGAAGAAGTTAGCTATGATACCAAATTGTAATGAACCCAGTCTAATAGATACTCAGAAGTCGTCAATCTACCGTAGTTTCAATATCTGCATGAAAGTCTCCAGATCGTGAAATGATATCTCAAACAGTAACTCATTATCAAAAAGAGAAGAGAGTGGAGGGATAATAGACAAAGGAGAGGAAGAGAGATCACACAGTAATAAACCTTTCAGATCCCTCTCCTTCTCCGGGCTTCCTTCCACACCACATCATTAATGATAATGAGTATATTCTTGATCACACTCAATAGTGCAACGTAGCACTTTATCTCATGAAGACTCCGAAGACACAACAGATTTCTTGTGACGACATCAACCGCAGGGGAGTACTCGATTCCCTACGTCCACAGATCCCGATCTTCCTCCTCCTCGCAACAAGTCACCTCATGTAGACAATGTGGATACTGCAACATTGGCAATCGAAACAGGTGGCATTCGCCACATCATCAATGTAGACCAGTAGCAGCACTACGTAAACAAGAGGCAGCGCCACATCAGCATGCCACGTACAGTAGAGGCAGCGCCACATATACCAGAGGCAGCGTCATATCAGCATTCCACGTTGACCAGAGGCAGCGCCTATGAAATACCCGCGGACGGGTTGGCGAGGTCCAGCTCGGATGGCGGCCGTATATATGGGCGCGTCCGCGGCCAACCTGGCCACGCCACGGATGCAAATTTACCATATTTTTCCTGAATTAAATACTGGGTATATATATATATATTGGATTGTAGGGATTTTTAATCCTTACAACCCCAATTTTTTTTTTTGAAAAAAAATAAGTTTTTAGAATTATAAAAAATAAAAAACAGAAAAGGTGGAGAAGAGAAATTAAAAAAAAAAAAAAAAGTTTCTTTTGGGGGGAAGGATTTTTGGTTGGCAGTTTTTTGTATTCTTCTTTTTTACGTTTTTTTTTTTTTTTTTTTGTCATAAAGAAACAATCAAGGAATGTAAATATATATATATATATATATATTTTCGGGGCCTTTTAATATTTGTGTGTGAACGTGTGTGTGTGTGTGAGAGAGAGAGAGAGAGAGAGTAAGCAGACTGTGGCATACACATTCGGAGCGGCCATAGCCAAGCACAAGCCAGAGCAAAAACCCACGAAGAGTTCAAAACAACTGACTGCAAGCTTGAAACACAAAAACCACAAAGAGCAACAAGTGGAACCCCTCAACCGGATTCGCCTGCCCCGCCAGAAAACGGGACTCATTAGGAGGGTGAACTCTAACGAGTTCGCTTGCTCAGAGGGAAACTAATGTCGTGCTTCCCGGATATATCTCCTCCCTGCTGACCTGCAATGGATCACAAAACTGTCACTAGATCCCGGGCGCCAAGAAGTTCGTGCCTACTTGATCCTGAACTACCCCCAGACCGGGTTTATGCGTAACAAGAACATCCAATAAAACATCTTACTAGTCAACGGGGTGATCAGCTTGGCACATCAGTCCAAAAGCAATGCCGGCATCATCTTTATTGACTTCGAAAAAACTTATGATCACGTAAATTGGACGTTTCCTGGATAAATGCCTGGAGAAAATGAAATTTGGTGCTAATTTTTGGAGGTGGATACATATCTTTCACCACAACACAACTACAAGCGTTCAAGTGAATGGGGCCATGGCCCCAGGGATTAGATTGCAACGCTCCGTTAGACAAGGGGACCCCATAGCCCCTTTTTTATTCATCATCATAATGGAAGCATTATCATCCCACCTCCGACAAAATAAAGACTTAAAGAGAGTTCAGATAGCCGGCATCCCCAAGGAAGTCGTCCCGGTATGTTCCCTCTTCGCTGACGACCTCACAGTTATGGTTGACGCCACACTACAAAACATGGAAGTGATATATAGGTTAATGAACCTCTTCTGTAATCTTTCAGACATGACAATTAGTTGGGGACAAAAAACGATAGGGTGGTGGCTCCATCATCAAGGAGGCCTTCCCATGGAAGGTCACCACATCACTTGGGTGGCGCCAGAATCACCTATTCAGATTCTGAAGGTCAGGATGACTGCGTTAGGTCGCTCCCCCGATAACGACAAATGGCTATCAGACCCTGCCTTTGCCAAACTCTCCCTATGGAACAACCAACACACGTCACTTTTTGGACGATCTCTGGTGATTAACAATGTGGTCCTCGCAACCCTTTGGTAAAAATCAATACTCTGGCCACTAAGTCAAGGGGCCTTAAAAATCTTGAAACGAAAAGTGGCTGCATACCTATGGAGAGGGGACAATGAAACCCTGCGCGCCATCAATCGTGTGGCTTGGGAGTCAGTCATCCAGCCTAAATCGAAAGGGGGCCTTGGTATTCTAAACCCCCTCACACAGACCCAAGCCCTTACCCTACAATGGGTAGTGCGACTGATTTTCAGAAATCCGCTAGTATGGAGACTGGAGGCCTTTGGCCTTAGTACAAATTGTCCGTTTGGCTCCTACAGCCCCCCAATCAGTTCATCCGATCGCTACTAGAGAATCCTGTGTCGACCTCGGGGAGGGGAGGGACGGAGGGATGACTTCTGGCCCCAAATTCTTAAAATTTGGAGGAAGCCCCCGCCCCCCTAATCGCCCACCCCCAGACAGATGGGAGGAGGTGGCGAGACAACCCTTCTTTGGTAATCGATGGATCACCAATGAACGAGGTCAGGTTTTTTGTAGCTCAGATACCGCATGGAAGGGTTGGGTGAAGAATGAAGTAATTCAAGTAGGGGATCTCTGGGACAGGGAGGAAAAGGAATGGAAAGGACCTGGGAAGCTGAGAGGTGAATTGAGATATTACCACAATATTGAGGCAGCATTGGAAGAAATCACAGAGGCATTCCCAATAGTATGGCGGCCCATTCTTCACAAAGGGCTAGAATTAAAAGAAGGGGACTGGTGGTCACGAAGGAAATATCTACTAAGGCTAGACTGGTTCATATAGCACGATCAGATGAGGCATTGATTGACTTTCCAATGTATATCAAAAGGTGACATATACAGAACTAGGATAATCGGGGACGGAGATAGACAACGGGCCTTCTTCCCTGAGATCGCCCTAGAAAACCTTCCGATAGATCCGTTGGAGTGGACCTGGGTCCACGGATTAAGTCAAAACCGGCAACAGCCTAAACCTAGAACATTGTTAGGGCTCTTGGTAAAAGCGACGTATAGAATGCTTAGAGTCAAGAGATGCCTAAAAGACACAATGATTGGTAGATGGCAGAAACATCTCAATGTGGATAGACGCCTCCTCACACCAATCCGATGGTTTCACGACAATAAACACAGACCCGCAAAAATTACCTCATTACAATGGCAGATCTTACATCGTTGTCTGCCCACGAATAACTGGCTTATTGATCACTCAGGATTGGAACAACAAGGCCGTGCGCTCCTTTGGTGCTCCCGCTGTCTGTCGGGATTCCAGTCTAGGAAAATAGCAGAAACAATCGAACACATTTTTTTGCAATGCCCAACGACGGTCTTGACCTGGAGATGGTGGGATAGGGTGTGGCGACAAATGGTTCCCGGATGTCCATGGTCGTGGGATTGGCGGGCCATCGTGTTGGGACATTACCCACCCTTCCAAGGTGGTATTTTTGTGTCCAACATGTTTCACCTATCCGGTAGAACGATTTTGTGGGTATTGTGGTGGCAGCGTTGTGCCCTGACCTTGGACCTGGTACGGGTGGAAGGGGAAGAGACGGTGGAACAGTTCAAAATGCACTTCCAACTGGAAATCTCATATAGATGGAAAGCAACCAAGCAATTGCTCGACAATCTCTACACCGCTAAAGACATTAAAGAAATGATACTTCATTTTTCCAGGGAATGGTTGGGCGGAGACCGGGAGGGAAGGGTAGCGGAAGTGTGTTGGTCTGGGAATTGGGGAGATCAGGAAAGAAGGGAGGGCTGCCAGAGAGAAGAGATCCCAAGGGATTATCATCTGAGATTCAAGGATTGGCTACAGATAGACTCAGACATCCCCATGAGGTCTGTAGAAGAATTCCCGGATCCCTTTCTCCCCCCCCGCATGGTCCTTGGAAATATGTCTATAATACCCTCTGTACTTTTTCTGATCATACTCTGCTTTCAAATTTCATGGAGCCCAGCTGTACATGGCAAAGGATGGGCAAGGGAACGGAAGGAGACCCTCTGGTGCTCCCCAAGTGGCTCCTCCCGAGACCTTGTCTTTGTTGGAGAAATGGGGGAAGAGAAGTGGTAGGGCTCCAGAGAATCCAACACTCTCATTTGCCAGTGTTAGACTCCTTTTTTCAGTATCCTGGGTCCTTTTCCACAGACCTGCTCAGTCAATCCCCTGGAATCCAGGGTAATCAATGCTGGCAGAGTTTCTCCTTTTAATTTTTCCTGATGACTTATCCCTGTATATGGGACGCTGGACCTGTTTTCCAGCAGGTGATGCTCCCCACCAATAGATGGAGCCTCTCCACGGGTGGTAGTGGTGTCCGCTCTTATCAGCACCACAATCACCGGTAGGGGTGTTTAATTAAAAAAAAAAAGAAAAAAAAAAAGAAGGTACCCAGGTACCCTACATTTGTTTGTATTTTGTGGTCCTGTTGACCACAAATTTTACATCGCTTTCTTACAACATTTGGGGGGGGTTACAATTTTATTGTTATTATGTGAAGCTATAAAGGTCTTTATGATGAGTTTTATTATACTTTCGAAGCATATCGATTAACATTTACTATCTTTCACAGTATAAAATCATAAATTTTTTTTGCTTTTCCCCGCTAATGCATGAAGATTAGAGAAACATATCGAGTACCATACTCAAAAACATATATGATTGGCAATACATATGTGGAGTGTTTCATTATTGCATTGTTTTTTTCAAATTTTTTGCTATTCTTATGTTTGTTTACATGTATTTAATTTTATCGAAGTGTTGTGTTGTCCCCCTAATACCCACCTCCGATATGGAAGTATCCGGACCCCCTGTCAATGCGACTCCAACAAGTCAGACCGCCTCGTCAGAGTCCACCTGCCCGACCGATAAATCCGGGAGCTTATTGGTGATGGCACGTACGAGTGCTATGGCGGACAATGGATCGTATGGAAAATCCTGGCACCGGTATGTGGACGGACAAGGAGGGGATCAGACTCCCCTCTCCCAGGGACGTCCAACGGGGCTTTTCTTTATCTTTTACCACGAAAAATGGCATTTTTTTGAAAAGGTTGTAATGTGTGTGTGTGTGTGTGTGTGTGTGTGTGTG